>OX439412.1:10017500-10617500 GCA_949319885.1 Mecyna flavalis | reverse complement strand
GTTGACATTTTGAACAAACATTGAAAATCGTACCTAAATAACAAAGAATAAGGATCTAAGGTTCATCTCCCATAAACGCAGTAAACTATTCGTATTTTATATTTTGTCATCTCTAAATAAAACGCCACACCCCACTGCGCGGGCGCACCATTTACAAACAATGCCAACACGGCTCGTATTCGCGTCTATTAATCCCGACTTGATATCTCCGTAATTCCTTCAACCATATTAAATGACTCATCTGGATCAGATAATGCGGAATACACAGTAATTGATGATTCAATTCAAACAGATTGACATGAAAGTAAGGTCGTGTTCGAATACCAAACTCGCATGCCTAAAATTATTGATAAATCAATGCAGTTCTCGTCTCGAGGGGCACTAAATCAAAAAAGAGTTGAGCGTCTATCATAACGTTTTGACGTAGAGAAACGTGTCCGATATTAAACTGTTGCCACTAGATGGCGCGATAAGTAGCTGTCAAACTCGCCTGTCATTAGCTTATTAATGGCCGCTGGCCGCCATGTTGATAGATTAAAGCTTATTTGGGTTTTATTATGCTTTCGTCTTGGTATTTCAAGGTAGGTACACATTCGTTCCGTATGCACAGAAATAATTATCGTACAGAGTTAATGCATATATTAAAGTTATTAGATTATTTATCTTAGTTACGTTAGCTACTTTATTTTGGGTACGCTTATGTATCTGACATAACATAATACCTACTTCAATGTAAAATAATGTTCTTCCGTAAAATAACTTTTTCCTTATCCAGGAACTCAACCGAAGTCCGAACTTGGAAGTATGCAGTCAATGTACAGTCAAAAGCACGTCAGACGTAACACTTTGGACTTTGTACCGCTCTTATGTCGGGGGCATAAGCGCTATTATCGAACTGCAAGTGTATATCGTGATGTGCTGTTGACTGTACATTATTCAATTGTAAAATACTTCTACAGGAAATATTGTCTCATCATTACGGAAGGCCATAAAAATGAAATAAAAGAACTAAGCCGATCTGCAGGGTAGCTTGCTACAGAAACATAAAAACATAACTAGATTTAAAGCATTCTCCTACTGCATTTAATTAGTATTTTCGGCTGTTATATCAATTGTCTAATTAAACGCAACCACATTGACAATGTAATAGCACAACGCGCCAGTATTTCACGGAACAATGGGTCACCTACGCATGTCTGGCTCGAACATCCTCGCAGTTTTAAACACTTTGCATATCCACTAACGCCCTTATCCTCTCTAAAAATAACGCCAATCCATACAAAAACACAGTTATTATAATTCAAGTAAATTCTGCAACTTTTACTCGCCAACTGTGTTTCTACTCGAGAGGATACCATTAGTCAAAGGTATTATATTGCCTTATTGGTTTGCTAATTTAGATGTGATTCGGTGTGTTCTCAAATCAAATTGAGTTTCTTTTGTGCTTATTATTTTTTTTGACATGAACATCTGCGACACATCTAAGCGGTTAGACCTTCGTCTTTGAGTTAAGATGATATTTCAATGAGAGAAACCCAAGAGTGGAACATTATTAATAGACTGATATAATCAGTCGTAATCGGCAATCAAATAATGCGATTCGATTCCACACAACTTCAAAAACACTCAAATTAAACCAGCTACCTATAAAAAAGCGAACAAACCAGCCGACTTAACACTTTCGCTAGAATCCTTTTTTCAACCATCACTGTCTTACCTAGACAAACATGAGCGGCAATGTGTGAATAATTTACGTCCAAATTTGAACTTTCGATCATTGATGTAAGGTCAAATGTTGCCTGTGTGTTTGTTTGATTTATTGCATTTTGTTTGCGTCGGCCGGTGGCCGGACCACACACGGATGGAGTCAACATCGGACCCTAGAACAACATTATAGCACTTAGTATACTTTACAGGTAAACTTAGTAGCTTTGAATACGCACGTCAGAAGACTTGATATGCTTGTGAGGAGCCGTGATGTTTTTATTTCGATAATGACTGATTTGTCATGGTATTAGTACTCGTAAACGTATTTGGCTTATACGGACATATAACCTGTTACTTTCAGCTACGTATAGATATTTGAATAATGTAATGTTTGAATAAAATAAATCGAAATATATGATGATGTTTTATTCCAAAGATATTCCCAGCCAAGGAGTTCAATGAGATAGTCAAAAGCGAAAGAAATTAATGGTAACAAAAAATGTTCCACGCAAAGAAGTTGATTTCTAACTAAGCAATACATCAAGCTGTATTGACAATGAAAACATCAACAGTGTTTTGGTGTTAACACAAAACTTAAACAAAGTAATTTTGATTTCACACAATTTTATTTTATTCCACACATTACGGCAAGAACTATGTTGATCAGATGAATACATTTTAATGTAATTTTCTCGTTGAAAACCATAACAGCTCTGGCTGTGTTCCGGCAGCATTAATATGGGAGCCAGTACACTTGAAATCAAAGGTTCGAAGATCAGGTTAGCCTGCAGTCTGGCACCACATTAAGCGACGCTTCCTGGTATAGTGTACCTCAATGGAATAGGCCGCAGTGGCCGCTTATCATCAGGGGCATGTCTGTCTGTCAGCTGAAGTAGTTTATAAAATAAATATCTCAGGAATAAATATCTCTGGACATTATTCACACTGCGCCATCTAGCCCCAAACTAAGCATTAGCTTGTGCTATATGTAGGTGCCAGACAACGGATAACCATTACTTTTATACTTTTTTTATTTAAATACATACATATTATACATAGAAACACCCAGACCGATAGAAACAGGCATGTTCATGCACACAAATGTTTGTAGGTACCGTGCGGGGATTGAACTCGCGACCTCTGGTGTAATAGTCGACTTCTCGAACATTATACCAAATGGCTTGTCAAAAAAAACTAAGCTCCTTTATACTAAAGTCTTCTTAACTACTTATACAATAAGAGATGATGTTATAAAACTAGTCAGAAGGAACGTGGTTAGGCTCGGGTAGGCGTCGTCGCCCGGTAGCGCCCGCCCGATGAGACCCGTCAGGCGGATTTACATGTTTATTGCTGCGACTGTCACCGATACTTTAAATTGCTTTGACGCATTGTAAACGATCCTTAAATATAGATATAAAACAATTGTAGGTAATAATGTTTAAACCATTTTATCGTTGTGCAATTTTTACTCAGTCCCGGAAAAATAACCTCTAAGAGCGGTTACGCACTACGTCCGATCCGAATCCGATCCGTCTCCGTGAAATCAAAATTACAAAGAAAATCGGATGACGGATGACGGTGCGTAAATCACCTAAAAATAGTTCTACGGCTACTCGGCCGGACCATGATTTCACGGAGACGGATAGGATTCGGATCGGATTCAGATCGGACGTAGTGCGTAACCGTTCTAAATGAACAACAACACATCAAGCTGACCTCTAATTTACCAATTTACCCCAAAAGCTATTATTGCGGCTATTTCATTTGTGGAGGCCATAGCTTGCCAGTCGGATTTTGAAAAAGTCCCACCAGCAACCAAACCAGATTTTTGAAGGCGGTAAAGCATTAAAATTACAAGTAAGTAGGTCCTAATGAGAAAAGATTTAATGCAAGTGAAATACGTTCTTCTCACTTTTGTTTTATTAGGATTTAAATATTCAATACTGTCAGCCAAATTTATCAATAAAATAATTAATTGAAATAAAGGTTGACTGGCAGAGAATGCTTTTAGAGTTAATTTCGCCTTTTGTACCTAATTTGTGAAAGTTTTTATAAAATAAATAAATAAAATAATAATTTAACAATTGTAATAGATGTGTGGTGATCTGTTGTATACCTAAATTAATAATATTATGTACATTACTTAAAATATTTGTTTTACAATAATTTGTAACAAGTTGGTAATTTCGCATCAAAGGAGATGCAAACTAAAGCATCATTAAAATACATCATTTAGAATTGAAATTGTGACGAAAGTGGAGTTTTACGAGGCGTGATCGCAACATGTTGCACATGCGGCTGATAGGGCTGCCACAAACTATTACACATAAAAACACCCAAAATTATACAAATGTTTGTAACGTGCGGGAATCGAACCCGCATCTTAGTGAATTAGCTGACTTACATTACGCCAAATGTCTTATCTAATTTAACGTGAATGAGCTTGTCTTTGCCAAAATTTGAAAAAATTAAGAGCGCGCGCGGACGTCGGGAAAGCACGCGCTATTGGTCATGCTATAAGTGCACATGTGCGAAATTTCCCCCACTCCGTCGACCGAGGATAAGAACTTTGCCGATATACGTTTCTAAATGAAACCATTAAACAAGACTGCGAAACATTCAACTTCCAGCGAAATACCTTGCAGACACGCGCCGCTATACGTCGTCGGTGGTTCAAATATCAACCAACATGCAATTGAGGTTCGAATGCCCCTATAGATTTTTTTAATTTCATATTTACCATTAGCCCAATAGTGACGGAAAACATCGTGGAGAAAATACGATTACAGATTTTAATTAATTGTAGGTATGTGTAGTATGATGTAATCGTTTTGATACGGAATGCATCGTAAAGGTCTAGGTCTAATGGCAGAGATCGCTCCTATTTACTGTATTTGCCAAATCCTGGATTATGAATTATCCTGGTACAAGCGTACCCAAACTATAGTGGAGTCATTTTAATAGGTAACATTTGACAGTTCATTATGCAAAGCAAAGTGCTACGTATGTACTTCAGGAGTAGAGTCTAATTTATTGTTCTCTTGGGTTTTATTCCTTTAGCGTAAAGTATATTTTTCTTTGCATAAATGCACTGTCAAATGTGAGCTATTAAAATGACTCAACTATAGACTGGGACAAAGTGCACAGAAAAAGAGACCCTAAATTATTACATGACACAATCAGACGTAACCAGTGTTAAAATCAAAAAGGGGTAATAATATCTTTAAGACATTATTTTTTTCTCTTGACTTGTGTCGGCACCCCTTGGAGGGTGAGGCGACAGGAAGAGGCGTGGCGGTATCGCACGCGTCTCGAGGTGCGCCTGCGCGCTGTGATCTCGCGTTATTTCCGATTATACCGCTCCGCACTTACAACAACGTCGCAAACCGTCGAACGACGCAAACATATGTATGTAGTATATTAAGTCGCAAACGTCAATGTAGTGATTTACTTATTCTGTTGAACAGAGTCGAGGTACGGTGGCGGAAACCCGCGCCTGATCACCCTTAAGGCTAAAATCCTGTGCAGTATTTTTACGTTTACAAGCGCCGCTCCTAAGAAGTCACGATGTGCGTGCACGGTATATTTTTCCAAAAGTGATCAGGCGCGGGTGTCCTCCACCGTACCAGGTGAATTGTTTAGACGTGTCAACAAATTATTATTTGGTGGTAGAGTCATACTTACTGCATGCAGTTTTCCTCCTGTAAGCAGAAATGGACCCGCTTCATCGGTGAAGTACCGCCCTTTTACAGTAGACCGAGTTTTGAGTAATAGCTTAGACATTGCGCTTCATTAGGTATGTGAGAATGCGTATGGATCCTGGTGGAAGCGTACCGTAACTGATCTGGGACAAACGCTCAAAGAAAGAATTAAAATAAAACCTGGTAGATTATAAGTACCCTGACTTATTCAGGACAAATGCTCGAAGAAAGAAATAGACTAAAACTTGGTAGATTATAAGAGCTGGTCCTGTGCGGCTGGTAGCAGGCCAATTAAACTCAACTCAGACAAATCAAACTATAGAGATCGATTTACCGCGACGGTCACCACTTGGCCCTCCCAAGCTATCCATCCAATTACAAATTACACTTAAAGACAGTATCGACTGATCAAACACTGACCACGCTACCAATGTTACGCGGGACCACACGTGGAGCAATTACGTGAAAACAGTGGAGTAGAAGTTTGTATCGTAAACCTCACCAACATCTCTGGTGTTATACCTGATGGTGCAGAAGACGAAAAAAACCGGGTAGCTAAGAAGAACAGGTTGGCCTGTGCGGCTGGAAGCAAGCCAGTAAAGCTCAACTTAGTCAAATCGAAACGTTTAGAGATCGAATCACCGCGGCGGTCACCACTTGTGCGGGACCATCCAATTACAAATTACACTAAAAGACAGTGTCGACTGATCAAACACTGACCACGCTACCACCGTTACGCAGGACCACACGTAGGGCAATTATGTGACAACAGTGGAGTGGGCAAACAGCGGGGGCGGATATACGGATCCGACGTAACTCGGTAGTGAGGGCCCTCCAACGGGAGAGGGAAACGGGAAAGAATGCGATGATGTAAGAATACCTCACGATGAGGTTGACATACAAACAATCAGTACGGTACTAAATTTGTAAATGCGAAAGTAACTTAATAATATGTGACATACAGATCGATGTGAATTATGTGTAGATAAGAATGGTTTAGAAGTTGATAAGTGTCATCCTATCCTACTTCCTACTAATATTATATCCTACTAATATTATAAATGTGAAAGTCTGGATGTTTGGATGTTTAGATGTTTAGATGTTTGGATGTTTGGATGTTTGGATGTTTGTTCCTCAATCACGCCTAAACGGCTGAACGGATTTAGATGAAATTTGGCACACGTATAGTTTATAGCCCGGAATAGGACATAGGCTATACAATTCCTACGGGAAACGTCTCATTCCCGCGGGAATATCAATTTTGAAACTACTGAACCGATTTGAATAATTCTTTCACTGTTGGAAAGCTACACTATCCCCGGTGATAGGGTACTTTTGATCCTGGAAATGTGGGGGGAAGGGGGGATATTTGAAAAAAGAGATTACGCGCGGGTGAAACCGCGGGCGGAAGGCTAGTAAGCTATAAAGCTACTTTTTATCCTAGAAAACTGTCTAATTCCTGCAAGATAAAGTCTTATAGTCTACAAGGGGGATGAAGAGAAGGTTCATCAATCTATGTAGTTGACATATGGGGCGTGTTACATCCATGATACACTGTCGATCGAAAAATAATTAAGTGACATTAAAATTATTCTATACAAATCGAAGCAAATAGCATGCAATAGAAGCAAAATGCTTAATGTGGCGAGACGCCAATTTTACATGACAGTATTTGCTGATGCTTTTAATTTATTTCGACTTAAAAAGAAATGTAAAAATATGAATATGAAATCGAACACCAATGATGATTATTAAAATTAAAAACCACACCTACTTGTAAAAAAACACATTCAAGCTATCAAAGTCACATTAAACATACCTGAACAATAGATACAAAAAATGTCCTTATAAAAAACAAACTGAATGAAACACAAAAAAATGCTTGAAGAAAAAAATCGATATCAGAAAACATTAACATAATGAGATGCATACGTAACCCTCGACGTTGAATGCTGGTGGGTGCTTATTAACAAATAGAAGGAGAGACCTGGGGTCCCGAAGGACCACCGGTGTTACATCAGCAAGTCAAATGTGCCGAGAAAAGTGCGAGTCATTAAAGGGTTGAACACACGAAACTGAAGCTTTTTTAAAGCGTGGCTTAGCTTACGGTATGGTGTAAATGATATCTCACGAAATGACTTTACGTAACATATTTTATTAATAAGACTTGTTATGGACGTGATATTTTATTGATTCAGGTATAATTGTAATCACTATACTCGTGCCTTTTCACTGTCTATGTTTATATTGTTGGACTTGGATTGAAGAATTAACAGTCTTTGGATTATTACGTCAATATTTGTGTAAGTGCTACGTGTGACGGACGTTTGCTTTATTAAAAAAATAATAATGAGACAAGTAACCTTTTTTTTTTTTTCGGAGGAGAATGCGTTTATGCACCGTAACCGCAGGCTAGCTAAACCTGCGGCCGTGTGTGGGACTCGAGACTAAAGCGTCTACTACCCACTAAACTCCCCCGGTTCCCCTTCACACCCGATTGGGACAAGCTGGTGCCAGCGTAAGTAAATAATGCATGTAAGATATTTTATTTTTGTCTTAATATAACAAACCCTTGTCTCGCACCCTACTTACTGTAAACACAATAACTAATTCTTGTGTAAGTAAAAGGAATATTCAGAGCGACAGCGATACTTTACTGAAGTTCAAGCTTTACTTAAGTACCCACGTAGCAATATCCGTAGCCATACAGCTACTGAATGTAATACTAAAAACATAAGCACCTTTGTGTTTTCTTGATTCACTTTGTTGTAATATCACAGTATTGATTAAATATAATAATCGTAGAGAACTCTGAATTTTCATTTTCTTATAAATAAGTAACATTTGAAACTTTTCTAACCAAAAGACGCATTTTTAAGCAAAAAATAAACACTATTCGTAACTTTTTTATGCTTCCTTGAGAAGGCACTAGGAGGTCCCTGACTTTAATTTTACGTGTACGTGTTTTCCATTAATATCGGCTAATTACCCCACACACATAGCTAGCAAATAGTCTCAAATATTTATTTTTATAATAACATTTTAACGACATCACAATACCCACTGTACAACACAAAGAGAAAACTGAACTTGCAACAAGCCGTAATTTATTTTATGTCCTCGTATTTGGTCCCCTTAGCCAACACCTCGGTAACTTATTAGCATACCATTCAAAGACGCCAGAACATGCATGATATATTAAAATCACGTCCACGGAACAATTAACAGAAACTGACCAACGATCAAAATAATAAAAAAGCCTTTTGTCATTACAAACGGTTCTTAGAAACATTACAACGTTGAGAATATTAATAACCGTTTCGTTTTCTGACCAATCGGGGAATCGCACGGATACAACATGGCGGTTATTGTTGCTGTTAACTTTTAAATGATGTTTGATTGTGTTCACGTTCTTTATATGAATATGAAGCTAGCGTTCTGACCGCGGCTTTGCACGAGGACCTAGTTTAGTTACATATGCCATTATATTTTTTTTAGACCAGAATTATTACTTCTTCCTATCCTAGAACTTATTATCTCACAGCTGATGGCTTTATCATAAAATGTGACGTCACGAATGTATATTGTAAAAACAACACATTCTTTTAACCTTTTAAATAATTATGAAGCAATATTTAAATTACTTAATAAATAAAGTTACTGCACAGAAATAATTAAATCACGAGAAAAAACGAACAATAAACTCTCTTCTTTAAATCTGAACTTTTACGTTCTTAAATTACTTAGAAGTTATATCTTCATAAATGTAAATTTTCCTGTTACATTTACACGTTACATAATGTAAATGCTTACTAATATAACGTATTTCACGGTCAAAATTATGAATTGTATTGCGATTTGATACTTGTTATAATTTTCCACCTGCCAATCACTGTTCGAAACTAAACATACAATGGCATTAGATACGTCAACCGAAACAGCTGAATGACGCAAATCAACTAAATCACAAGTGTATAAATGGCTAGTCAAACAATGTTAACAAACTCACGGTGATTTGGTGGTATAGAGACATTTCACCACACACTAGCGCTGTTAATTGAAAATAAATCACTCGAAATGCAAAATGTACTCTATTAAATAATTACTTAAATAGGTTTTTGCGTTCTAATAAGAGAGAAGCTGAGAAGCAGCTATTCATGCGCTTATTAAACAGTAATCATATCGACATTTTCAATTGATGTTAAAAATATCGTATAACGTGAAGTATAAACATTTATTTTAATATTACTCTGTTGATCTGTTTTCAAGGTTTGGGGCTAGATAGCTATATGAAAAACATGTAAACAACATTTTGTTTTAATATTTTTAAACAGTTTTCCGCCGAACAGTGTGACAAAAAGTCGCATCACCTCCAACCTCCGATTGAGAAACAAAATTTGAATGACAATCATTAAATTAATGTATGGCCGTAATTTATTCATAACCAAAGAGCGACAAGACGACGTCGCTACGGACTCTGAATCCCAATGAAATTTTATAAGAAACAGACCTTTTCAACGGACCATTATGGTCCGAATGTGATACTTTTCTTAACGTATCATTATCGGTCATCGCAATGAGTCTTTCAGCCGCTGTCGTTAAGTCGACTAATCTCTCTTTACACGAAAAACGAACGGCACTGAATGAGTTTCTCGTGTTGGAATAATTAGTCTGCAATTGAAAGCGTGCTTTATTTCAAGAGGCCGGACAAAACGGACATGACACGGTTGGCCAACGGTAAAACACTTTCTCGAATACAATGATAATTATTTCAAAGGAGCGTGATTCCGAAACGGCGGCGCGTACGTAACGTTTTTAGAATATGAAAAGAAAATATTTAAATTGTCTCTGGTCCATAAATAGTAGCTCGTTAATTATGTGACTGTAATCACATTTCGCCAAACACGTTACGACACACATGTCCCATCCCTTCGCCGTTCTAAATTTAAATATTATTAAGGCGGGAGTGGAGGCACGCTCGCTGTCTCGATAGGATCGAAAATAATTTATGAAGCTTTGTTTGGGAGGGGAGAAAAAAGATTTAAGAGTGAACTATCAAAGTGTGATCTTGGCTAAGACGCCAGCATTATTTTGATATAACACTCCTATTAGAAAGAAAGAAAGAAATTGCATTTAAATTCCATTAGTTTACTTTTTTTACATATAAAACTTATGACTAAAAATAACTCACCGGCACTCGTCTATATTATGCCGGCTTATGCAAATTTACGCAAATCGACAAGTTTAGTCATACATTTCAGCGTTAAGCCTAAAATGGAATCGTCTTTGAGTTTGTTCGTACCATCCTATGACGCACTGCCATTAAGAGCTTTAACTTTGAAATAATGTCATGACAACAATGTGAGTAACTTAATTACCAACTTTGCCAAATTCGGGTTAATGGTAACCACAACACCAAGCCGTGTTTAAAAAGCCAAATCGACATTCTAAATTTAATTAACGCCTCGATTGTCTAATGGTTTAATTATTAAGCTGTAATATTGAGGTCCTGGATTCAATTTCCGGGTTACATTACAACAGCCCTTTGGTATCACTAATAAGCATATAAAAAAAATAAACGTAGCGATGAAGCTATCCGATTCAAAATCAAAATCAAAGTATTCTTTATTCATGTAGGCCTCAGAGATGCACTTATGAATCGTCAATTAGATATTAAGGTAACATAGTGACTCTACCACCGGATTCGGAATTATCTGACGAGAAGAACCGGCAAGACTCGCTAGTTACTCCTTTATATCGCCAAAGTTTTACAATAATTATATCAATACAATCTTTAATTCAAATGCTATTAGGATAATACCTTTTAGAATTGAGCGAAAATGGACGTGAACTGCGCTTTTCAGTAACGTTAGCAACCAATAGCAACGCATTATTTATCTGTGTGTGTGAGTCATCACTGTCGCGTCACGCAACTACAAAAGGTCATATCCTAATAGCATTTGAACCAGATAGTACGTCGTAAAACAGGATAATATAAATTGGCTGATACTTTACTTTATCATATGACAGACAAGCAAAGCTTACCATAATTAGAAAGCACTCTTTAGGTACTTGATAATAAGCAATGTTCAATTTGCTAACATACTGTAAGCTGCTCTGATAAAAAGACCGAGAGCCTTTCTTGTTTCATTAAATGGCTTCCACTTACTTTGCTACAACACAGAGCTGTTATGGCGGAAATCTGAATAATCTCTAATTCTCTACCGCCATTCAAACACCTTGGAACTCAATTTCATCCTCAGTTATTTAACCTGATTCACTCACTATTCCATGTACAGTCAAAAGCACGTCAGACGTAACACTTTGGACTTTGTACCGCTCTTATGTCGGGGGCATAAGCGCTATTATCGAACTGCAAGTGTATACCGTGATGTGCTGTTGACTGTACATCATTTTTAAACCCAGAATCAAATCCAAGACCTATCATAATCCGCTATTTAAGTCACTAGACCAACGAGGCGTCAACTCCAAGTAATTATAGGCTTAAATGGGCTCAATAACTGCTGTTTCACCGCAAAGAAAATGGCTAAATGTCACCTCTAGACAGTAATAAGACATCACCCTCACAGGTATAAATCAAGACGGCAATAATGGCTTAGTGTCAGCTACTGGCACAGTAAATTATATCGCGGGTTCGATCCCGTGCCGGTTATACCATACATCATTGGGGTAATGGCCTTAATAGCTCAAATTACACACGCATATCTCATAGATCTCATAGATACTCTCTTTTTTATTTATCTTTACTAGATATGCACGCAGCTTCGCTCGTGTTAAGATTGAGATCGCCAATTAAAAAGTCGATTGATTTAATTTCTTTTGCTAACTTCAAAAGCGGTTTCTTCTAGAATTAAATTACCTAAAGTTACGTCTTAAGATTAAAATATTCAAAGTCAAAATTAGACGCACTTATGAACCCTCAGTTTGATATAAGTAGTCCATATAATTATGTATTAACTGATAGAAATCAGAGATTAGAATTAACGGGCTTTTCCTAAGCAAGCGCGCTCCATCGTAGACCGCATAGTCGTTTTACATCAGGCAACTTTGTGGTCAAGTGCTGGCTTAGTCCAAAAAAAAAGAAATATAGTCCTTTAGGAATTTCAGGAACTTTAAAATTTCATCAAGAGGCGCCAAGAATTCACAAGTAACAGCTTGTCGCTAAAGTTTTCCCTCTTTATTCTTTCGTGTACAACCAAAGCCTATTTACAGCAACAATATAAAAAAAATACAAAGCCAGTAAAAGCGTCGTAATTTACATACCATTAAGCTATCCTGTTCTATAGTTACCAATTAAGTTTTTTATTCTTCGTAAATGAGTACTTACGTTACTCATAAACTGTTTTTCTCTTTTATTTGATTTCGAGCTGGCAGGTGACGAATGCAAATGCAACTTTAAATTTATTGCTGGAAATACACGTGATCCATATAAATTAAGTAGAATATTTAAAAAATATAGACTTAGAAGTTACTCATGTTACTTTTTTGTGCCATTTCATTTAGCAGTCAGGCACGCAGCCCACCTGATGGTAAGGATCCATTGCGACGTATTTCATTGAGAAACAGTTAACTAGGAAGCGGCATTCAATGTACTGACATACTGTAGGCTCCTCTGATTTTAGAGTCTTGGATTTCAATTACACTGGCATTTTTTTAATGTCAGAGGCGACAAACGAGCCAGCGGGTCGCCTGATGGTAAGCATTCACCGCCGCCCATGGACATCTGCAACACCAGAGGGATCGCTGATGCGTTGCCGGCCTTTTAAGGGGGGTGTGGGCCTCCTGCACTCTCACCTACCAGACAAAACACAATAGTAGTCATTATTATTATGCGCTGGTTTTATGTGGGAGGGTGGAAGTACCCCGACGAGCAGGCCCATTAGTACAGTAAAACAGCATGGCTCTACCACTACTATACTTTGACACAGTCAAAGTTATGGCGGCAGATTTCACCTTTGGGGGTAGTACCTTAGCCAGTCGGACTTTAAATAAATCCAACCAGACCCCAGAGGACATCAAAAAAAGAAGTTCTATAAAAGCTGAAACATTGACAGCACATTAGACAACTTTTTACTATAAGTTTTAACCGTCTATAAAACTAAGATGTCCATGTATAAAAACATGAAACAACGTTAACAACACACATAATTCGACACTTTATAATTGAGGATCTGAAGTGAAATTTAAAAAATAGCCCGAAATTATAAACCCTATTTCTCAATTACGCGGAATCTTTCTGGAATCTCATTCGACAAAAACTAAAAGGTTCCCAATTCGTATCGTCGAATGCGAGCGAATTAGTGTTGAACGTCAATGCATAGGCGCCCGCGCATACGCTTGCGTGCGTCACGACCGCCGCGGGCGCAGCGCGGCTAGCGTTAGACGGAGCTTGACATAATCATGATCGCTGGTGCAACTTAAAGGAGATTCCTTTATAGATACCTTGGAATTGGAATTGGCCTTTTGTCTTGTGTATTTATTGGAATGAATTTGAGATTTTTCCAACACGTCGTCTAAGTATAAATATATAGGAACCAAACAATGGATACAAACGTAATATTATAATATAGTTTAATACTTTTGGATAGTCCATGGACACGAACATTTATACTGATGAAGTACGAAACGCCGCTGACAGTAACTAACAGTCACTCACTATACCAAATCGGTCGTCGGGTGTAAAAGTCAAATTATTGAAATAAACGAAAATATTTTAAAAGACTAACTAGAACCTTAATGGTACTATAATTCGTAAAACATTCCCCATCGAAAAAAAGGACTTCTTATACATGCAGTCTAGTCCCAAACTAATCATAGCAATGTAAGGAACCAAAGAAGTCGCTACATCCGAAGCCAAATACTGTTATTTTATTACATTTAAATGATGAAACCGAGAAAGAAATTGAAAACTTCAATATTTCAAGTACAGTTGACAATCAAACTACCCTAATCTGTCAAATTTCTGCAACCAAATTTAAGCTTTATTTACTTTAGGATAGAGTTCTTTTACAATTAAGAATTTTTGACAGATTAGGGTAGGTTGATCTGTTGCCGTCCTATACCTAAACCGATAAAACAATTCCAAATATTTTCATTGCGGGACTTCAGCTTTAGCTGTGATCATGCCACCTCTTGCGTAGTAAAAAACTTGTCAATTACTGGACAAAGTCGATAGCTCGAAGTAGATTAATATTAATTTCATTTAGGGTTGTATTTACCTGCACATCAAAAAATACTGATTGTGCATCAAAAAAATACTGAATTGCTAACCTATCCTTTGGTGTTCAATTAGTTATTTTGATGTACATTTCAGTATATTTTTTTGATGTACACTTAAAAATATCCCTTTCATTTACAGTTTTTTAAGTGCCGATATATTGATTGACACAACATTTGATATTAATCCTTCTAGCCCCGGATTACTAGACACAATAGAAAATCTATTGTTATGCGGCACCCGAGTGCCGGTTCGGCGTTGAGTGGTTAACCTTTAATCATCATAACTAATTATAAAAGATAGAAGTATTTCACAACTGATATAAAAAGCCTAACTTAAAATGCATAAACATCGATGCTTCCATAATTGTATGGACAAGCTTAATTGCATTTTCATTGACAAGTAACAAAGGCGTGTGGAAGTAAACTGACGATCGCGCAGGCACTTATTCAGGTAATTTACTTAATTAGATAAATATCCTTGGTCATAATTCGTACAGCATCATCTAGCCTCAGCTAAGCATAACTTACTGTGAAAGCAAGACAATGGATAAACATCACTTATGTAATTTTCTTCTAAATACATACATTATTCACAGAACACAAAACCGATACAAATAGACATGACCATACACACAAATGTTTGCAACGAGCGGGGATCGAGACCGCAATTCCGGTGTTAGGCTGCTTCGCAACCATTACACCAAATCTTATCGTCGCACTAACTCAGTAAAACAAATAAAGTACAGGTACCGGCAGACTTGTTGAACATCCGTCGACGGAGAAGGAAAGTTCGCGCATGTGCACTTGCGCGTGACCAATAGCGCGCGCGTATTTCCGAACGCCCGCGCGCGCTATTGGTCAGAGGTATGCTTCTGACCAATAGCGCGCAGGCGTGTCCAAATTCGTGTTCTGCGCAATCCCCATCCAATATTCAAGAAGTTTGCCGGTACCTGTACCAACCTTTTAATTCCCCCAAAGGCCATCATAAAAACTATTATATTTTGAAGCTTTATCACCGAGCTTGCCAAATGCGTGTTGGTGATCACAAACCCGAGCTGTGCTCGAAAACTCCAACATAAATTACCTACATAAGGCCCAAGACTTGGGCCTTATATACATCACCGAGGCGTTTCATTTCAACTAAGTATTAAATCAACACCAAACGTTTCTTAACGTACGCAATTCCTAAATGCAATATCGTATTCAAATCTATAGTTTTTATTCCCTGGATGCATCACTGGGCACATTTCGCGTGTCTAAACCATCCCCCGAGGGAAACGGTAGCGGAGATCGCGGACCAAATTGCATGCTGTCATCCGTCATCTCCCTCCGATCGCAGCCACCGCTTGATCGGATAATCATGGGAATCAATTAGATCGCGTCTTAACATTTGAATAAAATTATGTTATTAAACCGAATTATGGGATTGGGACCGCTGACATGACGGCTGGCTGAAAAGGTTATCACAGGTTTTATTATTTGATATTTGTGATATAATGGTATCAGTTTTTTACGTCATTTTGGACTGCAACACACCTGACACCTGATGGTCAGTAGACACTGCGGCCTGTTTCATTAAGGGCTATCAAGAGGCAGTGCTACTTAACCAGGAAGTATTTAACATCACATAATCAGATATATGGTTAAGGTAGGCACACACATAATTATGGAAGAGATGTATGTGTAATAAAGAGACTATTTATCTTAATGTACTCCAGAATGTCAAGTGAAGTTCCTTAGCGAAACTTTTGCTGAGTTGATATCATTTATTATTGTGAAGCTAGCTTTTGTTTGCAGTAAAAAAATTAAGAGTTAAAGGTTAACATATTTAAATTTTTATAAAAGAGGTTAAAAGGTTATTCTGTATAATAAAATGTTTTTTTTATTTAAAAACCAAGTGCGGACAAAATAATTACTCTCCATTAGGCGATTTAAACCGATTTAGTAAAAATAAACAATAAAAACAATTAAAATAATAAGAGTATTTCCATACGTAACGACCTAGTACAAAAGAATCGCGTGTAATAACTTGATTTCCTTCATTTATAATGTCTGGTAAAATCAGTCGGGGAAAGTGCACAATGTAAACAATCTTACACGGAAAGTGGAAACTATAGTTATTGTGTGGTTTCAAGAAAGGAAAATGTAAGATGTAGGAAATTTCATAGTTATTTGATTTTGAATACGGTTTACTATGTGTGAAGTTAATGTTACAAATTCAAGCACGAAACCGAGGTTTTTCTACACAAGTGCCATAATAGCTTGGGATGTGTTCTGGCAATGTTAATTTGCGGATCAGTATAATTGAAATTAAAGGCTCTAAGATCAGAGGACCCTACAGTGCTACAATGCTTCCTGTTAACTTAAGGTTAACAGGAATGGAAGGAAATATCCCTCAATGGAATAGGCCGCAGTGGCCTGAATAGAATCAAAATAGTTTTTTTCGAATTTATAACTCGGAATTGCAAACTCCAAGGTAAATTTGGCAAAGCAGGCAAAATTTTTTACATTATTCAAATGTTAGAGCCTATGTCTTATTTAAGGGTAGAAACTCTTCAAAGACTAATACCTACCCCAACGGTTTATTGGTGCAACAGGGTCAAGACGACTCCTTTACTTGTAAGGAGGGTACTGCCACAAACGCATCTATAGCTATTTGCCCAAGAATGCCCCTACCAGTCAGTCCAAGCCCTTAATAGTCTTATGCTTTACAAAATTACATAAGTTTGCGGTAATATAAAAGAGATAAGAATTTATCTTTGCGTGCACCGACAACCAACTCAACATGTTGACTCAAGACAAGCAATAGTTACCGCGATTAATTGCATCAATTACGCGTATAAAACTACAGGCAGAAGAACTGTGATATTGCACAGATTCTCACGCTACCGAGTTGTTAGCGAGGCATAGTAAATGATCCCGATTCTGAGAATAGCCCCGTATCTCACTTAATGATATGCTTCTGATTGTTTTCACACATATAATCAAAACTGGATCTATCAATGTGTTTGTTGGAACAGTGGAATCCGTCTGTTGTAATGTGTAGGTTTGTATACAACCTTAGTTATGTTTTAATGTTGTATGAAGTCACAGTTCAAGTCAGAAACTTGGCTGTATACTATAGTTACTTTGGGTAGGAGTCTACTGGAAAAGTCTCTTACCCTACAATTTTGATGTCTTTGTTTTATGTCAGAGACTGCAAACGAGCCTGCGGGTCACCTGATGCTTAGCAATCACCGCCGCCCATGGACATCTCCCAGGTAACAGCAGAGGGATCGCTGATGCGTTGCCGGCCTATGGGGGTATGGGGGGTGTGGGCCTCCGGCACTCTCACAAACCAGACGAAACACAATAGTAGACACTATTATTTCATGTTGGTGTTATGTGTGAGGATGGTACTTCCCCGGACGAGCCGACCCATTCGTACTGTAAAACAGCATGACTCTACCATTATTAACTCTCTGATTGAGTCGGCCCATGAGCATGTAAAACTATAAAAAGTGCCAACACTCCCATAATTTAGTTATGGTGGTCCATATTCTTGTCTTTAAGGCAGACAACGCATCTGAAATCCTAGTCGCAAAGTCTCTATGGGTGGTTTCGCTGTAGTGATTAATTACGACTATGCAACTTTGCTTTCATACAATGTGCTAATCTATATTATTTAGTTAACGCTTTAAATGACCAAAATATAACTGAATTTGCCCTCACTATCCATATCGATTCTATATCTATTTCCGCTAGTCGATTTTATCTAATAAACAAACATTACTAGCTTTTCATAGAAACATCGGCAATCGCAGGAAAACTTGTCACATATTCTTAGTATAAACACAGCAATGATTTTATCACATCATTACTGTTATAAAATTTTTATTTTCTTTGTTAAATATAAATTTATTTTAATAAAACGTTGAAATTCAGGCTATGGGACGTGTTAATACTACCTACAGGAAAAATAACTTTACTTGTGCATGATATTATAACTATATCAGAACGTATAACGATACGTACGATATAGAGACTTAAAAGATGAGAGCGTATGCCTTCCATTATGGAATTGGCAATATCAGCTTTCACAGAAGTTCTTTAACAGAGAGAGGCATCGCATATATGTAGGTAATATATCCGATGCCTCTGGTGTTTCAAATGTCCGACAGTGATCACTTGCCATCATGTAATCCGTTTGCTAACATGCCTCATATTTTTATTAAAATAAATCCATGTGACCAAGGTTTATAAAAACTTCGTAGTAACCTCCATAGTCCAATATTTTCTTATAACCACACACCGACTCCACACACGTCTATATCAATTTAATGGCTACCGTTTAATAGCGGGCGATTTGATAACAAATTACAATAATTACGCATCTCGATCCTCCGCGAGACACGCGGCGGAGGCGGTGCGCCGGCGCACGCTACCGTCCTTCAACGATCTATTTAAAAAATTTATCTTCATTTATGTTGAATAAGGTCATTTAGAGTTCTCTTGCTCTATAAAGTACAATATCTTATTATTCATATTCATTTTTCCAGTGCTATATTTAACAGAGATGGCTCTTGCTTAGGGCAGGACCCAGTGCTAAAGTAATGTGTAATGTGGTTGACTAGAAATGATATTGTGCAAAATGACAAACATATTAACAAGAATTAAAATTATAGCTGTCTTGAGTGATGCTCTACTCATCAGTGAAAACGCTCAGAACAGATTTCGTCATAAATTAGGTACTATTAACGTAACAAATCTTTTGTTAAAAAAAATCATTGATAAAAAAAATCTTTATAAATAACTATTTAACTCAAAAAAAAGTCATCGGTCACTGCAGGGAAATAGTTTGTTCATAAAAATAGCTAAACTGCAATCATACCTAGTGTGTACAACCATTCAATTCGACCATTCAAACAACAATAAGATTGGGTTTGTTTGTACTTTCAAATATGGCTGTAGTAGCCAAACCCCTTCAGGCACTATAGGTCTTATTACCGGAATGTAAAGTCGGTATTTTAGGTCTATTTACATTCGACGTCCACTGCCCTGAAAGTCCAGTTTTCTAATAGAGGAAAATTTTGAAGATGATTTTTTTTACTTTATTTTTTAGTTTAAATGAAATGTAAATACACAATGACAATATTATGTTTCTATTCATACAATTACTACTTAACACTTTAGCGACACATGAAATGTATCATAGTTTTCAAAAGTTAAGACTACTTCAGGCTGATAGCTGGCATTAAACAACCGTGTCATTTGTCACAATAACATAATTAAGAAAAAAAGTCATCAGTCTAATGAGCACGTTTAATGCTAAACAGAAGACGAGTAAGTTTTTGTCGCTGCAAACTTTAATACGGGCAAATTACCGAGAATTAACTGGTACGAAGTGAAATAAACAGCCTTTTGTACATTTTACTTTTTATAATGCACTTAAACAAAAATTGCAAAGTTGTGTCGTGATGGGGCGAGCGGTTATACCTAATTGCAAGCTTTCCCGCCATCGCCGCTTCATTTCAAAATGGCGGCAGAATATGGCGATTTCATGTCATTAAGACTAGTTATCGCGCGAGTTGCCTCCTATCCTCTAATTACGCGCTACCGGTGCCTCCCAACGCGATGGGAGTAATATTGGATATTATAAACAGGAATCGTAACACTATCGATGGCGCAGAATAGGCGTAAAAGTCCAAGTAATTGCCTTCAAACGTTGCAGCCGCTTATTTTGTGTTGCGTTCCGTTCTATGATATTTATTAGGTAGTAAATGTACCCGGTATGCGACGTCCTATATATTTTTTGGACAAAGAAACTTACTTTATTTGTTTTTTTTTAATTTAAAGGCGAAGGAAAGGGAAATTGTTTCAAAAATTATTTGATACATATATTTCGAAACATTTTACTATCTGTAGGTTAATTCCAACTAGAAGTCGAAATTAATTTTATATAACTACAACTTACAAAATATAAAATGGATCCCCCGGATAACAAGGTATGCATGTAATTAACCCCATTAGTCAACATATTCATTTTCATACAAAGCATGCAGAAACCCCACCACCAAAAATACCGCAAACAGTATTACAATATTCACTTTATCTCAGCTTCGTAACTTATAAATTGCTAACCCAAACTTGTCACAGATAAAAAGTATTTCATAATGACAAATGAAAGGGAGGAAATTTTTGTATGCCCAGTGATGATTGGACTATTAATCACGGAGGTTGCGCGCGCGTCTCTGGCGCCGCATACAGCCACTTTATAGGGTTGACAAAACCTACTAATATATTATAGCTTTGCGTATAATGCTCTATTATACGATAGTTGAATAATTGAAATTAGTACGCAGACGCATAGCCCGCCTAATGTTTAGTCTGATCAAAACTACACTCTTTCCAAGAGCCATCATCGATGTTTTTTTCAGAGTTCAAATGGCTTAGCTACCAGCCCCACAGATAAAATCAGCCGCCATAACAGCTTTGAATGTCATCCGGCAATATTAATGTAAAGGCCAGTGTTTGTAATCAAAGCCTTAAAAATCGCAGAACCCTATAGAGTCTTAATCTGGTTAAGTGTCATCAGAAAAGCATGGCCGTAGTGGCGCATTGGCAGATAAACGTTTATTATGTACCTATGTACTAACATGGCAAATACGTGTGCTTACGCGTTATATTCTAAAACTATAAATTAATAAATAATAAAATTTTCCATTTCGCAAATAAAATTTTAAAATTGCATACTGCCAGAAATTAGGTAACCCTTTACCATATTTTTGTTTTTGTCCCTGTAATTTTGTACAGCCCTGAGCTACTTAAATGCTCTATTCAGGCTTTCGTGGCGACATCGTTAATGCGCGTTATTGTGAACTTCTAATTAATTATATTTAATGTGGTCGCCTTTGTCGCACCACGTTTTAATTCAATGTTCGGATGAAGATGGCGCTTATGAATGCCTTTCGGAAGACTTCAAAGACCCTCGCTCGCATTTTGCAAGACAAACTGTATCGTCTTATTCGCAGGGAGGTCAAACAAAGTTGGGATTACGGATAAAAGATGATCCACTTTCAAAGGACAGGAACATACATAAAAAAGAGAATGCAAACTCTCCATAATAATTTTATAGACTTCATTTCATATGTTACTTTACCACCTTGATATATTATTATTCAATAAACGCAATAAACTAAGTTAGGTTTAGAATGTAAATCACACTTACCATAAATCACTTTGTTACAAACAAATACACACAAAACACACACACACACACACATTCACACATCACATCACACACGTATTTGCATTCGGTTATGCATTTGGTCACATTGTTTGATGACATTGTGGCCAAATGCTTAAACTTTTTGCATAAAAATAAAATCCGTTATGATTCACAGTACCTTCAGGAAACAACAATGCCAAAATACTTACAACCTCGCAAAAACTTAAATCCGCGTCAAATATCCCGATTACTTAATTTTCCGAACCACATGTGCGTACACGCATAACTATAGATCCGTTTCGGGCGGCGGCGGCGCCTTTTAGGTGTCGCATGTCAACAAGTTCTGGCCGTGGGCCCAAGCCTTACTTGTGCATCGGCAAATATTATAACACACATAATACGCCTAAAACTATTTGCCTAGAATCACGCGCGGCCCAAGCGGTTTGTTTACTTGTTTTACTTGCGAGTTTTGTACAATATTATTGAAAGTTTTATTGGTGTTATAAGAGGAATTTTGGGGTCAGACGAAAGTTCTGATTAAAAGGGACAATTAACAATTCATTTTATTGCCATCCACGAAAGATGTTATTAGCTTCTTTACAATGCTTATTGAAATGTATTCTGAAAACCGAGCCTTTTTTTATATAATGGACTCTATCCCGCGCCTGTTTGCGGCGCGGTGATTCTGCCAATGTCAAGTGAATGAGGGAGTTTCTCCTTGCGTTAAAACATTGGTGTTATGATATTGTAAGGCTTTATGGAAACAGTAGAGGATACTCTCAAGGTCACGGGGGAATGGACGCCATTGCGGTAAGAGCGTCTCATCTACCGATGAGACACACTACACGCAATACCCGTCCTATCAGTCAATTTGTTTCAATTAAACCGAGCCTTTCTTCATCGAGTGGTACTAACCATCACCTCGAAGTCATAACATTGTAGCTCGTACTTTGTAAAGGCCAAAGCTTAATCGGAAAACAAGGAAACAAATATTACTTATAGATTAATGAAACAATTTTATGGTTAATATAAATTTAAAAAATATAATTAGATTAGTAAAACACAATTAAAAGATATAATCAATAAATCATAGTTCTTGTAAATGTGTAGTACCCTAGGTAATTCTATTACATAAATTAAAAACTATTAACCCTTTATGAAGTAACTGTCAAACGTATTCAACAAATATTCCTGGAACAATTAGTTATAAAAAAATACAAATCAGTATTCCATTTTATTGATCAGATGGTCCAGGGACTTCCCATTGCTCAATCAAATATATCTTGTCAAGGCAACATGATTGCTAATTGTTTATCACGAATGTCATCTTTTATTATTAGAAATCTTACGTGACGACAACAATGGATTGCATATTGCACATTGATGCTTTGATGTTTATAGCATCTACATAAGATATATTTTTGTTGTTGACAGACAACAGATCGCTATTTGATACGAATTGGCTTTGATAGTAATTAAGTACTTACACGAGTAAGTTCAATTGCAAAACCTAGTAGGTATAAAGGCACACCTGGAATGGAACTTATGTACACGAGCAAACATAAGTAACAACATTTTATCATTTGTCACATTAATACCAGCGTTAAAAAGAATAATTTAATAATGCCGCGCAGTTGGTTTTACATAAACAAGAAATCTCATCAAACTTTTATAAAGATGTACGGTTTGTTTTCTTGTTTTCTACGTAACAGACAGACATTCCGATCTCATTTATCCACAAGCGCATTCTTTTTGAAGCGGTAAAATAACACTCAATTGTTTATCCAGAACAATAACGGTTATTTATCACGTATCCGTCAGTTTTTGTGTTCAGATACGGAGCAAGGATGTTCCAATCGATTTAGGAACCCGATTTCGATTATGTTTACTTATTTCTTCATCCAACACTTCGAATATTCGTAATATAAGAGCACTTCTATGATCTTCTGGCCTTTAAAAATGACACATTAACCCCCAAAATACGACTCATATGAATAACAATGAACTAATTGTCATTCTTATAGGATTTAGTATCAAATGTTATTGTTGAGACACCGATATTTCCGCGATAAGAACACAAATTTTCTAAAACACATATTTTAAAATTAGTTAAAATTCTTCTTAAATATTTTAATTCCCTACCGCATCCAAAATAATCTAGGTATTTTAATGCGTTTTATTATCATCACGACAAAAAAAAAATCAAACGCAATCGATAACAACGATCCAAATGTAATCGATGTTGAAATCGATACATATAAAACCCGCGCATCCCTACAGCAAGTTATGGGCCAATTAATTTGTTTCACAGCTACTCGTCTCTCCTCAGATATCAAGTTGTTTATAAACAATCCGACGCGCGCGTGCACACCTCTTTGATCTCCTCCGCGGTGGCCTACCTCAGCGACAATTAATTACTCTTTCATCTTAGATAGAGACATTATTAGCCGGTTTTCATATTTGTCTTTTGATTTTTGTTGAATCGGATTTTCGTGTTTATTAGTGAATGTTGGTACAACAAATCTCTGTGATCGAATTTTAAAATACTATTAAAGTTAAGCGTTTGTTCCTCTGTAGAACTGAGTTACCATTAAAACTGAGAGTAGATAATTAGCTTGGTCAATGCGCTAACCAAATTAGAGCTTATCGAAAACATATTTTGACCGATCCGGAATAAAACCAATATACCTATAATAATATATTAAAGAATATTTTTTATTGGAAAAATATCTGTAAAGATAAATATTATTGAAACGTCTATTTGTATTGTCCAATTAGCAGCTCCCAACTAAATGCATATTAAAATATAGCAGTACTTATTAAAAAATATATTTGACGGGATGTTTCATGGCTGAATGATGATGATATTAAAGTGTAGTCAATTGGCCTTAATAGTCATTTTTATATATAATCAAAAAGCTCCATATTGATTACAACTTTTTACAGAACAGCCTCAATTTTGTCTTATAACCTGGGGTAAAAGAATAACTTGTACTTAATGCTTGATTTCCAATCCAACACTAGCCTCAATAAACGATTACATTATTGAGCGTAACCGGCAGGCCCTGATTAAGAGTTCTGACCGCCCTAGGCTAATTATGAGGACGCGCCCCCTCCAGGTGTGTTACGGACAGGTCTAAAAGTAGGAACTGAGTAGAGTAGTATTATGAAAATTTTAACATGGTTCATACTACCTATAAAAGTTTTCAAATCGCAACCTCACGCATTATAAGACCAAAACCATGACAAGTGACTGCAGGCTACCAAGTAGTAAACCAAATCCATCTCGTGTTTGGCAGCATGACCTGTATTGGCTTAGTTTCTATAGACCCCTTAGGCCGCGTGGTCCGATCGGCTTGTCCGATCGATCGGACCATGTTTTTTAATTCCTGTTGGTTCGATTGATCGAACTCTAAAGTTCTCGTGGTCCGATTTATCGTGGTACTATTCATTTCCTTATAGACCGATTGATCGAACAATTAGGTCGTTTTTTTTCCTGTTAAATCGATTGATCGGGCAACGATATTTGCCTTCGTTATTTTTTTAAAATTCATTTTAAGATCGTGAAATAACAGAAGATTATAAAGACAAAAGAAAGTAAAAAGTATTTTTTTAGTCATGTATTTTTTTTAAACAATTATAACAACATAAGAAAGAAAGTAGTGATGGTTTAAAGGATTTTTTATTTGTTTTTTTTTTAATTCAATTAATCCTACTAAAAAAAAATTATAAAGGCGTCTGGAAAATTCTTAAAATCATTTTTTTTGGGATTTTTTTAATAACAAAGGAAGATCATAAAATCCATATGAAGTTTCAATTTTTTTTTTATTTGAAAATCGTGTAAGTTTGTTAGTTACGTCTTGTTATTTATTTAAGTAACATAAAAAATTGTAATGATTATTCAGAACCAAAATACGGTAGGGCCATTTTCACTACCTTCTGATAAGTGGCAAATAGCCGATCCGTCAGATATTGTAACAAGTTTTTCACAAAAATATCATGTCAAAAATCTGTCAGATAAACTATCTGCTTATTACGAGGTGGTGAAACCGGCCCATATTGTCGTACTAATCCAGCGTACCTAATGAAAACAAAGCACAAACTCAACTCTTGTTTGCTTTATTGTTGTTGAAGTTGTTTGTACTCACAAATTCGCTATGGTCTCACAATTTGAAATCGATCGGACCAGTAGGAAAGATAGAAGAAGTGTGGTCGGACTAAGAGGATTTTTAAAAGGCTCGTGGTTCGAGCGATCGGACAAGATGAACTTTTAAAATGTCGTTAGTCTGATAGTAGGACTACAAGGATTAAAAAATCCTGATGGTCCGATCAATCGAACCAGCAGGAAATAAAAAACATAGTGGTCCGATTGATCGGACAAGCCGGTCGGGCCACGCGGCCTTAAGGGCTATAGACAACTTAGTTTCCATTGCCATTGAATCGACTTGAGTTTTTTAAATATTTACTCTAGAGAAAACATTTGAAACAGTGAAACATTTTTGCAACTGATTAATTATTTATTTGAAAATTATAGTAATTAAGTAATTTTTATTAGATTATACAAAAGCCCTTTTCGTGCTTTTAATAATTATTTCATTAGAACCAAATAAAAGGGAAGGTTGTCAATAAAAATCAGCTATATAAAATACGAATAATTTATCGTCGATAAAATCGATGGTTGCCACGATAATCGATTTTTTTGGTTCATTCACTTATCACAAGCACTATAATAATTATATTTTATGAAAAGCTGACAACACAGTAAACGTCAGATTTAGTTAATTTTGAATCGTGTATGGGTAAATTAAGTGACGTCGGACGTGTGTGTGCCGCGTCGCTCGGATATACTTTACTCGCTTACACACAGGCGTATTTCAGTACATTTGTCTTTTTCTCCGTTAAATTAGCCGGTCTCATTGCGCGCGGCAAGCTAAGGAGCTGTTGCTGCGCTGAGGAGTGCATATTGTAGTGTGCGGTGCGATTTTTGTAGAATTCGCCTCACAGAAACGCGCGTTTACGTGAAGATTGAAGATTATTTTGTATGGGAATTTCAAAATTTAATGTTAAAATCAGGGACTCTCAAGCACACATTTAGTTTTAACCCATTCGATGCCGCCTTGAAAAGTGACGACATTACGCAGATGCCGCCATACTGTAATATGCAGCCCGCCCATCGGCGGGCTCGGCATTACGATTAAGTAATCTTGCCCGCCCATGGGCGTTTTCGGCATGCAGCTATAGATTGAGATTGGAATCGTATAATATGTTCAGTTTACAAGTACTGTACGGTCTGTAAAGCGTGTATGTGCAGTGCATAGAAACGGAACACACGTCTGATTACTACGAACAGTAAAACAGAAGTGACTAAAAAAACGTAAGCAATGAAATGAGTCGGTGCATCTTAATGTTATATTTCATAGTTTTATCTATAACTCGTGCCAAGGAAGTGCGAACTCAGTCATAAATCATCATTTGCGGCATTGTCAAAGGAATGTGGCAATGACAATGCCGCGCAACTCGTTATCGGTAAAGGGATGCTCGGGTTCAGGTAGACAGTTTTTAATATTTTTATACCTCTGTATATTATGACTCAATACGCATGTCAAAGTTGTTTACTAGTCCGGTCGGCACTTTTTAAGATTTGTTTACTGGTCCGGCGGCCGGCCGGTACGTTTTGCAATACGACATTTGGGACGTTTTAGGACTTTTAGGCAAATTAAAACCCTATGTCGAAGGCAAAGGACGTTCTATCAATCAACCAAATCTGTTTTACAAATTGTGTTCCTGAGTAATTTTCCACATTTGCAATTCGAACCGTTAAACAAGGAATCGTTTCAAACAACATTAACGAATACCTTGCCTTATAAAGAACACCACTTTTACACGCTTTTATTTAATTTGTTACGAAACTATGTACGGCACATATAATAACATACGGCATTCATTGAACATCATTTAACTGTGCCTACTTTCAGGGAAACAATCCATGACAACGACCAAGTTAGATTTTGATAATAATACATTAACCCTGTAGAGGACGTCTATTATGATTAATTAAATTAAATCAATGCCGCAATGGCATACATATTTTATGACATACATCGTTTGAAAGTGTATTTATAAAATGTTTACACCTAATATAAATCAACGCAAAAGAGGTAGCGAGCATGTCCAAACTAAATGTTACTAAAGCTTACAAAAGGTTTGTGATTTCTGAATACAAATCTTGCCCGCCCATGGGCGGGCTCGGCATGACAGTTTAGAATCGGCAATTTTTCAAAACTTCAAATATCAGCAGGCCATTTGAGTTGCCAATATAATTTAATAAAACAAATCATTACACAAGATTTCATAATTTTCTGACGTTATTTCGTAAAGTTATTGCAGTTTAAAATTGACCCGCCCATGGGCGGGCTCGGCATGAGAGTTAAAATAAATTGCCCGCCGATGGGCGGGCTCGGCACTGAATGGGTTAATAATGTTTTGTCTAGTTGAAATAAATAGGGTAGATGCAATGATGCTAGATTAGTGCATACGAAGACACGATTACAGCGCCCCCTCGATCCTCGCGCCCTAGGCTGCAGCCTAATTAGCCTATGGGTAAATCAGGCCCTGGTAACCGGTAGTCACAGCTATACACAAATTGCGCCAATCGTAAAAGCGTTTTGAATGGCGTTCGATGGTGGTCAATGGGACACATAAACCGTACATGCCTTGCGGTAACTGTACGGAGGCGGGTTCGCTCAAAACCATGAAAGGAAGAAAGTTTGTCGTTAAAGATAAACAATTAAGTGGTTCAACTTTATCGTATGTTATGGCACCGTGGTGTAGAAAATTACCCAACGCTACGACGTATTTTAACTGACTCTGCCGATTGCCAAATTGTTTTATTTTTATTTTTTACCAATTTAACTCCAACACCTTTTTTTTTTTTTTTGAAGCTACATTGATAGCAGATAAATTATAAAGAACTTATATGGGAGTAGTGAAACTAGCATAAAAATATCGTTGCTGCCGATATTCTTTGACAAATAAAGCTACAAACACAAACATGAATAATTGCTTCCATATTTTTTTATACTTTTTCAGTTGGCAGACAGGCACACAGCCCACCTGATGGTAAGCGGCCACTGCGGCCTATTACATTGAGGGACGCTTCACCTGGAAGCGCTGCCAGACGTAGACTCATCTGATCTTCGATTTATTTTTGCCAAGGATATAACTCATTTATAAATGCGACTACTGACAACTAGCTGGAGTATAATTGAAAAAGAAACTCAGTTGCTGTTATCTGTTCTCTAAGGAGGTTTACCTATATACAGTCTGTTCACCATAAGTTGTCCTTTAGCCGCTATATTGGCAGCATTGCCTACGCTTTGTAAATCTGTCAAAAAACAGATTGAATGTATTGAAAAACAATAGTACCAATATAGCGGCTAAAGGACTTCTTATCGTGAACGATCTGTAGGTTTTCTGTGATACTATCCTAACAACTAATCAAAATAAGACATATAAGTCATAGACATTTGTTGGAAGCTAATCGATTAATGAGTTTAGCTCATTAAGCGCAGTATTGAGAAGAATAAACATGGGTGGAGTTATGAATTCTTTGGTAACTGCACTTAACTGTCGGATTACGTCAGACATTTGGCAATTACGACGATTGAGTTTATGAAAACAGTTTATAATTTAGCGGCCAATCCGCGATTTCACCCGCACGTAATATCTTTTTTCAAATATCCCCCCTTCTCCCTACATTTTCGGGATACAAAGTTCCCTTTAACACGCGGGGATAGTGTAGCTTTCTAACAGTGAAAGAATTTTTCATATCGGTTCAGTAGTTTCGGAGCCTATTCAATAAAAACAAACAATCAAATCTTACCTCTTTATAATATTAGTATAGATATGTGCAGATTTGAAATACGAGTGAATATTAGAATTATGAGGATAGTTTTATGAGAAAGACAAGAATTCAAAACACAAAAATGATTTTATAGTCGTAAAGTTATGGCCAGAAAAGGAGTCCTATAACGTATTGGTAATGTATAAGTGAAAATAAAAGAGACAATTAAATATCCTACAATATTTAGAACTATCCTACTCTGGCCATTAACTAAGGAAATAAATAAGCATATAAAAACCAGACTGAAAACATATCCTTCATAGGCTTTATTCCTCTGTACATATTACATTAAAATCAGACACAGAAAAAACACAAATCATCCAGTGGACGTAAAAAACAACCAGTAAAATTTCGACATACTTTAGAATTTAGAAGTATGTTTGTTTTTAATTTACCAGGGTTCTTACAATATTTGATATTGTACCAGTTGTTCCAGAAATTACCCCTAACACCCAGTGTTACATTACAAATATCAACTCTTCAGAATATTAGTGCAGATTAAATAAAACGAAAACAGCTAAAAACTCTAAACGTTTCAAAATTACACATAATCGGACCCGTATTGCGACTATACGCCAAGGAATATGAGTGTAAGGCATGTATTGTCGGCGACAAAAGTGTAACAAATATTTATCAAACAACACCAACAACGACAACATTCTGAATCAAACAACTCAAATTAAATAATCACGTGATTTTTAAAAATATAGGTAGACTACCTAAAGACATGCAAAAGGCAGTACAGCAATTCAATAGTGATACCATTTAGAATTAATCTCCAATTCAGCATTTTATTAGACATCTCTTAGGACTTTCAACATTCAATAGTTTTAAATGTGCACCATTTAGTTTTAAACTATTGTAGCACTTATGTGTATTTTGGAGGATAAATAATTCTTGGCTATTGTTAGACACTTTTCAAAATATGTTTTCTATAATAAATAAAAATTAAAACAGACTTGCCTTGTTGTATACGTCAAACGAAAGCGGTGCTCGTTTTGGTGACCAAGGGCAGATCTATAAAATAAATAAACCAGTGTTAGGATCTTCCTAGTAACTCAAAGCCTATAGGGAATTTGTATTAATGTGCAATATCATGCTTAATCTTAATCTCCTAGTTTTAAATACAAATGGAATCTATTCCATTTGTATTTAAAACTAGGAGATACATAATATTCCCATCTTATCGGAGAATATGGAAGTTAAAAATTGTTTCCATGATGGAATTTGTTACTGCACTAGTGTATCTATTATCGCGTATTCCAGTGTTCGTGTTTTTGTAATTGTAATAAAATAATTTCTGAATGCAAATGTAAAGGTAGAGGTAATACTAATTACAGTTTGTCTAGCTCCCGATCCTGTTTGATAACTTACATTATTTTATTAAATATAAATAATTTAGAAGTATGTTTGTTTATGTTTAAATTAATTAAATTAAGTCGGACGCTTAATTAAATGCTGTCTTAACAGTAACAAATCATAAATTGAAAAAACACAGTTGACTTCAACAGTTCGAAAAAAAATTGAATTTCTTTATTCTCTCACTTACTTTCTCTGACGACTGTACCTATACAATTCCAGTGAAATACACCTGCCCTGTCAGGCACTTCCTCGCCGCATCAGTTTTATTTCCTCCGCCATTTTACTGCCGAAAACGACCAACTTTATTTGATCCCTGGCACTCTAACCTCCCTCCCCTCATTTGTCTACATTCCTTAGAGCGAACGAGGGGTGGGTGGGTCTTGTTACGCGGTACGTGTTTTACGCTAGTTTTAGTGCTAGTAAATAATTAAACCGCCTAATTTGATGCGAAGGATGCTGCCCAGAGTTGTTTATGTGCGGAAACCTGGATTGGATGACGTCGGGAAGAATTCTGGGCAAATGAGATTAAGCTTAATGCGCCCTTTTGCAATAGTGTATTCCACTCTTTATTGTTATAGGATGAAGGTTACTTTTAAGAATAGATAGATACTTTTGTGATTGAACCCACTTGGGTCTGAATTCCTCAAAGGGTCAGTTAAGAATTTTCCAGCCTGAGTTACCACTTCGTTGATGAAAAAATAAATTTAAAAATCCGCGGCAGATGTTTTTGGTTAGTTATTCTACTAATCAACAGCTACTTGCCCCTCAATAAGGTACTGTGTTTTTCTTCCACAAATTTCCATTAAGTACTTATTCAATATTATTAGTATTATTAGTTTCGGAACGGAAACGTGGCCACTTACAATGTGCCGCATAAAAAGGCTCAAAATCGCACAAAGGGCAATGGAGAGGGCTATGCTTGGAGTCTCCCTGCGTGATCGCATCAGAAATGATAAGATCCGCAGAAGGACTAAGGTCACCGATATTGCCCGAAGAATTGCGAGCCTTAAGTGGCAGTGGGCAGGACACATTGCAAGGAGGACTGACGGCCGTTGGGGCGGAAAGGTCCTCGAGTGGTGGCCACGTACCGGTAAACGCAGCCGTGGTAGGCCTTCCACAAGGTGGACCGATGATCTCATAAAGTTCGCCGGAATCCACTGGATGCGTGTGGCGCAGGACCGATCGGTTTGGAGATCATTGGGGGAGGCCTATGTCCAGCAGTGGACGTCGTTTGGTTGAAATGATGATGATGATGATGATGACTTATTCAATAATATGTATAATACATAGAACAAAAAAATTAATTTGAGTCTTAATTTTATTATTAATTAGACACATCAATGTTACCTACTGCTAAATGGTTTTAAATGTGCAAAATGTTATGTATTAGCAAGCAGCAAGATCGGCCAAGTGAACCGAAACACTAGTATTTTATCTTTTACTCTATAAATACAGATGTGCAAGCTAATTTAAGTAGATAACTTTATGAAAACATCAACTTTCACATAGTTTACATGTTATTTTTCCATTTCGCTGCTTTTATGTACTTTTACTTACAGTTTCCGGTCTTAGCTTAGCACTTTTAACATTGCCTTACGTTACAATTTCATAATCTTAACTGAAATTAATGCTTTAACATACCCTGTTGAATAAAATACAAACGAGGGATGGATTTCAATTTCGTCATTCCGATTTATGCAAAACTTAATGTAATCAATCTCAAATGAAACGCAAACCTGTCTTACAATTGAAGCTTTAAGTAAAATAAAGTATTATTTCAATAAGCAGTTGTCGCGTAAACAACAAATCAATAAATATAAATACCTCATGTGAGCGGACATGTGATGACGACAAATGTATATCAATATCGACCACGATTCACTGCCTATCGGGTTTCTAACAAGAAGTCTTAATGTCTCAAGGGAAGCCCGACGACTGCTAATACGACCTAATCATGTTGGTATCAAACAAACACGCTACTACCACTAACAATTAGAATTTAGATAAGTGTTCAACTTGGTACGGATAATTATGATGATGATGATTAGTAGAAAATTAAAATATGGGGAGAACCAAGACAGATATTAGGAAGTTTGCGATTTTGTGTGGGAGCCTATACCTGCCAATGAAAAACACTCAATTGATTTACATATTTATTTTATTCCTAATTATTTTGATGTTTTATTTTGTAGGGTTAACTACATAGTAACCTGGTGTCTCTTTTTATACATGGCTTTTTCTTCTCGGTATAGTGAAAAAAAACATATGAAGCTGTTAAAAATAAGTGCAAGAATTTTCCTCCTGCTATGTTCGGTTTCGCAAACCAATACGACATGAGATCTTAAAAAATGCGAGTGTATTACTTCCAATGCATCAAGGATTCGGTGGCCCAATTTCTTGTTTACCTCCCCCGATCGCACATTTATTAGTGTTCCTGTCCTGTGCTCCAGGAGTGGGTGCTAAGCTAATCCCACCAAGGACAAACATTTATGAGATGAAAATCTGTCTTTGTTCTGTCTCTAGATGTTTATTTGTTTATTTATTTATGTATAAATATTTAACTTGTATCCCTCTCCAATGTTGCATGCCAATTGTTTGGTTAAGTGTGAGAAACCAAAATTTTCATTATTTACTCTTGTCAACCACATTTAATGCAATAAAGGTATTCTATTCTATTCTATTCTAACCAACAAATCTTACACTAATGTTTATTTTGGTTTTCTTAGGTCTAAGTATATTGCTAAGTGCAGATTAAGTTTCAGGCTGCCACGACTTGCTAATGTGAGAAAAGATAAAAATTGGTATTGAGCTATTTGTATTTAATTATAAATTTCTTGTACCTTAGTTGCATCTGATACTCATAACACATGTAACACAATATTATGTATTGTCTAATATTAATTTATTTATATTACCAGGAAACCAACTCTGTCATGAAGTGGAATCAAGTTAAATATCATCGCACGACACTATTTATATGAAATAAGCGGCGGCAGACTGTGTCGACTTATAAATATCATGTTCCCTTAATCGATAAGGGCGAGTATCTTGCCTTCAAGGGTATTGAGTTTCTTCGGTCGACTTAACTTGCAGGAGCGGAGTGACGGATTAGAGGGAATCTACGCGGTTTGTAGACTTTCTTTCCGCATTTTCTACGAGATTTCTTTGCATTTGGTAAAAGAATTTTTGAGACAGCTAAGTGATTGTATGGACGTGTGTAATGTTATGTGGCAAAACATTTTTTAAACCATGTAAACTACACGGATTTAATAATTTTAAAATAGTGCAGATTTTAAATACTTAAAAATTCGACCTATCTTATTACTCGTATTATATGTAATATTGAGTTAATGACTACAAACCTGGAACACAAACAAAATATCAAAAAAACCATAAAGTTTTAAAATGAATTGATGAAAAATATTTTTAAGAAATTAAAAAGGTTTTTGTACGTGGAGGTGGAACTCATCTACAATTTGCTTTAACTTTTTTGATGTTCATCATAATGTTTAATAAATTATGCATCACATGTTTAATCAGTTTGTCGCTAGATTAACGTCTTCATCTCGAGCAAATCTGTTTATCAGAATACAAGGAAAACCTGAAAAATGTACGTATGTCTGTACGTATAGTCAACAGCACATCACGGTATACACTTGCAGTTCGATAATAGCGCTTATGCCCCCGACATAAAAGCGGTACAAAGTCCAAAGTGTTACGTCTGACGTGCTTTTGACTGTACAAAGTTAAACTTATAAAAATTAACATACCATTGGCTAATACGTCGTCTAAATATGCAGCTGATATTATTGAGGAAAATTTTATCTTAACGATCTACAAACTGTATAATTTGTGACAATATAGAATACACCCACGGACTCGCACAAGCAAACTGTACGACGATTCATAGGTATGCCGCAGAGATGTGATGTTTTTCGGGATAAAAAGTACCTACTTCCACGCAATCGTAGACTTTATTACTTAAGTCCTGTATACTGCACGGCAATCATACACAGGCGATAGATTTCAGCCATTGTGTAAACTGAGATGATCAATCTATCACAAAACTTCAATCTTTGTTCACCCATCCTAGACCATCCATAATATGCTTCTCATAAAATTGCTTAACTGCAATTATCTTTTCACAAACCTCCTTAATATTCCTTACAATAATAACTGAAACACCATACATGTGAAAGTTTAAAAAGCCATGATATCAACTTAGATGGACAACCAAGCCTTGCAATTTTCCGTCACCCATCCAAGATTTGATTCTCATATACTCGCTTAACTTTTGCAAGTATCTTTTCACCAGCCTCCTCAATCTTCCTCGCAATATAACTGCAATCCCACTCAGGTGAGAGTTTAAAGGCACAGTGTCTACTTAGACGAAGACTCTATCCATCGGAGCCTTCAATGCTCTTGTAAAACGCAGGGAACACAACGCATTATACTATTAAGTGTAATACACAAACAATAAGCAAAAAAAGTATGAATGTGCAAAACGCTCGAATTCCATAGGATTAGGGTTACCACGTTACAATATCGACTAACTGGTCCCAACAATATACTGTTTTTAATCTGACATGACATTAATGTAAGTATATTAACGTGTCTATTTGTTACATTTCAATAAATAGTTTAAACTTTTTGGACAACATCACATAGGTACATCGATCTGATACCAAAGGAAGTCAAAATAAAAAATCAAAATCAAAATACTCTTTATTCATGTAGGCCTCAGAAATGCACTTATGAATCGTCAATTATCAAGCTAACATAGGTAGTGACTCTACCACGGTAGCTTAAGCACTTGTGATATAGGTACCAGTACCAACGAAGTTAAGTCTAAGAGTTTAATTATATTTGAGTATAGTACTGACTGAAAGAGATTGCTATTAGCAATAATTCCGCCTACATTATCCTTTTTCCGACAATTTTGTCCTGAACCAGTTAGTCAGGAAGACCACAATTCAGGATATTATGGATTTAACAAGTCCAGCTTTACTGGAGCGAATGCCATCTGACCTTTTTTTTTAACGTTGGGAATGCGTTACGCACCTGTCACTCTGTCTTGGGGGCGAAACAGAGCCGTTTGTGGGACTCCCAGTTTTAGGTTTACCCACTAAACCCCGCGGTACTCCCTCATCACCCTAATGGACGGCCACGGGTATCGGCAAAGCCCATCTGACCTCCGTAACCCTTGTTTCTCATTGAATCATGGGTATACAGGCTGTGCAGTTTTCGCACTATGTTTTCCGCATCCTTCATTGTACCACTAAATTATGTAACGTATTTTTCTGTGTTAGTTTTTTACGTTAAAGAATCTATCGATCACTAGCCTTCCGTCCGCGGTTTCACCCGCGCGGAATTTCTTTTTAAAATATCCCCGACCCCATTCCCCCATATTTCCGGTATCAAAAGTACCCTATGTCACCCGGGGATAGTGTAGTCTTCCAACAGTGAAAGAATTATTCAAATTGGTTCAGTAGTTTCGGAGCCTATTTAACAAACAAACAATCAAATCTTTCCTCTTAATAATATTAGTATAGATTGTCTCCGGGAATACCAGCATATTCCGTTTTCCAATCCGTCCATATCCTGGCAACCCTCAGTCGTGACTCCGCGCAGCGCCTGCGCACCCCGTATCAATCATCCCCACCCCGCCCACCGGACAAAGCCGCTGTAATAGCGCCATTTATAACAGACGATCCCGCAGTCATTAGTGCGTTTTGCATCTTTCTACATTATGCATAGATAGAAAGCGTGTTTTATGGTAGATCGATTGCGTTTTTCTTAGAAATATCATTTAATTTGCATTAATTTGTGTAATTTTTCACACAGCGCGCCATTTTGAGATCACAAGGCCAGAAATCAAGCGCCTGTCTTTCATTTACAAAAAGTAGCCTTTTTTTAATAAATATTTTCATATTTCATCAAAATCCATTTCAATTTTGTTTAAAAGATCAAAAATATCATCCTCATCAACCATCAAATACATAGATAAGACGACTATTCAAAATCAAAACAATGAAACGCATACCCTTATAATTAACTACAAGTGTTATTGAAATGCTATTATGACTTCTCGTCTAAAGCGAAAGATACAGTCTCAATTCACTGCAAAATCGACTCAAGGCGTATCATCTAAGGTTGATTGTCAAGTGCAGCACATGCGATGCGTGCGACGCCTTTTAATTAAGGACAGGTATGCACTGATCGTAATATCGGAACGCGATTATAATGTTCATATGACTTCACGAAGACCCACCAATGCCGCCGTGATACCCCCGCATCGGCTCGTCTTACATAACTATTGTTCCTTCAGGCTGGGCATTTGTTTATTGGTCTAATTAATAGACAATTGTTTTTTTATGAAAATTTAAGAAAAATGTATCGTTGTTGAATGAAGTGGTGCCTGAAGAGGGAGCGGGTTGAAATGCCTTAGTTTAGCAAAATATGTTTTGTAAAGATACTAATTATTTGCCTATATCATAAAGTTGCCAGCCAGTATATGGAATTAGAAGACAAAGAGCGAGCAACACTTCTTCCTTTTTAAAACAGATCGCCATATTCATAAACTCTTAATTTAGGAGATGCGTGAAGATAACAAAGCGACGTAATTTGTAAAAAAATAAATGTCAATTGCAGTATAATTAAAACATTCAATGTTAATAATTATACGTAGAATTTTTTATTGACTTTGCAAACACTGATTTTCATTACCAGACCCATGTTCTCTCGATCATAAATTTCATAAACAGGAAGGTTCCAACCGACATGCAAGTACCGTTATTTCACAACTCAATGCAATCTTCATTTAGCGATCGACCCAATAATTCGAATGACTAACGATTGAATCAAAGCAAACAAACCGGGACCCAGTCATCTTTTACTCAGACATATCCAAATGCTCATAAACTGCTGAACAAACAGATATCTTAATAAGCATGTTTCTAGTGATTGGAACTGTAGATGATTAAAAGATTATCGTCAGAGCAAATATTAATTATTCATTTGACTAGAAATATTTTCTACGCCAGGGGTCGTGGGTTCGAATCCCACCCAGGACAAACACTTATGTGATGAACATTAATTGTGTTTGTTCTGTGTCTGGATGTCTATTTGTATTTAAGTAAAATATACTTGTAGTATCATTATTTCTGACACCCATAACACAAGTGCTTACGCTCTACTTACTTTGGGTTCAGATGTCAGGTCAATGCTCGTATGTGATGTTGTCCAATATTTATTTATTTATGTTTTGTACTAGTTTAGTTGGAGAAAAGACACGTTGTCCACTTTTTGATAAGCATGTTTCAATATCTAAGTCCTGACTTCCTTTTTTCGATCGATGTACAATAACCTCAGCCAAACAAGACCTATGACCAAGGCTGACACCGGCTCGTCCCAATCGGGTATGAAGGGGAACCGGGGAAGTTTAGTGGGTAGTGGACTCTTTAGTCTCGCGTCCCACACACGGCCGCAGGTCTAGCTAGCCTGCGGTTATGGTGCCTAAACGCATTCTCCTCCAAAAAAAAGGCAAGCAAGAACTGCGGCCTTGTGTAGGATTTGGGACTAAAAAAGTCGGCGAAGTTTAGTGGGAAATGGGACAAGCATCTTAAGCCCCAAGTCTCATCTTTATCCAGCTTGCAATTAAGGTGAAGAAGAGCATTCTCCTCCGAAAATAAAATCAGACCAATAAAAATGTAATATCTCTGATATTCTTTAAACAAAGAGACGTTATTATTCATACAATAATATAACCTATTGTCTCTCTTTACATTCCAACACTATATAGTACTAACGAGATGGGGAACTTTCTAGAAAGCCCTGTTTCGTACTAAAACTAACCGCAGGCATTTCTCTCGGTTGATTTGAATAAAATGCCATAGACGGACGCCGCCTTCTCATTTATACAATATTACGGGACATAATTGTGAACATGCAAATTGAGCTGCGTTTCTAATAACAGACAAACTGACATATTGTACCGTCTAATGATTACACTCTAATCACGGCCATGGTATGTTTATAGCAATGGGAACGGTGTGTGAAAATTGACATTCCATAAATCAAGAGTTGACTATATAGAGTAAGTAGTTTCTTATTTATAATCTTACTAGCGGTCGCCTCCGCGGTTTCACCCGTGCGTATATTTCATTTTTCAAATATCCCCCCCTTCCCCCACATTTCCGGGATCAAAAGTACCCTACGGCGCGGCGTAGGGTACTTTTGATCCTGTAGGGCCTACGCCACCCGGGGAGAGAGTAGCTTACCAACAGTGAAAGAATTATTCAATTCTGTATCTGTAGTTCTGAAGCCTATTCGATACAAACAAACAAACAATCAAATCTTTCCTCTTTATAATATTAATATAGAAAATTACAACATATTTTAATGAAATTGTTTATTATCAAGTTAGAGTTTAGTTTAGTACATAATAAAACACAGAAAGATAACTGAAATCTATGTTTATTTTGAAATAAAGGATTTAAAACAACATTTAAAAAAATATTGGTTCAATTTTGACCTGCATTCTCATGGGTTTATTGTTAGCTGGGGACTTCAGATTCAGGGAATGTGTTAGGAATACATTCCCTTAATTAAAAGGATCGGTACACATTACCAGTAACCCTGTATATATTGGACATCACAGACATTAATCTGGTCCCAAAACATGAACTGAAGTACACCGTTTGCGTAAGAATAGTAGACACAAAGCATAGTAAAGTAAATGTCAATAACTAACCGTTTGACGTCATACACAATGTATTATGGCGAGGTCGGGCATGACACTTCCCCAAAGAAGGCGAATTTCTAAAACTAACTGCGAATAGTGTGAACAACCTCTCAGCACTGTCAATCTTAGTCTTAATACGGCGTGGCGGTGACGACAAATTTCACAGGTTTTCAGCTTCGTGTGACAATTTGAGAATAAATAAACAAACAAGACATTTTTTATGCAAAAGGGAGGCAAAACGAGCATTTATGACACTTTTTTTTGGAGAAGAATGCGTTTATGCAACTTAACCGCAGGCAAGCGACCGTGTGTGGGACTCGGAACTAGAGCCCCGGTTCCCCTTCACACCCAAAGAGGACGAGCCGGTGAAAAAGGCCGCCTTGTGACGAGTATGACACCTGATGATAAGTGATCACTATCGCTTATGGACACCTGCGACTTCGGTCTCAGATGCGTGGGTGATGAGACAAGAATATGCAGAGAGGGAGAAAGCAAAGCTTACTCATAGGTCAATCTTCTGTTAGAGAGTTGTGATTGGTGCTTCCTCGGTCAAGTCGGCCCATTTCAACTGACAGACAAAACTGTCTAGAGCATGGCTCTGCCACAAATGTAAGGTGACATGCGTGAGGACGATAGTTCAAATTGTAGCACTTATAATTTTTTTTTTTTGCGTATTTAACACTAGCTTGGCGATGACGTAAAACGTCGTATTCTCTGAAGCTATGAAGAAGCCTCTTTTGGTTTGATTCATGCATGACTGATCCATGCTACTGCTACATTCCTGGTATATTTTACTTTTGTATGGAGTGATTCATATAACTATACATTAATGCATCATTCGTATCATTCATCATCCTTCCACTAAGCAGCAGCAATGCAGGATTCGAGCTCACGACGTATGGGTATTTCAACCCGGGTGGCTTCACCACCCATGGAGGACGACTGATGCCACATTAAGTTTTTAATTGAATGAACATGTCTCGCATCCAATTAACGAAATAGAAACGTTTTTCCTCAAAACCGTTAACCATCATGCAATTGTTAATCAACAGCATTAATAGGAATGCGATATTAACCAATAGGGAAGGTATTATAGAATAAATTGTTTCTACACCATGCGGGTGCCCGCAAACTGCCGATTCCGTTCTCATAACGTCTTAAAACCGATGGCTGTGCTAGCTAAAATGAACTTTATACCTTATTGGTTAAGTATATTTTATATCATCAAGTATACCATGTTACACATTGCTTGATTTAGAATTTAATAGTTGATAGAAAAACGTCGTGAACGATAACATTTGCTCAGCGGCTACGGGTCGTGTTAGTAACGCTTGTAATTATAATGAATTTCGTAGCGAATTTTTCATTGAACACGTATAAAGAACTGATAACAGAGTGCTTATTTAGAAAAATACAGAGGCATTAATGAAGGTTTTAAATTTTATTTCGTACTAGCTTTCAGCCTGCGGCATCGCCGGCGTGGAGTTTAGACATTATTTTAACATTATTTTAGAAGCTCTACTCAATCGTATCGTTTATTAAACAATTCGATAGGGCTAATGTTCTCGAAAGATAATTTAACAATGAAAAGAACGACAATAGTTAAGTTACTGTTTATTAGTTAACAAGTATTTCATGTTATGAAATCTATTATTATAGGTTTTTAAGTCGGTTTTAAATTAAAAAAGTTACAAAAATAATAAATTATAATTGTGACAATGGAAACACGTAACTGTGTATATATGTACATGCATTATATACTTTCATATATAGTCTGTTATTGTAACTGACTTTTAATACGTCTTACCAAATATTGTTTTGACGACGTTATTATTTGTTATATGCAAAAATATTTAATCAGAAATGACGCACGTTATACAATAAGAAGAGGTAATATCAATCACACTCAATTAACTTGGGTTCGAAAATATTGTTTGACAGATGACAGATAGGTGGATGTTGGAGGGAATAAGATTGCTTACTAAATGTAAGTGACTAGTAAATAAGAATTCGTCATTCAATCAACTCTACATTGTCCACTACTGCATATTAAGTCTCCCTGAACGAACTCTAGTCTCCCATACTCCCAATTGGTATTAATGCATAAACCTTGATTTAACCAATTCATTTTAAAAACATGCTTAATCACCGTTATAATGCTAAGTAATTTGTTTCATCATGCTTTGTACCTCAACCCGAAAAAGGGGAAGACTTTTACAGCAATTAACTCATTAGGTTAGGTATCCTAAACCACTAAAGATCGCTTGGTCGTGTGCCTGATCTCACTTTAGTCGAGTCACAATACTGTCCCATTGTGCAATCAGATTGAGGGAATAAGCAGTTCAACTCTTCTGAGCACTCTCTTTTTTCTTTTTTTATATTTGGACCAAGCTAGCACTTGACCACAAAGTTGCCTGATGTTAAACAACTATGCGTTCTACGATGGAGCGCGCTTACTTAGAAAAAGCCCGTTAATTCTGGCCTTGAAAAACCCCAAGTTGTATTGTGAAGAAAGATAGATCTCGGCAGAGAATTCCACTCCCGCGCAGTCCGTATCAACTCTTACAGACTGCATCATTGTTGTCTGACCGCCAAATCTTTAAGACCTCATTTAAAATAATTGCAATGCTAACAAAACTTAAAAATGAACCCAGTACAGGATACGAATTTAACTATTCTGAAAGAAGCGCCTATGCTTCCTCATATATCTGATGAATACGCTAGTGAATGGATAATATTAGTGTAATCACAACACTCCATTGTTATATTAATCTTTCTCAAAATAGACACATCTTGATACCGTTACGTAACAACGTTTCAAATACATCATGAACTACGAGATATCAAAGAGCCAAAATGCATATTAAACTTGAATTGATTACCAAAAGTTCCGACCCTGGTTTCTCACTTGATCTATAATTCAAATATTTCAGATACCAGAAATATAATAAAACCTAAATAATTTCTTAGACTTAAAATTGAACATTGATTAATTAGATTATTGGTAAGTAAAGAAATATGGTAGCCGAAAGTTCGAATGTATGAAATCTGCAGTCAGAATACAATGTCTTTGCCCCAATTGGTGTAGTTTCCGTGGCCAAGACTATGAAGGTCTAATGGCTGTTAAAGTAATAGTGTGATCCCCATGTATAGTCAACAGCACATCAGACTACCCTATTAATCTGTCAAATACTCAGCTTACCGATATTCAGCTTTGTTCACTTCATATAGAGTTCTTTTTTAATTGAGAACTTTGACAGACTGGGGTAGGTTGATCTGCTGGCGTCCGTAGTAAACCTCTCACTCTGAGATCTTAACTTACCTCCCTAATATTTGTAGTTTGTGTACCCCAATTGTTTGGGACAAACCGCTCGGTAAAAATATAACTGTAAACATCAAAACACTTGTAGTAAAAGAAAGAGTACAACAGGTAAAGTTCTGACCGGAGCTTACTTAGCTTTATAAAAAAGGGTCCGTCAATCCGTCTTGTCCTCTCAAATTAAATAAAGGAAGTCGAAAAACAAATTCGCCACTTAAACCCATTGTTACGCGACGGTGTGATTGCGTTCAAATAACCCACGCAACCTTTCCTTTATACATATTGAATGTCAATATGATTATTTACGACAGATATATTGAATATAAATGAGAGATAACCCATCGCGGTCGATTCCTGTGTAAAGATGGCGCGACAGAGGCGCTTTTGTCGAGTCAGCTATTATATTTGTATGCAAATTTATAGCTCCAACAAAGGATTGTTAGTGCGTATCAAATAATCAAAATACTGATACAGCAGTGATAGAGTTTACTGCTGAACAAATAAACATTGAGCAGCTTGAGAATTCTAGAGCTGTTTAAATTTAGCATTAGCAGAACAGTTTTTTTCATTTTACCGAGACACAAGTTTATCATTTTTGGTCCACTTATCCTTATACTCGTTTCCCATGATAAATCAGAGTATTTCAGTATAATTAAATTGATCAAGGTAACGGGTTAAAAGTCTAAGATTGATTCTGTTAAAGGTTGTTTTATTTTATACAAAGTCATCAATTCGATTTCGATTCGATCCATTCTTTCGATTCGAGCCATTCTTTATTCACACCTTAATCTCAACGTTTAATTGTTGTAGTCAAAGGACGTGATAATTAAGCCACGAGAACTCTCTACCAAAGTCATTTAAATCTAAAAAAAACCAGACATAAATCGATAAGTGATGCTCACCCGTATTCAGCAACTTTGCAAATTAAAGTTTACGCAACAGTGTAACAACAACTTTATCGTAATTACTTACATTAACCTTTATCTACAGAAAGACATTAAATGTACTTTTTTATAAGATCTCAAACATCGAATGACTAATGAAAACTTTTTTTTTTCTAGTAACATTAGTCAAATATGTCTTGACACAATTACACACAAAGAAAATTAAACCAATCAAAAACAAAGGGTAAAGATAACGCATTTTATAATTGCTACTTAACCTAATATTGTTATAATATAACAGACACTTCTAATGTGGAAGCGATGCCCACTTATGGCGTGATAAAATCAACCACAGAGAAAAAAACTGTGAAAAAAATTCGTACCTACACCTCGCACGTGACCAGGTAGGGTGTAGGGTTACCGACACCTGCCAAAAAAATGTACACAATCGACAATCTGAGTCATCACACACTGGCTCTCTGGGGTGGTATAAAAAAGCTATTATGTTGCAATTGGTCCTCTGTGCCTACATCGATGTTGAGGGTTAATTTGACAGCTTAGTTCACAGATAAGCTAATAATGTGTAAGGGGTTAATACCAACTATTTATATAAGCAACTTTATATTATTATGTCATTATTATATTAAGGTTGATATGTATTCAAAAGCACATTTTATTTTGAGACTTAATTGTAAACACCATAAAATGATGCTCAAAATCGTAATTCCATATTACATCGCTTTGTGATTATTAATTTCTTATCATGATCGAAAAAACATACCGCTTATCAATGATTTAAAAGGAGCCTAAGTTTCCGTTACACCACCATTAATTAAATAAGACAATTTACATTTTCATCACATGCAGAGATTCGATAACAGCTCGTTATCGCAATTCCATTATTCCTGGAAACCTTTCGGCTACAAATCGCAGAACTACATTATAAATACACACCGGCAGTGTTGTCAACGCGAAAAAATAAATCGAGAGGCGCGCCAATTATTTCAATTAATGATACGTCGCGGCGACGACAGGAAAAGGAAGCTGGGAGCTAACTTTAGCCGGCGATTGTACGCTGACTGACAGCTAGGTTTGATTAATTAATTCGTGGCCCTCTGAGGGGGATAATAAATCGTGCGTGCTGGCCTCCCGCGAGATGTCTCCAACGTTGGACACGCCGCGGAATAAATGATTGAGGCAAACGCGAGCATTATATCTGTCTAGACCGAAATAACCCGCTAACGACGTCTTATACAGGTACGCAATAATAAAGTCGTCAGATCTAGTTACTCCACATCATTAGAATACCGTCGGTGTGCAAGCTAAAATAATTTTCGTTAAAACAGTGCAACTGGGACGCATATGAAAACATTGTAATGACCTGCCGAAAACTAAATCACGGATTTGACGTTTATAATTTTCCGTTGCAATAGGTCTGGCTACAGAGCCACTAGGTAGAGTTGGTCTGTGCAATTTTGTGTTAGTTCCTTAAATTATGTCTCGATGTCATTACGTTCTCACCGACACAAGTGCAAGAACCTAAACTCCGAATATTTTTTAAAACCATAAAGTAAATACAACCCCACAGAAGAATTTTTTTATAATCGACTTCAAAACGGGACCGCCAAATAAACAATGCTAAGTCAAATTTCCTAGTGGCACAGATGGAAGGCCTTTCGCACTGCAATAAACTTTGAAACCGAATCGCGGGTCCCGAATTTGTTATTAATAATCATAGCGGCGCCATTTGCCATCCAGAACGCACATGTGGGACATTTTTGTCGCCATTTTGGTTTTTTGTTTTCTTTTTCCGTTTTAAAGCTTTCATTTTAGACAAACATTGATTTTGTATAGGTTCATATCGGACAACATTTACGACAGGCATTTGATATTTATAAAACTGAAATCAGAATTATACTATATGTATTAGGTTTATCTACCAACATTATGTTACAACCTTAAATAAATTAGAGAGCGGGTACTTTCTTCTCTACAATTTGCTTAATTTGCACTGAAATGTATTTTTAGGCCGTTTCATTGCTATTAACAACTTATCTTTAATCTATGTAGAATTATAATCAAGCTATACTACTTAATAAATACATACATCGTTTTATATTTACCTACAGTTTAAACCAACGTTGGCATGTGTGAATTTCACTGAATTTAGTAAAATACATTATTTTGACTCTACAGACAATTTGATTCTTATTTGTCTATATATTATTGGAATACTAAAGTCTCTAATATATTGATAACAATTAACTAGACGTCATGTGGTTTGAGTCTCTTTCAATGTATAAGTAGGTAGGTATTTATGTGTGGTACGCATTCCGTCAGCCCCCGTCACTGATTCAACTTTGACCCCTTTGATCAATGCGTCACGCCTAGTAAAAATACATAAAGTAGGTACTTAGGTATGTACCTTGACAAAAAAAATATAGTTACAAAGGCATGTACTTACCGTCCTATTTAGTGTCCCACTGCAGGGCAAAGGCCTCTATCTTTGAAATCAAGTCATCGTTACAATGATGGGTACTGGCTTAATCACCACGCTTGCCAAATGCGGATTGGTGATCGCAAACCGGAATAACGACACAAATTTTGCTGGACCGGGGAATAGAACCCAGAACTCCGAGATCACGGAATGGTCTTAAACCACTACACCATGGAGGCGTGGCGACAGAGGCATACCATATAACCTTTATTTTGATTAGAACTCTGAACCCAAGCCCTACTTAATATGTATATCTGAAAATATTATTAGTTAAAAGTTATTAATATTAATTAATAATCGTATCAGATGCGTCGCTTGATGTAGAGCCAAAGCACAGTTTAACAAACCAAAGTAATTTACAATGAGTAGGTAAACAACCACAAAAATATGAACTATTGTTCACACTTTTGCACATACCTACATATTCAAATGATTTTCTACATTCAATATTTATTCCCAATCACCTACCTCCCAAATACCTACCTATAGGTACAGAAAAAGATTTAATAAAGCTTTTACCAAAACAAGATCTTTTACAACTAGGTAACGTGTCGTATCAATCAAGTTGTACATATCTAGGTATAAATGTAGGTAGGTAGTAGGTAACTAACGTGAATAAATTGTTGCCATAATTATTGTCGAGCCATTTGGTGTACCTAATGGTCGAGAAGTCGGCGGGTTCGATCCCCGCACGGTACAAACATTTGTGTGCATGAACAATATGAACATGTCTGTTTGTGTCGGTCTGGGGTGTTTCTGTGTATAAATATGTATGTATTACAAAACAAAAGTATATAAGTAATGTTTATACGTTGTCTGGCACCCATAGCACAAGCTAATGCTTAGTTTGGGGATAGATGGCGCTGTGTGAATACTGTCCAGATAATGTGTTTTCATGAAGACTGAAGTGAAGCCGGCGGAAGGGGGTAGCGCGGTGCGCATTGCCACTGCAAATTATTCTTAAATAATCATTGTCATTTCTTGTCCCTTTACCATTATGTATCAGCTATTACATTTATTTTATCTATGTAGCTTTTACAGTTGATATTGTTTCATCAAAAATCTCCGATCAAGGCTAGATGTTGGTAATCAAGTAGCTCTCAAATCATATTCATTACCGACAGTAAAAGCCGGTAAAAGTTTTTACTGAATCAATTATAAACATAGCTCAGTAACAAAACTTTTCAGTCCAACCATAATGTAAATAGGTATGTAGGTGAATGTGTACATAAGAAAATCTCATACTTAATCAGTAAATAATCCCTTAATAGGTATCACAAGTTTTTCTTATCATAAAAAAAAACTAACCGTTTTGACAGATCAACTGTTAAATTCACTCTGTTGTTTTCATAGACGCGACGGGGCCACAGATAGCCAAAGCTATTCAAAATAATCCTCTTTTTGCTTTTTTTAAGATTTACAACAAGGGACCGGCTCACGGAGTCTTGTTTTTTTTCATGCCTGCTCTTTTGGTACACATCTGGTTGTAAACCTTATTATTATAAAAGAAACAGCATTTGAAACAATAAGGCTAAGTGAGTACCTGCCAAAAAGGTTTTGACAGGATTTCATCAGTTATAAGTTATTAAATTAGTTCTAAGAATTATACAGTAGATTATAATGCAACAATTAGAGTCACTTTCAGTCATATTATGTTTAAATTAATACTACTGCGAGGTTAGGTTTAATAAATAGGTATAAAGGTTTGTGACTAAAAACTTCTACGAGTATATCCAAGTAAAACGGCAGTTAGTGCTATAAAATATGAAAACGAACTTCAGACTTGGCTGTATAGGTTAACCCCTTTGCCGCGCGGCATAAGTGGAAGATAATTTAAAAAGTTACAAAACTTAGAATTCTAAATTCCAAAATCTGCTAATGCAAAACAAAGCTTAGGTCGACGACTCACCACGGGGCTGTCGTCACCGAGGTCCGAGTCGCGGTCGGCGTCCGCCATGGCGTACGCCGGTACCGGCTCGCGATTCTTCACCCGAATCTTGGCGGTTTCTTTTCACGGGGAACGAATACGCCACTGGGGCACGTGCTCACACGTTCACTCACGCACGGGACATACACTTGACGTTTGCGCAGACGGTGCACATACGAGCGGCGGCGATGCTCGCACGGAATGGTATGGCGAACGCGCCGGCGGGCGCCCCCTCCCTAGCCAGGCTCCGCCCTAAGGCGTCGACGTCACGGCGAATCAAACCGCGCGATCAAACTGATATTTGTGTGATACGCTCCGCCCGCCCGTTTATATTGTTTTATTCGAGTTATAAAGTGTAATAATCGGCATTCATCGACGCCGTGATTAATATCGATAATGAAACGCGATATTAGCAGTCGGGTTGCGTTGGTGCGTGCTAATGAGTCGCTCGTCGTCTCGCATAGTCTCCGTTTGATTAAAACTTGTAGGTACTTTACTGTAATTAACTTAACTGTATGACAATTAATCAATATTTGAAAAAATAATGAGATATAGAAAAACATTTTATATTTATTATTTCTACGAGTAAATATTGTCTTCGAGTACTCTATAAGACACATTAGATTCTTTACAAAAAGCAAACTAGAGTTTTTATAGGTAGTAGGTTGTAAGTTGTAAGTGACTACTAAAATGATTCAAATGAATATTTTTTGACAAAAACTGAGCAAGACAGTTAAAGGTGAAAAATTTGATGAGTGAGCGACCTGAACCAATTTGATTATTATATTTACACAGATAAATTGATTTTTTAAATGTGAAATGTAAAGTCCAAATATTATATTTTTAGTATTAAATTAATCCAATTTAATCCACTTAATAAAAAAGCGTGTTAAAAAAAAACTTGCGCGTCTCTACATTAACTCATATACCTGCCTGGGAGCCTAGACAAAGTAACATTTTGACAACGATAGCGAAATTCGCTAACTTAAGGTAAATTGTATGGATTTGACAGATGCCATAGAAAAGTCACGTGTTGAAAGTATGGGATTTGACATTCGCTATCGCAAATTGAGCTTTATCGAAAGTCATAAATGCCGTTTGTCTAGGGAGGCTGATATACTAATCGTTTGTTTTGTTTCATTTCGTACTAATACATATATTGTACCTAAATGCGAAAGTTTTGAGAGAGAGTTTCATAAAGATTTTGTAATCAAAATCTTTAGTCCCGATGGAATTAACGTGATCATGAAAAGTGATAACGAAAAGTGATCATGATGTGAGGTTCGGTCAAAGTTATACTATAGTTTGATAAGTCATAAGTATTGCTTTTATTTTATTACTAGCGGCTGCCCGCGGTTTCACCCGCGTGGTTCCCGTTCCCGTGGGAATTGATCAAAATCCTTTCTTTTTTAAGATGTATTCTGCTATTCGGGACGGAAACAAATCCAACAAATCAAACACCATGGCAATCGGTCCAGCCGTTCTCGAGTTATAAGTGTTGTAACAAACACGACTTTCTTTTATATATATAGATTATTATTATTAGGAGCCTGTACTGTCCCACTGCAGGGCAAAGGCCTCCTTACCCTCTTTCCATCTTTTGCGATCTTGAGCAATGGTGTGCCAGTTGGCGTCAAATGAGTCAAGCTCATCTCGCCATCGCCTTTTGGGTCTACCGCGAGGACGGACTTTGTTGATAGGTATCCACTCGGTGGATATTTTGGCCCAGAGTTGATCGGGCATGCGGTAGACATGACCGGCCCAGTCCCATTTCAGTTGTGAAGCCTTCTTTGAGACGTCTGTCACCAAAGTCCTGGAGCGTAAAATTGTGTTGCGGATACGGTCTGTCAGTTTGACACCAAGCAAACTACGTTCCATGGCCCTTTGGCAAACTTCGAGGTCGGACTTTTGACGATTGGTCAAAGACCAAGTTTGAGCACCATAAGTGAGAATGGGGAGAATGCACATATCCATGATTTTGCGTTTCAGCGATATTGGAGAGTCGCTTTTAAAAAGGTGCTTGAAGGACCAATATCCCTTCCATGCGTTTTCGATGCGTCGAGTAATTTCTTTTTCTTTTTTTATTTTATTAATAAAACAAAATTATCTTTCTATTACGCAGCCGTGGTGGGCCTCCCACAAGGTGGACCGATGATCTTATAAAGGTCGCCGGAATCCACTGGATGCGGGTGGCGCAGGACCAATCGGTTTGGAGATCCTTGGAGGAGGCCTATGTCCAGCAATAGACGTCTTTCGGCTAAAATGATGATGATCTTTCTATTTCTCTTCTTCAAAGGTTTTTCAAAAAGCGATCACCGCCGCCCATGGACGTATCTTCGACACCAGAGAAAGAGAGAGTACTCTCGTTTCTTGAAGGTCTTTTAGTCGTAAGTAACCATCAGGGAATACTGCTGCAGTGAGATTGTTCCACTAAACTGTGCTTCAAGATGAAAAGTTTCGGGAAAAACGCTCAGTAGAAGACCATCCATCTAGGTGGTCAGGATGGATCTTTGACCTGGTCAGTGAAATGGTTATGTAGCTATGATCAAATTGGTCCAGTTCCTCTGTTATGGGTTACGGATGTCTCACGAATAGGTATCAATGTTATAACAGGACTTTAAAAATGCTGAATCACGGTGTAAGCATCCTGATTAGATAAGGACAAAACGCTCTAAGCAAGAAAACTCGTTTAGCCTTGGAAAAAAATCACAGTAGAGTGAATGACAACTCTTTAAGTCATCACTGAAATCTTACATCACTAAAATAACGCTTCAAAAAATTTAATTTATTTTCACCAGTACCCATCGGTGTAACAATAACTTGGTTTCAAAAATCTATCTTTGACCTGCAATCTAACACTAATAAGCCGATACTTATTTATTTATTTCGTTCAAAAGATCGACCGGCTCAACAAGTTCCTGTCTGATGGAATCCCCGACGAGTGGCGAAAGAGCTTTCTTATTCCTTTTTATAAAAACAAAGGTGATATAAGACTCTGCGGCAACTACAGAGCCATAAAGCTGATCTCGCACTCCTTCAAAATCTGGGAAAGAGTCATTAACAAAAGGTTACTTGAAATTACTAGCGTCACTGAAAACCAATGTGGATCGTTGCCGGTAGATCAACAACTGATGCCATCCACTCTGTTAGAACACTGATGGAAAGGTACAGAGACAACAAAACAGACCTGCACATGATATTTATCGACCTGGAAAAAGCTTTCGACCGGGTCCCGAGAGAATTGATTTGGCAAGCTCTTAGAGCTCAGAATGTCCCCGAGCATTACGTAATTGCTGTTAAAGATATGTACCACCAAGTATCAACCAAAGTGCGAAGCCCGGCCGGAACAAGCGATGAATTTGATGTAAGGGTTGGTGTGCACCAGGGTTCCGCACTCAGCCCTCTTCTTTTTAACATTGTGATGAACCATATCACCTCAAAACTGCAACGAGATCCGCCATGGGACATCTTATATGCGGACGACGTCGTCATCATCAGTGAAGATGCTAACAACCTACAGCAGATCATAGAACAGTGGAGAGATGCTCTGGAAACATCAGGCTTGCGCATAAGCAGAGAGAAGACTGAGTACATGCATTGCAACTTTAGTGGTGGCAACAGCAAATTCACCATCCGTCTGCAGAACACCCATATAAAAGAAGTGGACCATTTTAAGTACCTGGGGTCAGTCATCAGTAAAGATGGGTCGATAGACACTGATGTCACCCATCGCATAAATACCGGGTGGTTGAAATGGAGAGAGCTATCTGGTGTGCTATGCGACAGCCGAATGCCCGTGCGCCTAAAGGGACGAGTATACAAAGCAGCCGTCCGACCAGCCATGATATACGGAGCAGAATGCTGGCCACTCAAAAAACAGCATGAGAATCAATTGCACTGCGCAGAGATGAAGATGCTCAGGTGGGCGGGTGGTGTAACAATGCTGGACCATGTCAGAAACACGCACATAAGAGGCACCTTTAAAGTGAGACCTATCTCGGATAAATTGCAGGAGAGCCGTCTGCGGTGGTATGGACATGTAATGAGGCGACCATCAGACCACATGACCAGGAAAGTTCTAGATGTTCAATCCAAGCCCCGAGGAAGAGGAAGACCCCGGATCACATGGATATCTTTAGTTAATAAGAACCTCAAAGAAGCCCAAGTTAGCCAGGATACGACCCAGGACCGAGCTACCTGGAGACGCGTGACTAGGAGGGCCGACCCCAAATAAAATGGGAAAGGGCCAGACAAAGAAAGTTCAAAAGATCGACCGGTGTGTTTCTTGTTCTAAGAAAATTGCTCCAGTTCTTTTTAACATACAACTAACGTCAAAGTGCTGCCAGAATTGAAAAATATAAATGAGCAGAAGTATTCGTTCTTAATCTGTTTGCAAAATAAATGGTAAAGATTTTGCGGTAAAGTATATCAGCCTATTTAATGTCCCACTGCAGGGAAGGCTTCAATCATTGAAATGGAGTCATCCTCACAATTTTTGGTACTGTTTACCACGCTTGCCAAGTACGGACTAGTTTTTTTTATACTACTCAGTTGGCATACAGGCACCCAGCCCACCTGATGGTAAGCGGCCACTGCAGCCTATTCCATTGAGAGACGCTTCACATGTAAACGTCTCTCATGTGCTGCCAATCTGTGGACTCATCTGATCTTCGGGCCTCTGATTTCAAGTGTACTGGCTCCCACATTTATATTGCCAGAGCTGTTATGGCGGCAGATTTCACCTGTGGGGGTGGTAGCTAGCCAGTCGGACTCTGAAAATGCCCTAGCCACCAACCAGACCCAAGGCGGGAATCGAACCCACGACCTCCGTGTTTTTATACCCGAGCGGCTTAGCCACTGTTCCACGGAGGCGGTCGGACACTTTAATAGGTAAAATCTGCGCCATAACAACTCTGGCTATGTTCGGGCAATTTTAATTACTAAAGTTTGTATAGAGGAGAAATGAAGGAGTTGTACAAAGCTGTACCATTTTTTTTTAATATAAATAAATATATAATATTAGGACTCTACCACCTCTAATTCACACCAAGAAACTCGGCAATTTACTCTTTTTGATCGCCAAGATTATATACTCTGTGTCTGTTATGTTGTATGTGATTCATTTATACCTAAATAATATTATTTGTTTAACCAAACTAGGGTACAAATACAATATGCAAACTTATTACTAGAAGCACGGTCTACAGCCAAATATGATTTTCTTCTCAAGTAATTTCCACCGAAACAATTAAACATGTTAGTTTAATTAGAGGATTTAGCAGAAAACAAAGGCAGCAACATCTAGGAACAGGTCCAGACAACAGCAATTAATACGGCCGGCAGATCAATCGGTTGTCGAACAGTGCAAGTGCTTCGGACTGTGGTGCAAGCCACGAGAGAACGATAAATTAAATGTAAGCACATAATAAAACGCCTCGATGGTCTAGTGGTTTACGTACCGGGCCGAGATCTCGGGGTCCTAGGTTCAATTCAAGGGTCGAACCAACTTTGTATAAGTTTTTTCAGACACGCTCGGGTTTGTGATCAACTGATCACCAACCCGATTTGTTTCTGAAAGACTGAAAAAATTGTGACGCATTTGGCAAGCGTGGTGATTATGCCAGTACCCATCATTGTAACGATAACTTTATTCTCGAAATCAATGGAGGCCTTTGCTCTGCAGTGCGGCATTAATTATTATACTTACTTACTTACATATTAAATGTCCTTAAATAGATTCTACCAGGCACGTTGCGACGGAGGCCGACAACCGTTGGGGCGGATATGTTTTCAAGTGGTGGACATGACTGTATTGGAAGACGCAGCCGTGGTAAGTAGACCGATGACCTAGTAAAGATCGCGGCAATACACTGGTTGGAGCAATATCATCTAGAGCATTGGGAACAGGAAAATGAGAGGTTATGGAAAAGAAACGAGACATTTAGTAGTGGCAGAGCCATGCTGTTTTACAGTACGAATGTGCCGGCTCGTCCGGGGAAGTACCACCCTCTCACATAGAACCAGCGTGAAATAATAGTGACTACTATTGTGTTTCGTCTGGTTTGTGAGAGTGCCGGAGGCCCACACCCCCTAAACCCCAATAGGCCGGCAACGCATCAGCGATCCCTCTGGTGTTGCAGATGTCGATGGGCGACGGTGATTGCTAACCATCGGGCGACCCGTTGGCTCGTTTGCCGCCTCTGACATAAAAATTAAACATACAATAGTTATAACTTTACACAAAAATCAAGTAAAAACTTAATTAAACTCAAATACTCGTAGTATATAAAAGACATCAACGCGTTATTGATATTCGTAATTGAATTGAATTAACTTTATGAAAAAGGGAGGCAAATGAGCAAGTGTGACAATGGATGGTAAGTAAACTCGAACACTACCATCCATATTGATGGATGGATAGCTGCTACTAGGGTTTTTTTGGTTTAAAATAATGTGAAGCACCATGGCTCTACCACACATAACCAACGAATTTTACTATCGTTGCACATAACTTTAAAATTATTACTCGTATACGAATATATTTTTAATAGAGAAATCTTTTATGGGTCAGCGTATGTAGACTAAAAACTGCTACCTCAAGTAAAGACTGAAGGACAGACCACAATATTATCGTTTTAGACAGTAGTTTACAATCATCAAATATACGCTTAATTTACACTTGATTCAAGTGTTCTAGTCTTGTTCTAGCTACATATTATATAACGATATAGCTAGAACAGGGCTAGATTTTCTTCTTTCTTATCATCTTTTTATCATTTTTGGCCTATCAGTTTTAATTATGCAATAGGATCAAACGACCGAAGCAAACGAGCTAAGGAGCTAAAATATTTTTTAAATAGGTACCTACTCCAAACGCTCTATGTGCTAATAATAAGTTTTTATTTCTCCAAACTTTTGTGCATGAAACAAAAAAAAAAAATTTATCAACGTAAGCCAAATTCGTTGACGTAAGCATATTAAGTGAGTAGGACTTCAGTGATTAGAAGTTAAGGCTAGGTAGGTGCAAAAATCTGCACAAATACGTTCTTTGAAATAATTTTTGAAGTAGTTAACAGTAAAATTAAAATCTACGAAAATTATGAAATGTTAATGTTGAGGCTTTACTCTGTGGAATATAACCGATGGAAACACGATTTGATAAAGTTGACTCGATAGAATAAATACACAAAATTACATATTTTTGTGTCATTTTATCTTCTTTCATATGTTTTATGCCTAAAATAAGTGGTTTGATATTATGTCATTATGAGTCATTTACCAAAATGAAGTTCATAGATAACTTGAGGTATTATAACCGATAGATTTTTTTTATTACATCTATCGATTTTTTTATCGATTATTCAAGTGATTTTCTATGTCTCAGGTGGCTTTTAAAAACCATACGCGCGGCATCTGCGGGACTAGACAGCCTTAAGAGCGGAAAATCGACCTTAGTATTACCAACTCGCTCGCTCCTACACCTCGGGCCAGCGCCTCAGTAATCGCTCTGGGCTGATTGATGAACCCCCCTCGCCGACCGACCGCCGTTTAGACTTGAGTGATCCATGGCCGCGAGATCTATTACCCGGGTACATTACCGCCTTCATTGCTCAACTTTATTTTAATTTACTTATTGTTCGCGCGATCCTTGATGACCGTTGCCTTGCTGAGGGGTTTAATCAATGTTTTTTTAAAGAGGGTAAACGAGTATCTCCTCCTTGGAACAGTGGCTAAGCCGCTCGGGTATAAAAACCCGGAGGTCGTGGGTTCGATTCCCGCCTTGGGCCTGGTTGGTGGTATGACTTTTTCACAGTCCGACTGGCTAGCTACCACCCCCACAGGTGAAATCTGCCGTCATAACAGCTCTGGCTGTGTTCCGACATTATTAATCTGTGAGCCAGTACAGTTGAAATCAAAGGCTCGAAGATCAGATGAGCCTACAGTCTGTCAGCACATTTACGTTAAATTAATATTCAAATTACAATAACTTTTATGGAGCCGATTCTATATATATTTTAAGAAGAGAAATAGTTATTTGTGCTCAATATTTATCTTCCCCTGAAAAATCAAATAACTGTGTTATTACTAGTTAAACTATTATTGAAGTGATCTATTAAGCGTAACCAAGTAGTTCGTCCCTCTTGTAATAGATGGCGTAATAAGAAAAGCTACATAGTTCCAAATGTATTCAATAGATGACACTACTCATTCGGCGCGTGACAACTTGTAAATACTGTGACCGTGAATTAACACTTCATAATAATAAAAATTGTTACAATGGGGTCCAAAATCTAGTTAAATATTGCAAATTATATCTAATATTATCGTTAACTATCGTAGTATAAGCCATTACAGTCACGTGGATGCCATGTCAGTGCTAATTAGGTAGTTTTATAAAACCAAATTCACAAATACCAATATTTTGTCTGGAAACATAATCAGCATGTTGGACTACCACATTGATCAAATAAAAAGAAAAGATGTTCCCAATATAATAAAAACATTAAGTTATTTAGATTTAATTTGAGTGCCACACCGCACACTTTCATAACAATAGATACCTACATTTTAGCTTTTAATCTATAGATTGAATATAAGCATAATAAATGACAACCGATTTATTGTAATAGTTGAAATGACGGCTATTGCATCAGAGGTCGCAGGTTCGATTCCCGCATAAGTAATTTATCTTTTTGCATAAACATAATAATCTGTTTTTATCATTGTGTGTATTTATACCTACCTATACTCGTATTTATGTATTAAATTAATAATGTAATTCCAAACCAAAAGTAAATGAGGCATTTTTATCCAGAAAGCTATGCCTAGTTTGGGGCTAGACGACGCTGTTTATATAATGTATCAATCAATACCTATTAGTAATAAATTTATTTATTCACAATTTTACAGGATTTTTATAATTTGACAAATTAATAAAGAAAATTGTCTGTCACGTTTAGACCGTATAGTATATTATTAACCTTTTCGCATAACTACAAGTACCACACTTACAAACCGCCTAAACCACGAACCATAGTCCCATATTAAAGAAACGATAGCCAACAAACAAACGCGTTAACGCTACAGTTCCCCTCAGCACAATGATAAATTAACATTATTATTGAGTTCGAGCCTCGCCGGCAAATTAAATTAGTCAAACGCGACCCTTAGACGATTTGCTACGTTGAATTATAGAACGGCTGTCAGAGTTTGCTGACATTTTTACACGTGTCTTCCACCACAGGCCGTGAGATGGATGTCACAGTATTGAAGGTTCAGTATGACACCTTTTTTTATCAGAGGCGGCAAACGAGCCATCGCGCAGCGTGTCTCCTGATGGTAAGCAATCACCGCCGCCCATGGACATCTGCAACCCTAGAGGGATCGCTGATCCGGCTTATGGGGTTATGGGGAGTGTGGCACTCTCACAAACCAGACGAAACACAACAGTAGTCACTATTAGGTATTTCACGCTGGTGTTATGTGACAGGTTGGTACTTCCCCGGACGAGTCGGCACATTCGTACTGTAAAACAGCATGGATCTATCACTACTAAATAATGATGAAATTTAACAGTAAAGAGCACATTAACCTTCCCTAATCTGTCAAATACCCACCGCCAATTTTTAACCTAATGTCCGATCCTTTTCGATTTTCATTTCCATTACATTACGAACGACAGGTTAGGTGTAATGGTTGCGCATTCGGATATTACACAAAATGTCACGGGTTCGACCCCTGCACGAAAAACCTTTGTAAGCATGAACGTGTACTGGTATGGGTGATAGGGAAACATTTCCGTTCTAGGAGTTTGAGTACCACGTCCTAAGTTCAATTCCAGGGCTCGAGCAAAAGTGTCAGTTCTTTTGGACACAAATCTGGTGTCTATCATTATAGCTAAGTATGACTTGATTTCAAAGATGGAGGATTTTACCCTGCAGAGGGCAGATAAATAGGATTAAATATTATAAAAAGGAAATATTTGATTGTTTGTTTGTTTGTATTGAATAGGCTCCGAAACTACTAAACCGATTTGAATAATTCTTTTACTGTTGGAAAGCTACACTATCCCCGGTGAACATAGGGTACTTTTGATCCCGGAAATGTGGGGGGAAGGGGCGGATATTTGAAAAAAGAAATTACGCGCGAGTGAAACCGCGGGCGAAAGGCTAGTTTTGTTATATAAATTGTATCTATGTTTTCAAAGGTCAATCGCTTATACAAGCCTCAAAGTTCGTTTAACATTCCACACCTTTAACCAATCTATTCACCTAACCCACCCCACATTAACTAGCAAGGAATTATTATTCATTATTTGTAGTTGTGTTCTCTTATTGCATTCTGTGGCGTTTCGCGTTTGCGCAGCATTAATGTGTATTCGCGGTCTGTTCCTCCATGAGAGCTGGTTAAGTGTTTCTCGGTAATGTCCTGTCCGTATAAGGTGTGAATGAATGCGTACATAATGTGTCCACAAGCCACACTGTACTTCAAAGAACAAAGTTTATGTTAGCAATTCGGTGTGATTTGGTTGAGAATTAATTTGTCGCGCGTTTCTCTTGAACTTTTTATGTTCGGGGTTTCTACTTAGAGTTATAACTTACATATTATAAGGTTGCTTTTAAGCCTTTTATGTTTTTTAATATTATACATCACGAATCACGAGCGTAACTCTTAAGACTACGGACCTATCATTCCTTAATGGTCAGCGGCTACCGTCGCTTAAATACACGTGTACAGGTACCGGCAAGCTTGTTGAACATCGATCGACGGTGAGGGGGAAAGTTCGCGCATGTGCACTTGCGCGCGACCAATAGCGCGCGCGAATCTCCCGAACGCCCGCGCTCGCTATTAGTCAGAGGTATGCTTCTGACCAATAGCGCGCAGGCGTGTCAAAATTCGTGTTCTGTGCAACCCCCACCCGATATTTAAGGAGTTTGCCGGGGCCTGTAACTCCAGCGGCAACAATCGCGCATCGCAGCAGAACATGTATGTCATTTAAAAACAAAACGTAGGCAGAGATAAAAGGTTCTTCTCGCTTCAACACCATGTCCTTATTGTAATTTTAGCTGGCAGACAGGTAAGCATTTCCAACTTCTGATGGTAAACTGCAGCTTCGCATTCCATTTAGGTTCACATCACCTGGAAGCGTCATTCTTAGCTCCTAGCGCATACTTACTATAGGCACCTGTGATCATCGAATTCTTGTGATCACTTTGAAATCAAATTCCAAATTAAAATTGCTGGAATACAAGCAGAACTTGGGGGATAATGCAACTAACCCATGAAAACGGTATTTCATTGACTCTAAATGAAAATTGTTTGAGTTATACCTCCCTCTATCTCTATGTAGGTATATACAACTGGCCATTATTAACACATTCACATTTAAATTGGTAGAGTTTTTGAACTAGTCCACGATTCCGCAGAAAATCAATGGCAAAATAAGCGAGATAAAATATCATTATTGATAGTATAACTACAGAGGAAATACCCAATAAAGAAATCTTTTCCTCAAAGTCCCATAAATGCCATGTAATTTCGAACATCTCTCTTTCCGAACAAACATCGCCAAAAGAGGTATCCAAACATTTATCTTTAATTCGGGTCATATTTACAAATAAATGTCAAAACAAATTTTCAATTTATTTTATTTTACGTAAACATAAATATTAACCTTAAGCATTCCTCTTTAACCTAATTCGTTCATTTCGAATCGATTCCTCGTCGTTGGCCAACGGCGGGCTTAAAAATAAATGCTATTTATGATTCGATCGTTTACATCGATAGTTAATCAAATTAGGGTGAATTTTGATCATCTGACGTTTCAATTCGACTGGTAGCACTTTTTAACTTAATATGTTATATATTAAAAGTTAAATTATTTAGACATCCATTGTTCACTTTTCCCGATCTAATCAGAATACTGTGTGTTTAGGATTTAGCTTTTTAAAAAAGGCAGCTAACTACGAGTATTCCATTAGGCTTTACGCCGATAAAGCCCTGCCTTTAAAGCCAAGATCCACAGCAAACTCGTTTACTACTCTTAAAGTGACTTTAACAAAAAAGTTTAACAATCTCTATCGTAATCTATAATATAAAAATGAATCGCAAAATGTGTTGGTAAGCGCATAACTCAACAACGCCTGGACCAATTCGGCCAAAATTTTTTTTTAAATGTTCGTTGGAGTTCAAGGATTGTTTTTACGGCGAGAAAAATTGAATTGATTGATTGATCAATTCCCACGGGAACGGGAACCACGCGGGTGAAACCGCGGGCGCCCGCTAGTTGAATATAATTATATTTTAAAAGACATCAATAATATGTCATATATAATACTTTCAATATCATACAAAATGCACTGTAGCTTTCCTTTTGAGTTATGGACTTATTCTGCAAACAAATACACCAGTGTATTGGTAATGTTGTCTTGATCTATCTTATCTAATACAATTTTCCAAGTCCACATTTCTGGTCCCTCTAAATAAAATGAAACGACAGTGTATAAACACCCTTAGTGTGTACGACAGTCATCGAAGTCACATAGCTTGTAATGTAAATTCACAATGTGTGATCAATGTTCACATCGACACCCATATACTATTCGTAATGTCAAAACAACATCTTTTTACCAAATACATAAGAAAGTGTACGAATAAGCGATGGTTATACCAAAAATGGAATTATTTTGTCAGTTTGTGCACATCTCTTTAAAAAAAAAACCTTCTATACTCAAAATATGCGCTCTTTTCTCTTTTGTTTTTAATGACACAATACATATTAGGTTCAAAGTCAGTTAGCTGATGATATTCAGACTGAACTAGAAAAACCATACTCTATGACAAAAAAGTCACCGCTATCTAGCAGAAAATAGGCAATTCTTTTGTTATACTAGTTCAGTTGGCAGGCAGGCACGCAGCCTACCTGATGGTAAGCAGCCACTGCGGCCTATTCTATTGAGGGATGCTTCACCTGGAAGCGACCCTCTATGTGCTGCCAGACTAGACTCATCTGATCTTCGAGCCTCTGATTTCAAGTGTATTGGCTCCCACATTAATATAGCCGGAACACAGCCAGAGCTGTAATGGCGGCAGATTTCACCTGTGGGGGTGGAAGCTAGCCAGTCGGACTCTGAAACCGCCCTACCACCAACAAATAATGTAAATTAAAAATTGAAATCACCAACAATTAAAAATGTCCAATTCAAATTGAAACGTCAGCAGAAACCTTTATGGGTAATTTAGGGGGATGTGACAATGGGGACGGTCTGCTCCCTCGGCTGTTCCCTAACTGGCTCAGGCTGTTTTGCTGGGCCGGTCTTGGTGATGGGCACGATCCTCTCCCCCGCCATGGGGGGAGGTCTCTTTGGTGCTGTGACGGTGAGGACGCCGTCGGAGGATAAGGTGCTGACGAGATCGGCCAGTTCGTATCCTGGAGATAGAAAAAACATCATCGTCATTCTAGTCAAGGTAACACTCTTTAACCATGTTATGGGACAGGGGAGTTGTCATTTAAGATAATTCGATATTTATGGAAAGGATTGGAATCATCTAGATTTTAATGGCACTTTACTTTTGGTAGTGGGTTCAGTACAATAGTTGTTAACAACTTTTGATTTACTCAATATCAATGTGATTACTACAATAGGTACGTTTGTTAACGAAGGCAATAAAAAAATTGTTTCTACTGTTTCTGGAAATATGATGGACGAATACAGCTGCAACAGACGCACGTCCGCTCCAGTAAAAAACAGCAATTTTTCGAATTTAAATCAAGTACAGGAATTTTTTTTTTCTTTTCTTTTCTTAGATCTATCCAGTGGCGTAGCGACGGGGGGGGGATGCGGGCACTTTTTAGGGGGTGGCAAAATTTTACAATAAACTTACCATCAGGTGGGCTGCTTTGCCAACTGGAGGATCAAAAAAAAAGGCGGCAGACGCCAATGGATCAATCAGGGATCTTAATTACCTTGGGGCAGGATGTACCGGCGCGTGAACTGCCGGGAGATGAACCCGTGCTCGTCCTGCTTCTCCTCGTGCTTGCCCTCCACGATCACGGAGTTGTTGGTCGCCTTCACCGTGATCTCCTCCGGGGTGAACTGCTGCACGTCTAGGATTACCTGGAATTCAAGAATTTTAATGTCAGATTACACTACACAGTCTGCTTCTCCTTTTTTTAACAGGGAATGCATTAGGGACTGTCCCCCTTTATTGAGAACTAAGGGTGGAGTGTGGGAATCTCCCTACTCTAAGCGGGAGGTCTACCCACTGAACCCCGGGATGCTCTGCCTAGACGTGTCGGAGGAGGATTCGCGAGGGTACGGCTAGAGCATTATCTGCTTCTCCTGCTGTACCATGCCTCTATCAGATAGCATGTAGGGTTAGGTAAAGGCTTGGGACTCTTTACTCCCACTCATAGCGAAAGGTAAACAGCTTCCTACCCACTTAAAATCAAGTTAGGTGTACTTGTACATATGTTTAAATGCATTTTCTACAAGTAGGTATGTACATAGCGCAACTATATGATTTAAAAAATTCAATAAACCGTCAATATATTTCGTCCGAATCCTTAATTGTATACCTACTTATTGGATCAGACATTATGAAATAACGGTTACAATAATAATTGAAGTTGCCAAGAAACATTACATAGTCCAACAATTACTTAAATATTCACAACATTCAAAACTTACTTCAAACTTATCCTTAGTAAAATTGATGGTAGAGGACGACTCTTGCCTAGCAAGATTAGTCCTCCAGGGCCTGAAGTAGGAGTTTCTGAAGAGAGAAGTCGACGGGACAGTGGAGAGAGAAGAGAGGAGCTCGTCCCGTCGGAGGCCCGTCCCGAAGTGCTGGTCCAGGAGGCGCGAGGGGCGATCGAAGTCGTCCCACCAGTCACGGAACATCATGGGGACTATCGACATCTGAAAAAAGATGGTTTAACATAAATGTAGAATTAGATTAAAATTTATTAAAAATAAATAAATAGTATTGGTCTGATCTTAACACGTTGGCTGCCACTCCGGTCACCGGTGACCGGACCCTTGCTTACATCTTGGCGCCACTACGGTCACCGGTGACCTCGTGGCAGACCAATTTTCAGAACGAATTTGTACGCCGGAGGACTTGTTTCTTTTACATTTTTTGAACTGAGGTGACCGGAGTGACGCTGTAGATTACTTCTTCTGCGTGGTTTTGGTCTCCCTACATTTTTTTCGAAAATACTACTAATAAACTAGGTGAAAGTTGACATGACAAGTGACAAGAAAATTATTCCTTTTTTAATCACTCAAAAGACAAAACGAAAATGAAACGCGCAATGTGCGCGCATCTCCAGCGTTTGCGGACAACTGCGGGGGCGCGGGGGCGGGTGACCGGAGTCTAAGGCATTTCGGCGCCTTCGTAACGGTTTTTAATGTTTTTCAATTACAGCGCCACGTAGGTCACCGGTGACCTCGTCACGTTTTTTGAAAATATTTTGAAAACTATTGAACCTATTTAATTGAAACTTAAATACATTTTTAAATCTTAGCATTTCGCGTAATTTTTCACCAAAACGTTTTTATGTAATTTTTGTTGTTTCTTCTATGGCAGCCAACGTGTTAATGCACAAACTTAACTATTTCGCTCTTGCGCATTTACCTACTTTTTTGTAGATTTGGTTTCAACATCAAAAACAAACACTTTTTGTAACAAATTGAAAGTGAGATTCTTTAAACTTATAATAGGTAGGTACTACTATATAAAACAGAGGGTAAGCGTCCTCTTTAGTCTATTTCAATTATGAAAACTTCATAACGACAGCGTTCCTGACTGAAAAAGTCACACCACTATCAGACCAAAAGACAAAATTAAACTTATCCTTAAAATGCAATTGACCGCTCCGGTCAAACTGACAAATACGAGTTACATAACGATTATACTCCCAACATTAAAGATAATCATTGTTAGAACAAACACTAAAACATCTTGCGTCTTCTAGCCATAGAAATAGCCGTCGTAAATGAGCTAGAAATAGATAAATCTACATCAGTGCCGACAATTCATCTGCAGACGTGATAAACATCATGTTTTCATTGCGCAGGTATTTTAGTCTTTACAAGCTGGTCATCCAGTGATAGGGATTGCTGAAAATTGCTTTGTTTGAAAAGTGAAGTTTAGGGCCAGTTTAACCAGGTGGCAGGTAAGTTCGTGATAACCTATCAGTCAGAAAACAACGCGGCGCCGTCTTCTTGTGTGAGTGAGCTGTGAGAGATATATCATGCGATAATACACACACACTCCCACATGTGAAATCTGCCGCCATAACAGCTCTGGCTGTGTTCCGGCAATATTAATGTGGGAGCCAGTACACTTGAAATCTGAGGCTCGAAGATCAGATGAGTCTATAGTCCGGCAGCACATTGAGCGACGCTGGTGAAGTGTCCCTCAATGGAATAGGCCGCAGTGACCGCTTACCATCAGGTGGGCTGCGTGCCTGTCTGCCAACTATAACAAAAATTAAACTTATCGGTCATTGGTGAAACGGGCCCATTAATAAGAGCTTACTAATGGGATAATTATTTAAGGTTAGTTATCAACGGAGTCAATGGTCAAAGATAAATGCACTCGGCGCAAGGACGCGAAATCTCCCATTTTTTATTTTCGATCTTCAACATAGCATTTTTTACATTAACTTCTACTCAAACCTTTTCATAATATTTAGGATAAACTTTATAATTATGGACCGGCCAAATACTTACAATGCATGAACATACATATGAGTATTATTAAAGATGATAAATGCTAATTTTATTATATATTCCCTTCAGTCTTTTTGACAAATCTGAAAGAGAACTCTGTCGTGTGATGCTATCCAGCACGACCACGGATGATTATTTTAATTTGAATGTGGTACATATTCATAAAAAGTAATGTACTTTTATGTACTCCACAATTCAAAATTTGTACTCTCATACTTTCGCTAATATAACACATAGGCCGTGGTCCTGCTAGGTGGAACCTTCCTGGCATGACCACAATAGATTTTGGTAATTTTATAAACTATATGATGAAAAATTACGTAGATTTAATTGTACTCAAATGTACTCCATTACATTGACCATTTTGAGCACTCCTTAGCCCGTTTTACAGCGGTTTTTGTTTTGCGAAACATCTAGGACAATATTACTGATTGTAGTATAATTGAATGTGGTACATATTCATAAAAAGTAATGTACTTTTATGTACTCCACAATTCAAAATTTGTACTCTCATACTTTCGCTAATATAACACATAGGCCGTGGTCCTGCTAGGTGGAACCTTCCTGGCATGACCACAATAGATTTTGGTATTTTTATAAACTATATGATATAAAATTACGTAGATTTAATTGTACTCAAATGTACTCCATTACATTGACCATTTTGAGCACTCTTTAGCCCGTTTAAGGCTGCGTTTCCACCAACGCGGAGATGTGTCGAGCGGAGTGGAGATGTTTTTAAACAACCAATAGAATTGCTTTATTACAAAAAGGATAAAATAAACAACCATTAGAATTGCGTTAAAAACACAGCACGCAGCACACCGCACACATCTCCGCTTTGGTGGAAACCCAGCCTTACAGCGGTTTTTGTTTTGCGAAACATCTAGGACAATGTTACCTGCGCCATTATTTCTGCGTAGGTAAATTTAATTTACATTACTTTTTATGAATATGTACCACATTCAAATTATACTATACAATCAGTAATATTGTCCTAGATGTTTCGCAAAACAAAAACCGCTGTAAAACGGGCTAAAGAGTGCTCAAAATGGTCAATGTAATGGAGTACATTTGAGTACAATTAAATCTACGTAATTTTTCATCATATAGTTTATAAAAATACCAAAATCTATTGTGGTCATGCCAGGAAGGTTCCACCTAGCAGGACCACGGCCTATGTGTTATATTAGCGAAAGTATGAGAGTACAAATTTTGAATTGTGGAGTACATAAAAGTACATTACTTTTTATGAATATGTACCACATTCAATTATACTACAATCAGTAATATTGTCCTAGATGTTTCGCAAAACAAAAACCGCTGTAAAACGGGCTAAAGAGTGCTCAAAATGGTCAATGTAATGGAGTACATTTGAGTACAATTAAATCTACGTAATTTTTCATCATATAGTTTATAAAAATACCAAAATCTATTGTGGTCATGCCAGGAAGGTTCCACCTAGCAGGACCACGGCCTATGTGTTATATTAGCGAAAGTATGAGAGTACAAATTTTGAATTGTGGAGTACATAAAAGTACATTACTTTTTATGAATATGTACCACATTCAAATTAAAATAATCATCCGTGGTCGTGCTGGATAGCATCACACACTCTGTCCTAGTTTCTTAGTTGATGTATTACCGAATGTTGTTTGTTCATGGAAAAATCCTTGGATTCGAGGTAAATATACTTGTTGATGAAAGAAACTTCCCATGATTTTGTTGGGCTTTTAATAGCTCGTTGTTTTTATTGTGAAAAACCCGAGAAGAAAGTTATTTGATGTAGTAACATAGTATAAAATAAATTGTGACAACCTCAGTGGAACAGTGGTTAACTTTTTAATTATGAACCAAAAGAAATAGGAGTAACTTACATATTTGTTTGAATTAATTGTGTGCAACTTTACAATTTTATTATAATGACTGCAAAATTCCTACCACTAAAATCCAAAATGGGATTTGAACTCACGACCTCTGGCGCATAGGGCAGGGTCAATGCCAGTCTTTTCACTTTGTGCTTATGGCTGTGCTATATAGCCTATTGTTTTTCGGGGGAGCTGGCGAGGCCTACGGTCGTTTGTGGTGCCACAACTACCCACAAGGCACAAAACTTGGACGAGCCGCCCTTATGGCGATTTGATTTGTCCGTGCTAACCCGACAGTTCTTAGTAGTCCCGAATATTGTTCTGGAATAGTTCCACGAGTGATTCACCTGGACGGTTTTAGCCGTGATGCAACTGACCGAATCTACACCGCGACATCGATTATAACGCTGATATTATTAGACACACTGTTTATTTACTTACGACGTGAGTCTGAATGGTATTTTTAGTGAATTCTTCACATTGCATCGAGTTGTTTTTCTTTTTTGAAATGTTTATTTAATGTTGTATTTTATAAAAATAGGCTATGATATTGTGTATTCTTTTCTCGACGATTCTAGCCATATTGATGAACGTAAAAGATTTGGAACACAGGTAAGAACTAACAAGTCGAGATGAAAATGCTTTTAATGACTAGAATGTTATGGAAAGCGACCTTTAAATATGTATTCAATTAAGCAATAATAAAATTAAATATTATAATAAATATCTCTGGACATTATTCACACTTTATTGTTTTTATACTTTGAAAATCTTTGCATCTTAACTGACTAATAAAGTACATCCAATACTGGTTGTGAAAAAATAAAGTTTTGGGCATACCTACAAACATAAGAAAAATAGAGCAAATGGTGAAGCTATGACTAAAAACAAGTCGATGTTCTTAATATTTAAACTGTCAAAAGTTAAATTTCAAGCGAAAGTTATAAATAAGAGCTAATAAAATACAGTTCATAATCCAAATTAATTTTCCAGTTAAAATAAAATTATATTTTGCAATTAATTTTATTGTAAGAATGCGGTGTCATCGCTGTAATAATAAGTAAAAAAAAAGAAAAAAGCCACCACAAAACTGGATAGTACCTTCGAAACGTTAACTGGTTAGTTTACCGTATCTAAGTGATGTCGTAAATTAACGAAGATCGCAGAAATGTCTCAGATGAATGACCATTATGAAGTAACTCCAAAATCCAAGATTACTTACAAACGTTAATAAAACTTAGTAGATCCGAAGACGTTAGTAGACTTTAGTCGTAATTAACTAAGTTGGAATATACCTTTGCGTAAATATTCGTTGCAGGCGCGCGTCTGCGTAAGAGTTTGTTCGCGATTACTGACTTTACGGTCGTGGAGAAGTGATTTAAATAGAATTCAGAGTCGTGTGGGCACGGTGCTGACTCAATTCCGTGCTAACACCTTGAACTTGTCATTAATGTGGTGTACACCATCACTGCTTTGGACAGGATACTTCTGGATTTGAATTAACATACAACGAAGATGACATGACCGGTGTGGCAACCGCGAAAGAAATGTAAGGATCGAATGAAAGTTGTTTTGAACTGAGGCAGCCCAGGAGATTTTAATAATGAAAACTCTTTATTTAAAAAGCCCATTGGTTACCTACTTACCATCAGGTACTTAACTTACTTGTTAAAATGAAAAAAAAATATCTAAAGTAAAAACCTATGGGATTTCGTTTGGCGTATTTTTATGTTGCACTTTCGTCTTTCACATAATTTTTTTGCTGTGTATGCGGGGCCCAACGCCATCCTGAGCATTTCCAGCGTCAAGCTAGAAAACTCCCTTCTGTAAAAATAGATTCAAAGCGAGTGATATACACCCAGAGGATAGAAAATACATAAATCATTCGATGGTGGCCGCCACACGCTACAAGCTTTTTGCTTGAAAACTACAGAAATTAATGCTGGTGGCGGCGTTTTTTGGCTGTGGCGTGTGCCACGTGTGCGGGGACTCTAAGGGTTACGGAGTCCGTAGACAGTCGCTCCAATGTAATAACTGGTCTTGCCAAATCCTGCATCGTGGTACAAGCGTGACCTGCTGACTAGTTCGGAACAAAAGAAGAAGAGGTTCTATCGTGAGCTGTGAAGTTACGTTTTCATGCTTGTAAGTAAGTATAACGGTGAAAAAAACACCTTCATAATTTATGCAGTTTATGTTGAACTGTCAAGTCATGTATTAGGATAATTAATATAATTATTTATAACGAACGTACAATAAAAGTAAAAAAAAATAGTTGGTCATAAATATTCGTCAATTTAGAAATGTTGCTGAAAATCTTTTCTTACTCATATTTTTCCTGAAATCATTGAACATAATATATGGTTACATTAGCAAATGTCTCTGAAAAAGACTGATGATTATTTACACACTTATCCATTGAAACCTTGTAGGTGTATTTCGAGAACAATTACGGGCATTTCATGAATCTTCAGGTTATTTTAGCGACAAAGTCAGACTGATGATTTCAGCCTCCTACGTAATATTTTCGTATGATTTTCACGATACAGCCAAAATAAAAAATGTGTTTTAAGATATCATTTTTGTTAGTAGCTGTTGAATGTTGTTCGAAATATTATCATTGGACTTTTGTCAAAAGTCACACACAGGTCGTGTCCGACACAGGTCGTTTGTGTGTATCAAAAGTCTTTTGATACACACAAACGTCCTGTGTCGGACCCGATTTTCCTTCTTCCGAACGGTTGTTGGTTCCAATCTCTGATTGCACTGTGTGAGTCCAGGTATGGAGTGAATGCCATCTGACCTCCGTAACCCTTAATAGGGAAACTGGACAATTGGATGGATCATGTTTACAGTGAAATTCAACTTTGCAGATTTCCTAACGAAGTTATCCGCCACCCCAGAGCTAGTGGTAAGTGGTGGTTCCCTGGAATAATGGTCTCAGGCATGGGACCAGGGAGTCCCGATGGAGTTAAGCGGGTAGTCCGCACTCTGCGGGAGTCCCACACCCCCCTCAGTCACCCCTGTGGCTGAGGATGTGCGTAAACGCATTCCCCATCGCAAATTAAAAAAAGTGCTTGTGGTAAATACGCACATAGAAAAACTATAAGTGCGCGCCGAGATACCTTCTTTACGCAAGTGCAGTTACGTTTCAAACTACTAAGCATTCACAGCTTCAGCATGTTGGACAACTGAAAAGCTCAAAAAAAAAGCCTCAACGGCTTTTTTTAAGATTATTAATAATTTTATTTTATTACTGCAATAGTTGGGGCTATTTCAACCTCGCACGCACATAGCACGTGCCTACAACTTTTACGTCACAAAGAAAAATGCACTGTAGTCTCCCGCGAATCCAACTAACTACGTCACTACCCTCTGACCACTTGAATACATCATCTATTCTATTATAGGAGTAGGTAGACCACATAGCTTTAATAATGTTTTCTTGAGATCTTACACTTCATTGTCTTCATTTAAAAGTTGATGACAAATAAGACTTGAAGATCACAGGCAGGACCCTTCCATGCCATGAGATTCTATGTTTGGCAAATCTCCCTAGAAAGTTTCCCCAACTATCTAGGAAGAGTGGCGGACATCTACAATAATAGCTGTTAAACTTTAAATGAAAATCTGTATGTATGACGTTTATAATATTATTGGTCGCCGCGTAGAGTTGCTCCGTATGGAAGCTATGTATATAGTGACTTTTTATTTATCTTATAATACTGTTAGGATAACTGTATTTGCTTTGTGATTTTAACTAATAAAAACTACTAAAACATTAATAATGCATAGTTTACATATGTACGCGATAATGCGAAACGAACGAAACGCGAATGTCAATTAGTTTATTTATGTCAGTCTAGGGATGGCGATTCCTTCCAAAAAAAATCGATTTTTTGAATCGATTCGAATCGTGACCCAATGAATCGATCCACAAAAAATCGAGGCCAAAAAGATCGATTTCTGAAAAATCGATCTTTTTTTCAAGTTGATTTATAATGTATTATAAATAAAGATCGGATATTCGGATGCATATTTACCTCAAATTGAGGTATTGTCATAACATGGAAAGCACCTTGTATCGATAAAATCGACTCGATCGACAAATTTAGTTTTTTATTATTGAATCAAATCGGGTGTGCCACGTGTAGCTATATTTACTTATTTTAAGGTGTTAATATGGAGTGCACTTTTGTATCAAAAAAATTTGGGGGTTTTGGATTTGACAAATTAAATTTTTTATAACAGAAATAAAGATTGCCTTATATTTTTTCTTTAATTTTCAAAAGATTTTTATCATACGAATTCACAGATGACGGAGAAATGGCCGGGCATATATAAAAAAAATACATCCAATCGGATATATTACCTCCTCCTATTTTGAAGTCGGTAAAAAAAAATACCACATGCTAAAGACGTCAATTCCCACCGTGATATCGACTAGATTCGCATGTACTAATTTCCCGGAATCGCGGGATTACTTAATAAGGAAAAAATATTTTTTAAGAAGGCGCTTCCATAATATTGTAGCAAAAATGAACTTTAGGTAAATAATTATGCATCCGAATATCCAACCTCTAATGATGACGCAACAAGAAATGTCAGTCAGAGATACAGACAAAAGTCAAAGATTACAAACGTTAGGGTAAACTATACTAATGTTGGCCCCCCTCCAGTTGTTGGCACTCTGGGTTTTAAACTTAAATATTAAGCTTTTCGCGGCAAAAATCCATAAACTAAAGATTTAGAATAAAAGTTCAATTATTCATTTACAACACTAAATGGTAGTTTTTAAATAATTACAACTGACAACACTAGAAAAAATTCTTTTCGGTCATGGTCCCGAGAGAAACCAGTTTGTGCGTGATTCCTTAAGAAAATTTGTGAATGCAGGGTAAGTTTAACGATTTATTACTTTTTATTTTGTAGATAATTTCTGGTCAGTGAATGTTTTTTAGTTAAATAAGATGTTAAATAGTGGGTTTTGCAGCAAATATAATCGTAAATCTTGTTGGAAAAAAACTTTTAGGGGGTGTCAATAATTGTAATTTTCTTTGTATGGAGAACTAGTTCGTTGACACCACCTGCCAATTATTGAAATACGGTTTTGCAAAATCGCTGTTAATGTTATGATTGTGTTTTAACCAGTCTCGAAAGTTCTATTCATAAAATGCCTACTTGTCTTCTTATCTATTGTGGTTTCAAATTTTAGCAGTGCCAATAATTGTACTTTTTTTACGATTGGCACTGCCAATTATTGTACCTCGAAGGGTGCCAATGATTGTATCAGCTTTTATGAAATTCTAATAGTGATGTGCCACTGTTTTGTAAAATGTATTTCTTAAAGCACTAGCCTTTCGCCCGCGGCTTCGCCCGCGTGAACTATAGGATGTAATCCCGCGGGAATATCTTTATAAATTGTAGCCTATGTGTTATTTTGATGTATAAGCTATATTACTGTAATGTTTCATTGAAATCAATTCAGTAATTTTTACGTGAAAGAGTAACAAACGCCCATCCATCCATACTTACAAACTTTCGCGTTTCTCGTATATAGCCTTCCGCCCGCGGTTTCACCCGCGCGTTATTTCTTTTTTACAATTTCCCCCCCCCCCCCCCCCCTCCTTCCCTCCACATTCCCGGGATCAAAAGTACCCTATGTTCACCGGGGATAGTGTAGCTATTCAACAGTGAAAGAATTCCCCCTCACAGCGCTGAGAGGTTTATCGTCAGGTTTTAGTCGGTAGGGCCGAAGTGCGAGTCCGACACACCGCTCGGGACGAACCTCCGTCCCTGACCTGAGTGACCCCCGGCTTTAGCAGGGGGGGTCCGGCGTCCGTTTTGTCAGGGACGCCGGGCGTATTACAAACATGACATCACGATCCCCGGCGCAAAAAGCAAGGCCACTACTATCAATCATGGGCTGGTCAATAGCCACCAGGCTGGCACCGGCTCGTCCCAATCGGTTGTGAAGGAGAAACCGGGGGAGTTTAGTGGATAGTAGACGCTTTAGTCTCGAGGCCCACACACGGCCGCAGTAGGTTTAGTAAGCTTGCGGTTATGGTGCATAGCCTTCCGCCGCTTCAGGTTTCACCCGCGCGTAATTTCTTTTTTCAAATATCCCCCTCTTCACCTTTGGGGGTTCCGTCTCCTGGTCTCCTTTGATTTTGAAGACAACTGTCCTCATACCAAATTTGGCCTCTCCACAGTTGTTTTTGAGGGCTTCCACAGACTGGTCATCGAGAGAGAAGGTCACAATAGATCCTGTCGCTTCCTCCTTCGTGTGAAGAACCCTCCAAACTTTTGGGTTGAGATCTTCATTCAGCACCCATAGCATAAATTGCTCCGGGGCAGAATGCGGTCCCAACTTTTGGCTTGGGCAGTTCGCTCTTTGGTATAATAGAGAGCTTTGCACCGGGCCATGGTTCCGTTTCTCGGATTAAGCCCTCAAGCCAGTCCTTGGTTCCCTGGTTTGTGCAGTCGCCAATATCCAGCCTGTCTTGTAGGCAAAACCCAAGAATTTCGGTACCCCCCTAAGGCTAGCATCTACCACCTTGTTGAAGCCTTGATAGCCTCCTGTATCAGCCGCATTTGCTCCTCGGTCATCGGCTTCAAGTGGCTAATACCGACTATCTAGGAGCCAGCAATGTCGCTGTACTTGGGGGGTTGAGTTTGTCCACCTACGTCCATTCGGGATGTTTTCCTCGGTTGGACTTGAGTACCACGGCCGCCTACGGAGATACCAAATTGGATATATTTATGATCCGAAAAGGTTTCCGCGTCGGCCACCCGCCACTGGGTGACGCGGCCCGCCAAATGTGAGGTGGCCAGGGTGATGTCGACGAACTCACACAGGTCGGCGTGCTCCCCCTGTTGAGGATCACTAGTCCCAAGCTGAGTGCCCAGGGCATTAGGTCCTCGCCGAACGGATTGTTCGAGGGGGAGCCCCACGTGGTGTGCTTGGCGTTCCAATTACCGCCAAGCAAGACCTACGTCTAATTCCTCTATTTTCTCACATTTTTAAATATTTTCTGGACTTTCACGAACATCTCAAAACCAAAATTAGCCAAATCGGTTCAGCCGTTCTCTAGTTTTAACGCCTATAACGAACGGCAAATTATTTGTATAGGTACTCGTAAGTATATAGATTTCACTTTTCCCATCACTATCAGGCGATCCGATTAGCTATTGGCACGGTCACGTGTACAATTATTGGCACTGCCAACAATTGTACATTTTTCTATGCCAATATTTGTACTTTAGGGTGCCAACAATAGTGACTTTCGGTGTTTTTTCATATTTTGTGGAAATTTTCGTATTTCTAACACATTTCTTAACTATCAACCCGTTTAAATCTATTCTCAAATAAATAAAGAATCATACGAAATCAAATTTAAGTCAATATTTAAATTGGCTGATTTTCTACAGGCCTTTAAAGTTGCGAAATTCCTTAAAGTGCCAATAATTGTACCTCTTACCCTACTTAAAGAAAGGCGCAGGAATCCAAACATTCAGCCATTTCGCGAGTTTTCGAATAATCCTTTAACCGGCAGCCGGCAGCACTCTTAAAATACGCGTACTTACATTAAATTAATTGTAAATACTTTTTTGGTTTATACCAAAACATAAAATAAAATCGAATGTCGATTTTCAAGGGTAAAATATCGATTCACTGAATCGATTCAGTACTACATATCGATTTAAAAAATCGATCTTTTTGGCTCAAAAAATCGATTCTTCGATTAATCGATCTCAGATCGCCATCCCTATGTCAGTCCCTCTTTGACACTGACAGTGACAGACAACAAAGCATTCATGGATGTGGTGCCGATTTTTCACAATTTTATTAATTTTTTCCACTTTCCCTTTGATCTCATAAAAAGCTACCAGTGTTTTGTAATTATGTGATAATTTATTCTAATAAATTGTTTTCTTAAATAGTGAAATAGTGCCATTTGCTTGCCTATCGACGTTCGATCGAACACTTGCTGTATCGCACCGGTCTTTGTTATCAGCCGATTATTAAATTCCGGTAATCGTTGATCGTTCAGAATTCTGAATGAAAATTGCCTTGAAGGTGTATTTCACAACGTGGTACCGGCTATTGGGAACACACCTATTAGAAATGACTGTTACACACGCAAAACTGCTGTAAGAAGCCTGCGGTTATTTGTTTTTTTAATTATAAATAGCTGAATTAGTCGCTTCAAGATGCTGGGCTGGCAAAGACACAGATGGATAAGTCTTTGCCTGCTTATAATCGGGAAGGGAGCATTCTTGTTATTCCTGTATGGATTTTTTCCATTAAAATATCATTCAGGAAAATTGGCCCATATGGATGACTTGCCCAACTTCATTGATGGGGTCAGGTAAGTTTCATTTCTTTTAATTCAAATATTTTGTGTTTAACGCCAGTAAAAGTGTCATGAAAATCATAGCAATGTTACAAAAACTTTTTTTTTATTTGTTGTGGCAAAGCCTACAAAGTTTTCCTACTTTTCATTAAAAAGTATCAGAAACTTTTGTCTATTGTAATTTGATAATATTTTCTGCTTTTATTCTAGTATTGATGGCCATGAAGTGTATAACCCTGGTGAGCACAGTGTAGTCCTGATGGTGATAGACAGTCTCCGGTACGACTTTGTGACTGAAGAGTACATGCCTTTCACTGCAGAGCTAATGAAAAACAAATCTGCCTGCATCTATGTCTCTGTTGCTGAACCACCTACTGTCACCATGCCCAGGATTAAGGTAAGAATGTTGTATGTATAAAACCTCAATCTTCTCCTTAAGTGTTTAAATAAATATAAGTGGACTATTGTTGTTTGAATACTCTTCAATGAATTTAAAAGAGGTATTAAACTTTGTTATTCTGAAGCATAGCATATTAGCAGATGTTTAATATTTCTTTGCCTTGTGTTTAGAAAAGGTGTGTTTGAATCTTTTTCAGAATGAGTATTATGTGCACTTCACTTAGTATCTCACAAAAACAACTCCTAATATTTTAAGTAATAAATTGAAACAAAAATAACTAAGAATGTACAATATCTACTTGCCAATTTTTGCCCAATTTGATTTATACTCTTTGCCTCATGTAAAAATATAAATTAGAACTATATTACATCAATTAGATAATTGTTATGTTTGCCTTAATTCTTTAATCAATTACAGTACCAAAGAAAAAATTAAATTACCTCACCTGCTCTTAAAATATGATACAAAAATATTAATGATTGTATTGTGTTGTGTACAGTCACCGGAAAGAAAGATTCTCAAGGCACAGTGGAGGCGCACCATAAACTTCTGGCGGGATATATTTGCAAGTGTCACCTTTTGTAACTATACACGTATTTGGCTTATTTGGCATCTACTGAAGAAAAAACGATTGCCTTAGAAGTTAATTAAACAGTTTTTTTAGTTAAAGTAAAAGAAACAAAGGGGATTGTTTTTTCTTTGGTGTTGTTTTTGAAAGCTAATGCTTTTTGCATGTTTGTGTGAGTATTGTTTTTTTTTGTTATTCCTTTTTTGTGTATGTTCTGTTTTGGTTTCAAATATCATCTTCATCCTAGTAGCAGTAATAGATAATAGGGCTCTGAATATTCCTACCACCAACTGTGTTAAACATATGGTACCACCTCTCCTGTGGCTCTACTGTCACCTTAGAAGGGGACAAAGTTTCACGTTTCAGTATGTAGGTATCAGTTTCCCGTATTGGGGGTATCGTGAAAATCTAGCTTTATCTTTGACTTCCACATCCCTGAAGAAGCCGCCACCTACAATTTTAAAAGACAAAACACGATCGACATTATCATAAAAATTATCATAACAATAAAATTATCTTTACTGCCTGCCTACTTTGTTATGCTCAACTGGTACGTATTTTGCAACTAACGCATAAACGTGGGAAGAGGAGGCACGCATGCGTGAACATTGCACACTACTTCACCAAGTATGAGGCTACCTGGTAGGTCATAGGGGCAATAACTTGACGGCGAAACATGTAACTATGTTATCAATTATCATACAATGTATTAGTAGTGTTACCTACATTGTAAGAGCGAGCAACAACCAATATTACAACGAAATACATTAAACACGATGCGTTGGTTTTGCAAACGGCCTAAAGTTAGTTACACAAGATACGTTTGCGCAGATGTAGCCATACTGTGTACCCTTACGATACAAGGGTATCGCCAAGTAAGGGTTGGGTAAGGGGGCCGGTCAATCGCCATATGGCGGGCACCAGTAACCAGTTCGTTCATGTGAAGGGGAAACCGGTGGAGTCCTACACACTGCTGCACGTCTTGCTAGCCTGAGGTTATGATGCATAAACCGTAAACGTATTCTAATCCGAAAAAAGAAGAAAGAAAAAGGTATAGCCAGACCCCCTGTTACCATTTGATTCCGACCGGCCGGCCAACTGGACAGTCATTTTGAGTTTAAAATAATAATTTCTTCGTATGTCACTTATTTACTTTGCAAAGTAATTATGCAATGGACACGTAACAGCTTTAATATCAGGTTGCCACATTTCGGCTCGATCTGTTCCATCTAGTTATTAGAACATGATTTACCTAGCACACGAACATTGCAACTTTGTGCATGCTTTTATAATGCTTGCGCCACATACAGCACACATTCTGTAACACTTGTTTCTAGATTCACCCGTATAGATAACATTATCGTATCTACTATATCATTATCTTAGACAATCTTTACCATGAAATTGTGCTAATATTATAAAAAGAAAACTAGCTCACACTTCTGTAGTTATAAAATTGAATTGGCATCATTCATATGGGAGCCGGTACACTTGAAATCAAAGGCTCGAAGATCAAATGAGCCTACAGTCTGACAGCAAATTGAGCGCCGCTTCCTGGTGAAGTGGCCCTCAATGGAATAGGCCACAGTGGCCGCTAACCATTAGGTAGGCTGCGTGTTTGTCTGCCAACTGATGTAATAAAAAGTAAAGTATCAAGTATCAGCCTATTGATGGCCTACTGCATGGCAAAAATCTCCATCCTTGAAATCAAGTTATCGTTACAATTATGGGTACTGGCTTAAATCATCGCTAAACTGATGCATTATAAAAAAAAAACAATTTAGTTAGACACTTTGAAGGAGTGTATTTCTTACATGATATATGATCAACAGGCTATGATGACAGGCAGCGTGTCCACATTCGCTGATGTTGCGCTAAACTTTGGCGCCCCAGCAGTCCGAGGCGACAGTGTGTTACGAGTCTCAGCCGCCAGAGGGCGCCGCAACGTCATGTACGGAGACGACACGTGGCTGAGACTGTTTCCTGGCCTGTGGGCGGAGTCTGAAGGGACCACGTCGTTTTTTGTAACGGATTATACTGAGGTTTGTGCTAAATAACCAAATATGCAAGTGAAACTTTAAGAAACGCTGTAAATGATTTCATTGCAGGGATATTTACTGTTGATGCCAATTTCCAGAAGATCATTTCTTCACATGAATATTTAGCTGTTAGTATTTATCAGGATAGAAAAAGAAAAGAAGTCTAAAGAATGGTCCCAGTAGGAACAGATTGTTTAAATCATAAAATAATATTCTTAAACTGATTAATCGACCCATCTTTAATTATTTTGTCTATACCATTTGTATGCCAAAATGACGCGTAAGTGATAAGCCGTAGAACCACAAACTAAAGCAGCTCATAATATTTTTTTTCTATTGCAGGTAGACAACAACGTAACGAGACATCTTGATAGAATATTGAGCATAAACGAAGAGACGAAGAAACCTAGATTCGACTTCCTCGTGCTCCACTACTTGGGGCTGGACCATATCGGTCACTTGGAGGGAGCGCGTAGCCCGAAGATCAAGCCGAAGCTCGTGGAAATGGATAATGTGGTTAAGAAGATCTTTACTGCTATGGAGAAATGGGTGAGTCGACCAAACAAAATATGTCCTAAGATCTAATATTTCTTCTTTTTTTATAATTTTTGACTGGTCTTACGATCTTAGGTTCGAATTCAACCCAAGACATTAATTTATGCGATGAATGTAGTGCTACCCTTTAACTACTACGGGTGGAATAATCCGACAAGATACCGCCACTTGTTATTTGCACTTTTTGTTTAATAATGCTGTATTATGTGCAAATATACTTAATGTTTATATTTGGTAAATAGTTGATTAAGAAATTGATTTCACTTTAGTCTCTAAATTAGAAGACATCCTTATTTGTGGCACGACAAATCATATGAAATCTGGCGTTAACCCATTCACCGCTAGATTTCATAATCGGTTCGAATCGGTCTATACTCTATATTACAGGACCGTCCCGGAGTAATATTTGTGTGCGGCGACCACGGCATGCGGGACGCGGGCGGGCACGGCGGCGCCACGCCGGCCGAGGTGCTGGTCCCGCTCGTGCTCGCCAAGACTGGGGACTTCGAGTGCCCGCACCAGTACGTATTTATATTATTATGATGATCTTCGATGTAATCTGATATTGAAGTGTCTATAGTTACCTATGTACAATCTGAACGAAACTTGTTTGCTCATTACAAGATAACAACCCATGAATCCACGTTTTGATGGTCCAACAAGTTGATTGGGCATTAGCAAGAGAACTACAAGATTGGGGTCTAGCATGTGTTTCATACATTTGCATCTTACCTTACATATCTAAGATTTGTGCTTTTTCATGGACCGTTAATCCCTTTGATTGATCCACTCTCTAGTTGACAAGTTTACGTCAAAATCTGCTGGCACAGTGGCGTAGCGATTCGGTCCGCCCCGGGCGGCACTTTTTAGGGGGCGGCAAAATTTCCTGGAGGAGCAAAAAAAAGGGGCGGCAGAATTGTCTTCCGCCCCGGGTGGCTGACATCCACGCTACGCCACTGTACTCACTTAAGTCCTTACTCACAAGAGCCACCTAACTTCCAGAGCCGGCCCCGGGCCTACAGTGTCGCAAGTGGACCTAGCGCCATCTATCGCGTGGCTGCTGAACGCGCCGCTGCCCGGCGACAGCGCCGGCCGCGTGCTGCCCGCGCTCATGCCGCGCGACGCGCGCCAGAGCCTGTACCTGCTGCACGTGATGGCCGCGCACAACGCCAGGGAGACCTCCATGCCCACTGACGCAGGTGCGACACTCTTACAGCGAGCGACCTGCCTAGGAGAGACAGTCAGTGCGGCGACAGCACCGGCCGCGTGCTGCCCGCGCTCATGCCGCGCGACGTGCGCCAGAGCCTGTACCTGCTGCACGTGATGGCCGCGCACAACGCCAGGGAGACCTCCATGCCCACTGACGCAGGTGCGACACTCTTACAGCGAGCGACCTGCCTAGGAGAGACAGTCAGTGCGGCGACAGCACCGGCCGCGTGCTGCCCGCGCTCATGCCGCGCGACGTGCGCCAGAGCCTGTACCTGCTGCACGTGATGGCCGCGCACAACGCCAGGGAGACCTCCATGCCCACTGACGCAGGTGCGACACTCTTACAGCGAGCGACCTGCCTAGGAGAGACAGTCAGTGCGGCGACAGCACCGGCCGCGTGCTGCCCGCGCTCATGCCGCGCGACGTGCGCCAGAGCCTGTACCTGCTGCACGTGATGGCCGCGCACAACGCCAGGGAGACCTCCATGCCCACTGACGCAGGTGCGACACTCTTACAGCGAGCGACCTGCCTAGGAGAGACAGTCAGTGCGGCGACAGCACCGGCCGCGTGCTGCCCGCGCTCATGCCGCGCGACGTGCGCCAGAGCCTGTACCTGCTGCACGTGATGGCCGCGCACAACGCCAGGGAGACCTCCATGCCCACTGACGCAGGTGCGACACTTAAAATTAGACCAGGTGGTAGGTTCCTGTACTGGGCCGTCTAAGTGGGTACCACCGCAGTGCTAGATATTTTCCTGTGAAATAGAAGTGTGTCAAGTACTTCTGTGTTTCGGGGAAAGGGCACTGAAGCTAGTGAAATTACTGGGTATATGAGACCTTATAACTCGTTTCGGTATAGCAGGCGCAGGGCAGTGCCGGACAGTAACTGCTTAGTTACTGTTTGGCACTGAACTGTCTAAGGGCAGACGTGGCGCTTACCATCAGGTGTACGGTCTGGTCGTCTTGTTACATACACATTGCAATAAAACAAAAGACCGCCGGCCTTGCCCGCCGGATTCGTGCCAGCGGGCCGGCGGCTCAGGCCGTGGACACATGGCTGCGGTGCGACACCGGTCGCCTTGCGAAGGCACGGCGCTACCATCGGCAGGAGGTTCGCCGAAGCACCGTTCGCTGTAGTTCGTAAAATCTAGGATTTTTTTTCTTCATCGTCATCTCTCAACAAAAAGAGAATGCGTCTTTAGCGGTCCATATCAAGACAAAAACTATTATTTTGAAATGATTGTGACGCACCGCAGACATGTGTCCACGGCCTTAGGTCTGTAGACACCTTTATCTCACGTAAATTATCAAGAATTTTCCTGTCAGTGGTGAAACTGGTCCTTAGTAACAAAGTTGTAATTTCCAGAGTTCTACAAACAGTTCGAACGCGCGGAGAAACAGTTCGCTCACTACCTAGCCACCGGTCAGCAGAGCGCAGCGAAGATCGCTAAAGAGTTCTACGAGGAATCTCTGGCCAAGATGGCTGAGTACCTCACCGAGACCACGGTCAACTTTGACCTGTTCGCGTTGGTCGTCGCTTCGGTTTTACTATATGTTGTAAGTACTTATATCACATAAATGTACTTAGAACATAATTAAATTACAGCCTTACAGCCGAAAATAAATTTATAAAAAAGCATGGATAACCCAAAACTTCGCCACACGTCTCAAGGTTTTTCTCATAAAACTTGGGATATACTGATAGTTTCTATTTTTAATAAATTAGTTTTTTGGTACAATTATACGTTTTTAAGGGAAACCAGAGTCACTTACCTACAATTAAAGATTTTTAAAAATCGGCATTGAAAAATAGGTTTTTTTCAAATTACTTTTTAATTTACAAGATTGTCATTTGTTTTCATCTAACCTGTGTTTCATGAAATCATCAGCGGTTCATTAATCCCTCTAGCATAATTGGCCATGCTATGTATATTTACCCAACATATTTTTTGTTTACAGATCGCGTTCGCTCTCTTCTGCGTCACCATATACTCCCTCCAGGCTCAACAGCGCAAACCCTCCATTCACTCCCACCACCGTCGCCCCGGTACCGTCGCGACTACCCTAGTCTACCTCGTCATATGTTCCATCAGCCTAGCAGTACTTACCACCGCCTGTTTCATATCAGAAACCAAGTCCCAACTATGCTCTTTCGAACCATCCTGGGCTGTCACCTTCGTCGTCATCGCTCTCACTTTCTCTCTTACATACGTCATTATCAAATCAGCTCTCGAAACTATTCACGACTTGACCACATTGAACGATCTCAATGTAATCGACTACTTACTTCTCGGAGGCACTCTATTCCATGCCTGGTCGTTCTTCGGGACGAGCTTCATTGAAGAAGAGCATATGACTTGGTATTTCTTCTGGAATACGCTGATGCTGTTTGTACTGGTTAGGACGATGGTGGTGCTGCTTATGTATATAGGGAAGGTGTATCAGAGGTCGACGGCAGTGCAGGAGAAGCCAGAACTTCATGAGAAGATGGTGACTAGTGTCTCGATCTTGCCTAAGTGGATCGGACTTATCGGTTTGCATAGGTGAGTAACATTTTTAGTGTTTTATTTTTTCGTTAAATATTTTCAAGTTTTTTTAATATATTAAGTTAAGCGAACTGTGTTACCATATTATACTCTTTAATCTCGAGACATGCAATATTGTATTCTGAATATTTTTTGAGTTATGCATTGTATGTTGTAATTACAGACCACTAATATTACATTATAATATTTATATTACCTTATTTATATAGAATTTTTTTTTAATTTATACTATTTTTGTCTGCCAGATTCCTAAGAACAATGAACCAGACTGGAGACCGGTGGTTATTCTTGCCAGACACTGCAGACTGGTTGAACGAGCCCCAAAATTCACATTTATTACAAATACTAATGCTGTTGGGTAAGTTTGTAATAACTCCATATTATGATGATACAATAAAAAAAATATTTAAGTAGATTTTTAAGAATATTTTAATAAGCCTATTCAGAGATGAGTTTCGCAGTAAACAAACAGAATATAGTAGTAAGCTTATACACGTGAGGTCTTATGCGATTTTAATTAGGTTCATTTTCCAATGAGTCTGTATACGTGCCGTACCTAGTTCCTTAGCTTAATCAAAAATAACCTTTACTTATGTAATATAAGTTTAATTATATAAAAACTGGTTCTAGGCGACTTTTGTCTAATTTTGTAACATATTAATATTTTGGTTACAGGAACATTCGCAACTCTATATCTCTGCATAAAAAATCTCAAACACACGAACAATATTCTTCAAATACATACCGCGATGACTATTCTATCTACTTTATGCATCATTGCCTACCGCATGGCCTCCAAGTCTCTGGATTCACCCTTCGAAGACGTAGATTCGTGGGATACAGTTGTCATAGTAAACGTTTTCTGGGGCCTGATCACAGCACAGTTTGTCTTCGAAGTGTTAACATACGTGGGCATATTCCGAAGGTGTGGGGTCACTCCCCGTACAGCCCCAAGCAGTACAGAGTTCGTATATAACAAGCCTAAAGCGAAAACAGAAGATTACTTCTACGATTCTATGGTCGAAGAACCGTGGAACTTGAATGAAGTCAAATTGAACTTCGTGAGGTCTATTTCTCATCTAATGCTGAACAATTTGATGTTGATTATTATTTTACTGATGCGACCTCATAATGTGATAATGGTGCCAAGTGTGTATGTCACTTGTTTACTGACGGCGAAGACTTTGGACCACAAGTTGTTGAATACGAAACGTGGAAAGAACACGGATGCAGTTGATATTCTGAGTCTGACGCTCGCTCATCTTTGGATTGGGGAAGTCTTTTTCTTTTACCAAGTAAGTTGAGAATTAACTAGTATATTATATAGTTTTAGTTTTCTTTTTATTTTCTTCTAACATTTCTGTGTCGATACCTCACAACCTTTTGTGTCGTCCATAACAGTTTTTGTTTTATTTCCATGTAGTTATGTATTTATTTGTGGTATTACCATCTTCAAGTTTGTTGCTCAACTTAATTCAAAGTGATATTAGTTAATTTTAGGGATCAGGAGTCAGTCTTATAAGGTGCATAACTACATAATCAAGCTGAGCTGAAAAATGGGACTTTTGTCCCTTCACGCGAGCTAAAACGAAGTTCTTCCTGAAACGACGCGATATGACTTCTCTAAGGGCGCTGCCACACTAGAGGATTGCAAGCGGTTTCAACGCGAAGGCGCCTAGGCGCAGACGCAGCGAACACGCACCTTTTCTTCTACCAGTGAACAAAAGTGCCTACTAGTGCTTTCCGGCACATCCGCGACGTGTTCGTTTCGTTCCCGCCTCCGCGTTAAAATAGCTTGCAATCCGCTAGTGTGGCAGCGCCGTAATACGTACCGTAATATCGTCAATTTACTGATCTCAGTTTGCAAGAACCTTTTAACCTTTTGTTGACCGCCTCCGTGGAGCAGTGGCTAAGCCGCTCGGGTATAAAAACCCGTGGTCGTGGGTTCGATTCCCGCTTTGGGTCTGGTTGGTGGTAGGGCTTTTTCACAGTCCGTCCGACAGGGCTAGCTACTACCCCCACAGGTGAAATCTGCCGCCGTAACAGCTCTGGCTGTCTTCCGGCAGTATGAATGTGGGAGCCAGTACGCTTGAAATCAAGATCAGATGAGCTTACAGTCTGGCAGCACATTGAGCGACGCTTCCTGGTGATGTTTCCCTTAATGGAATAGGCCGCGGTGGCCGCCTTTAGGCGCATTTGGTCCAATTCGCGGTTGGGCCAATTCATGTTATTCGCGGTTGGTCCAATTCGCAGTTAGTCCAATTCTCGGTTGGTCCAATTCGCGATTGGGCCAATTCGCGGTTGGTCCAATAAAAAGTGTATTTCCAAAATTAAACAAAATATCATTTTTTTTGTATCTAATGTACTATATATATTCATCATCATATTACAAATAATCTGAGCGCATATTGTAATGTTTGTGTTAACGGCCAAACCTGATTTAAGACAACATAGAATATTAATCTCTCCGCTCCGCTTCGCTTCGCTCCCGCCTTAGCCTTCTAACCTATATCCATCCGAGTCGATTTTCAGAAACACCTTGCAAACTAGAAAACATTACCTATTTTGGCCCAACTGCGAATTGGGCCAACTGCGAATTGGACCAACTGCGAATTGGCCCAACCGCGAATTGGACCAAGTGCGAATTGGTCATTTTTTTAAACGTTTGGCCAACTGCGAATTGGACCAAATGCGCCTAAACCGGTGGCCGCTTACCATCAGGCGGGCTGCGTGTCTGACTGCCAACTTATGTGGTATAAAAAAAAGCCTCAACTAAAATCATTCACTTTGCAGGGAAACTCAAACAGTCTAGCGTCAGTGGACCTAGGCTCGGGCTACGTCGGGCTGCGCGAGTACAGCCCGCTGCGCGTGGCGGCGCGCATGGGGCTGCACGCGTACGCGGGACCAGCGCTCGCGGGCTGCACTCTCTTCTGCGTACTGCCGCTGCGAGCGGACACGTGGGACCAGTGAGTACACAGCTTAGCGTCAGTGGACCTAGGCTCGGGCTACGTCGGGCTGCGCGAGTACAGCCCGCTGCGCGTGGCGGCGCGCATGGGGCTGCACGCGTACGCGGGACCAGCGCTCGCGGGCTGCACTCTCTTCTGCGTACTGCCGCTGCGAGCGGACACGTGGGACCAGTGAGTACACAGCTTAGCGTCAGTGGACCTAGGCTCGGGCTACGTCGGGCTGCGCGAGTACAGCCCGCTGCGCGTGGCGGCGCGCATGGGGCTGCACGCGTACGCGGGACCAGCGCTCGCGGGCTGCACTCTCTTCTGCGTACTGCCGCTGCGAGCGGACACGTGGGACCAGTGAGTACACAGCTTAGCGTCAGTGGACCTAGGCTCGGGCTACGTCGGGCTGCGCGAGTACAGCCCGCTGCGCGTGGCGGCGCGCATGGGGCTGCACGCGTACGCGGGACCAGCGCTCGCGGGCTGCACTCTCTTCTGCGTACTGCCGCTGCGAGCGGACACGTGGGACCAGTGAGTACACAGCTTAGCGTCAGTGGACCTAGGCGAGGGTTGACCTCCCCTGCCACTCCCAATGGCCGAGGCCAGATATTACGCTCAGATACCTGAACCATTGATCAACGGAGCGTTTAAAATAATCTAATCTTCTTAAGCCTTGTCCAGGAAGGCGAAATCGTCGCGAATCTTTACGCGCGAAAACAAAATGCCCGTTGGCGAGCTACTAGGGCTCAATTTATTGCGTCCATGTGCATCGCCTACGCCAGACTCTGCACTCGCGCGTGGAGAACGCGACAGCGAAAAAGAGCGACGTAATCTAGATAGGAAGGTAATATAGATACGCGCGAAGTGATTCGCGACGAATTCGCCTTGCTGGACAAGGCCTTAGGCGCTGCGTAGACTTAACATGTGAAATTCCCCCTGCGCAGACGTAAACACTTTTTGTATCCGCTTACAAAGTTAAAATAAGTGTGTATGGCATCAATTTTCACCCCTTTAACTTATTCCCCAGGTACTTGCAATCAGTATGGCGCGCAGCGAACATATTCTCGTTCCAACGAGCATACAGCATAGCAGTGTACGCGGTCATCGCGATTCTATTCCGCCACCATTTGTTCGTATGGTCAGTCTTCTCGCCGAAATTGCTATACGACTACGTGGGAACCGTGTTCACGATCCAAGCCCTCTCTACCATAGCGGCTATCGTGGCTTTGGCCCACGTCACGGGATGGATAGCAAGGATAGTTACCTATAAGTCGAGACTGTGATATCAGTATTAGTTAGGATTAAGTGTGGCTAGAATGTTTCTAGTTCAGTGGACTGATCGTCGGAGGTACGAAGTAAATGTTTATAATGTATAAAGTTTTTCAAAAACTTTGAGGCCTCGGCCTCGAAGGCAGCGGCGCAAAGGTCTGTTAAGTTCAATGAAACGCGCCGCCGCTGCCGCCCCGCGCCCGCTGACTTCGTGACGAACCCTAAATATTAGACTTCTCATACATTGCTCCGATCCCAAAGTGTCAAGCACGTGTATCATCGGTATCAAAATCAACGAAGTTACCACAATTATATACTTACTGCCGCACTCAGAGACGCCAATTAATGCTAATCTCTGATTTACTTATTTTGTCATAAGTCTTTATTGTTATGATGAAGTACCATATAGGTAGGTTTTGCTATAATTGACATTAAAGTAAAATGACGTCTCTGAGTGCGGCAGTTAAATACATAGACTGAGGAAAAACACAATGTTTGTCCTGGGTGGGATACGGACCTGTATTCCTATACGCTTTGTCACTACCAAATGCGCCATCGGGCCAGTTATACCTAACTGACTCGTTTTAGCTTTGTTTAGGATGTGGTAAAGATTTCTTCGTGGTCTCTCAGGATAATAGTTTTCCGTCCCCGCCCCCTTTTGACAGATTCTAGTACTAGACTAGACAGGTAGAACTGTTTCAGTTTGGAGCTAAGACTGATTAAAAAGTAATTGAACAATTACAATGCGAGTATTCCAAACCTTATTATGTCATATTTAGGAAACTATTGTATATCGTTAAATAAAAAAGTATGGCCAATGCCATTATAATTATCTCTGGTCTTACTTTTCAAAACAATAAGAATATGAATGAATTGTTACTGTAAATTGACAAAAGTATTTTTATATTAAAAATTAACAAAATTGTGACATATTAGGTACATTCCTTGTAGTAATGCTAACAACCAAAAATGTATTATGAACAATGACGTTCAAAATACAACTAGACACCCAATCTCTAAGAAAAATTCCTCAAAAAACGTCCGAGTGGCTTTGACACTGATGACATTAACACATTCGTTCAAATTAACACCTTATCTCGTGGCATTTAGTGTTTAATGTCAATTGTATACAACTAAACGAAAACTCTGCCCAATAGTCGGGTGGGCAGACTTTTGCTTCGGACAATATTTAAGCGTGATTGTGAGTCTAGTTTTTTAATTGAACGTCATTGATTATGAAGAATTTAATGTGTATTTAGGAATATACATAGAAATATATCTTTTAAAATGCATTGTTCTCATGTTAGGCTTATATGCCGCTCTAATACAATATTGTTAAAGTGCATCGCAAAAGTCGACAAAAAGGATTAAGTTTTCATCTATAAAAATATAACATATTATATTTTCGGCGGTTTTCAAAATTAAGTTTGTAAGTTTCAATATTGTATAAATTTTGAGTAAATATACTACAACTGCCATACTGTGAATGAGTCCTAACTCCAAATGCCCGACCATTAAAATAAAAAGCCTTGCCATATTGCGGAAAAATGTGAGTATAACCATAGCAACCAAGTGTTGCTATAACTAATGTGGCGCCTCCAGAGCAAGTTTTTTATTTTCTTGGTCAAGCTATATTTAATTTGTCTAAATCGATCGAATCGTTTTGTTTTATTCATAGAGTTACGAACAACTTGAGTGAGAACAAATCCATGTCAAATGTATCTTTCTCATTAAAATAAATAAATATTCTTCGCGACAAAGTATATATTTATTTTATAATGGAGTAGAACGATTGTCATTAAAACCAAAAATAAAACAAACAGTGTTTGCAACAATTCTTTAATTAATGTGTTTACTGGAACCACCATATTTTTTGTTTATTTTTTATATTTTTTACAGGAATATTACAATTAAGATCCTAAACCAAACCAATGTAATTTAGTCTAAATAAATTTTAATAACGAAAACATGTTTGTTTGTTGTATTTAGTCCAGCCTCGTCATTAAAAATATAAATCAAATTATGTAGTTCAATATTAAATAATACACTGTGGAAGAATTTATAACGGCTTTTTATGGTTTGATTTTACGTTAAAATGTGACGATTTTTTAGCAATCGAGTTAAATACAGCCAAAACTGGGCATACTTTTAACAACTTGGTAATTTAATCAACTGAACAACATATTTTAACTTTTCCCATTGCTTCGCTCAACAGTTGTAGGCATGATAACAAGCAACAGATCTGCTTCAAATGATTTTATTACTGTGGCATTTCTTTCAGTGTCATTTGGCCACTTTTAATCAATATTATATATCTAATTTTAAACATAGAAATCAAAATGAACATCAATACAATCTAAATGTGTCCGAACATGCACGCACACATAAACATTAGAACACATTTTGATCACATAATTTAATGTTGCGAGGACAACAAAAATCGTCACATTTGCTTTTTCAATGAGATTAATTACCCTATATTTTTCTGTCATTGATTCTAAACATTTATAGGTTAATTTTGTTTTATGTAATACAAAAAGCACCAAAACAAATTAACAATATAAATACAGATATGACTTAGTTTCTGTCAGTACAACTTTCAAAAATAAGTTTTGCCTGGAATGCGTATTATAACTGCAATATGTACTTAAGCTAATAAAGTATTTATCGAAAAATATATACTTTCACAGATGCATTGAGGAGTACACATACATTTATAATTTTGTCTCGCTGATCAAAGACAAAAAAAAGTCTACAGAAATATTTACATCTCCAATTTTGGCACTAACTACTAGAAAATAACTTTCTTTTAAAAGAATAACATATATTTTAAACGAGTTTAAGGAGCTGTAAAACAAAATGCGAAATTTGGACATAAATGCGTATGGCGGAAACATTTAGCAAAAAAGTACGAAACATCTATAAAATCACAATATGTATTTATCTAATACTAGATTAGCCTAACCTATCACCTTTTTACAATAAACTAAATACACAGTATTGTCTACATAGTGATTGTTTACATTTATAGTGGATTGCAAAAATATATTTTTATTCTGATAATTGCGACCGCTTAAATCGACTACAGTCAAAACTACTTCCTTTTTTAATCATGATTATTTTAATATTAATCAAGAAAATAAATTCAGTAAGTTGCAAATTAAGTAACGACACGTCAAATTATTTATCATGCTTAGTTAGTATAATTATACGAAAGATAAAATTATTTTTAAACTTTTTTTGTTTTGTAGACAAAACATAATAATAATAAACGATACAATAGTAACATAAAATTAAAAACGCAGCGATTTATAAGAATGTTGATTGTAAAGATTTTTTTTCAGTACTTGTATTTTTGTTTATAATAGCTACCTTTAGTATGCAGTATGTTGTAAACAAGATTTCGTAAAGAATAAAACACAAATATCGATAAATATATTCACAGAACAAACGTAACTCAACATGTACATAGATTTGATGCCAAATATCATAAGAGAAAAATATTAGAATAGTATACTGAATGCAGTGCACTTCCATTATCAACATACTGCAAAACTATTGAGAATAAACTTTCCTGAACAAGTAGAAACAGTACAAAAATACACTTTGTAGATAGCAACTAGCAAACTATAACATATACATAATTCTCTCTATATTTGTTTTCTATCCTGATCGGAAACAATGATATTCACGATATAAACATCTGTCGAGATAATTTTAAACCAGTCGAAGATATGACGTGAATTCTAAGAATATTATGTGCACCTTTACCTTCCAATTACACCATTGGAAATCTCGATTACCTGAAATACATAATTATAAATTAATATCAAAATAGTAGGTTTTTATTGCAATTTATATTCGCATGTTGAACATTTATTATCTTTATTATGTTTTTGATATCATTAAAAAATATATAAAGTTAAAAGTTGAATTTTTATAAAGCAGTAAGCAACCGCCATTATAGGGTCAATTAGGGTAAGAGGAACACCGGTGAAAGAGGAACACTACCATCATAACTTATGATGGTAGTGTTCCTCTTTCACCGGTAATTATCGACTATTATTTATTATTTTATCGACTGGTAGAACATACAGCTAAACTCTGTCGTTTATGAGTTATGATGGTAGTGTTCCTCTTCCACCGGTGGTCCTCTTACCCTAACTGACCTATATAGTCTTTCTAATAATAACGTTAACGTAAACGTTTCTTCTAATAACGACAGAAATAAAGTTTTATCACACTCCAATGAAGGTTTTATGTCTTAATTTAATAAACATATTGCATTTTAAAGTTATCCACTAAAAGAATACTAGCCTTCCATCCAAAAAAATTTACCCCACGGGAACGGAGCATTATCCCGGGATAGAAAGTATTCTATGCCTTTTATTACTGTGCTCTTATAATAAGATACAATAATTAACAGAAAGGTATAGTTACATTGTCTAGGGCGAGTGGTGAGAGTCGGCGCGTCAGTGGGCCTGCACCTTGTACCGGTAGACGAGCACGCTGCACACGCCCACCAACAGGCTGAGCAGCAGCGAGCCCCACACCAGCATCTGCGTTACATAATAGCATGTTTAGTCGATTACTTATTTTTAAGCTATTGCATAGCTTTTATCGCCGGCTTTGAGCGCGGCGACAGAATCAAGAAATTCCGTAACGAAAAAAAAAACTAAGGAAACAACCTGACACTCGCCTAACGTCTTTTTAGTTCGGCTGACTCTGGTACGGTCGGAGAAGTTGATAAAAAATGCTATGCAATAGCTTTACCGCGGCGGTCCCCGAGTGCCACACGTATTTTTTTTTGTTAGATCAGTTCGCAGACAGACGCCCATGTGATGGTAAGTGGCCACTGGGGCTAATACATTGAGACACGTTATCGCGGAGGAGTCAGTTGATCGCAATCCCGCACGTCGTTCTATTCGTTGCGATGTAACTCGCGCAGACACAGGTCGCCACAGATTATACCCTCACTGTCACTAGGCTGGCGCAGTGGCTCCCAACATACGTCTTGCCAGACATCTCTCCTGATCCCAATCCTTAGCATTTCTCAGCTCGCATCGCTGCAGTTCACGACGCGCGGAGACGTCACCCGACACGACTGGGGCCGCCCTAAGGATAGCGACATTACCTTGGCTCGCGACGGTTTCTCATCCGGCGTAGAGGAACCAAAGCCAGTTGAAGCGGGCGCAGCGGCTCCCAGCATACGTCTTGCCAAACGCCTCTCTTGTTCCCGATCTTTGGCGTCTCCTTGCTCGCACCGCTGTAGTTCACAGGCAAGTACAAGTATCCTAAAGTACCTTGGCTCGCGACGGCTTCTTATCCGGCGTAGAGGAACCAGAGCCAGTTGAAGCAGGTGCAGCGGCTCCCAGCATACGTCTTGCCAAATGTCTCTCCTGTTCCCGATCCTTAGCATCCCTCTGCTCGCATCGCTGTAGTTCCCGGCGCGCGGCGACGTCGCCGGGAGCCGCCGCGGCCGCTGCGCGCGCCGCCGCCAGCGCCTCGCTGCTGCGGCCCATGGCGGACAGGATGCGCGCTTGGCGGTATAGCGCCTTCGCGTTGTCTGGCTGGCACTGGAGCACGCGCGTCACCGCCTGACGACGTAAGAGGTTACAATTTGCTAAGCCAGCAAATTCGATGCGAATCTTACGCACGCCTTTAGCACACTGCAGCGAATGCGAACGAATTTATTATTTGTCCAGAGATATTTACGTTACCACCAAGAGCAACTCCAACATATAAGTCACATCTTGAATAAATCATGTACACCTTATTATCAGTGCTCGTGGTTGTACATTAAAATCTCGATCGTGATCAACTAATATGAATACGAGTAAGTTATAAATTAATAACAATTCCTCAATTATCACATAAGTTCAAAATCGGAGTATTCTTATAGACTCCATTTGACCTTAAAACCAATCTTTTTTTTATTGCAACATGTAACAAGACGAGCAGATCTTACACCTGATGGTAAGCGCCACGTCTGCCCTTAGACAGTTCAGTGCCAAACAGTAACTTAGCAGTAACAGCCCTGCCACACTGGCGGATTGCAAGCGTTTCCAACGCGGAGCGGTCGCGCAGCGAACACGCCGCGTGTGCGCGGCGGTGTACGCCCGCTACAACGAGACGACAGTTATTAGGTCTCATATACCCTATATTTCACTAACTTACAGTCTAAACCCCCATATCATACCTGCAACGCAGCATCATAAGCGCCAGCCTTCAGCTGAGCGGCAGCCATATTGTTGTGCACTCTTAACCGCTCGTCCAACAACGCTTTGAGCGCGTCCGACGGGTCGGCGAGCTGCCCACTGGGCGTGGGGTCTGTGATGCCTCCCTCGCTTTCGTCCAACACGTCCAACGCCCGTCGGTACAACTGCACCGCCAGTTGAGCCTCCCCGCGCCCGTACCACCAGTTGCCGCGCGCTCGGCGGCGGGTGCTGGTTTAGAAATTGAAGAGGATACTTTACAAGTGACTTGTCTTGTCTATACTAAATTATAAAGAGGAAAGATTTGATTGTTTGTTTGTTTGTATTGAATAGGAACTCTCACCCTGGACACTAACTTTATCAAACCCATTTTTTAAATCAAACTCTAGCTTATTATGTCATCATTCCTTAAGATTCCCCAGAATGTGTGATGTGTGGTAGAAGGTTTCTCAAACCAAACATTAATAAAAATATTGCGGTAGTCATGCTTGAGGAGACAAAAGAATGAAGTTATAAATTGCGTAAGTTAAATATTTCGTAAGTTAATAATAATAATAATAATAATAATATTTATTTGCTTTTCTTGTTGTACATTAAGATCTTAATAATAGTATAATGACCAAAACAAGAACCCTGTAAGGGCACTACAAATAACAATAATACTGAAATACATTTGGGTGAATATACAAAAGTTGGGTAACTATTGAGGATATTTTGTTTACTATAGTTTTTATATCGAATTTCTACAAATTCGGGTGTATATGATAGCTAATATGATGAATATATTGTTCCAAATCGGGCCAGTCAATTTTTTAAGTAGATTGTGAGATATTTAAAATTTTCAGAATTTGACTGCCAGGGGACTGACGAGGGTAACATAGTACTGATAAAATATACAATTTTGTAAGAATTATAATGAACAAATGATAAAATACACATTTTTTTAAGAGTTATAATGAAATTAATTAAAATCTGTACAAAAATATTACACATGGAGTGGTTTTCAAAAATTTCTTATGAAGTTTTTCATAGTATCAAGTAAAAATCTCTTATGATTTTTAACTTGTTTACAAGACACGAATTCTTTCTTTCCTGCAGCTTGAGGGCTATTAGAAATATTAGAATCATCTTTTAAAAATGGCTGCACTAATCCTTGCATTCAAATTTTGCTATTATGTATTTTTTTTTTATATGTTAGGTTATGTCCAGTTTTTTTTTTATAAGTGACTGCTTTGCTGTATAGTTTGTATTTGTCTACTACATTTCCAGATATCTTGTTTAAATTTTTTTCTTTCTTCATGAGTCTTTAGTTTAGTGTAGTTTTCTTCCAATTGCGTTTTAATAGCTTCCCCAAAAGAGGGCCTTTTTTATATTTGGACTAAGTTAACACTTGACCACAAAGTTGCCTGACGTTAAACAACTATGCGGTCTACGATGGAGCGCGCTTGCTTAGGAAAAGCCCGTTAATTCTGGCCTTTAAGAGCCCCAAGTTGTATTGTGTAGAAAAGATAGATCCCGGCAGAGAATTCCACTCCCGCGCAGTCAGTATCAAGAAAGATGAAGCAAATCGCTTAGTTCGTACGCGCGGTATCCCCACTGTATACGGATGGAGTCCCTGACTGAGTCTAGTAGTTCGATGATGGAACGGAGCTGGTGGAACCAAATCGTGCAGCTGAGCAGCACACTCATCAAAGTGGAGTCTGTAAAATACGGAGAGGTAAGCAACCCTCCTACGATGATCGAGGCTCGGCAAGCTCTCGACTAAAGTATCGTCACCGATTAGCCTCTTAGCACGCCGCTCAATAGAGTCCAAAGCAGCCAGCTGGTATCGAACAGAACCATCCCAAAGATGGCAGCAATACTTTATGGAAGAATGAACTTGAGCTCTGTAGAGGTTTAGGTGCTGTTCCGCAGAAGTAGCGCCTGACTCTGGAAAGGATTCCGAGCTTTTTAGAGGCAGATGCTGCTACAGACTCTATGTAGCTCCCAAAGTTTCGGTTGGAAGATAATTCCATACCAAGGAGCTGTAGGCGGTCAGATAGAGGGACAGATACGCCACAAAAACAGGGAGCCAACTCAAATGCGCTCTTTTTGGTGGAAAAAAGACACGCCTGCGTTTTGGTTTGGCGCGATACCTGACAAAGGACTGACGCCAACGGACTGACGAAAAAGACATAAATTGGAGGTAATACGCGGAACTTATGTCTTTTTGGTAATTTCGAATACCAACAATATACATATTAACAAATCATAGTTAACTATGTATAAATGGAAATAAACCCCAGATTAACAAGAAAATAACTACTCACCATGGGACTGACATGTTGACTGGATCAGCGCGTGTCCAGACGACAAACACAACCCAAGCACTGGTACCGTTATGGCGGCCGTCAAATTGTGTGGTCCACAACTTACTTCATTGCCAACATCGAAATTCAAACAGGGATTTGACGTTGAGTCAATGATATTTGGCACGTTTTTCAAGTTTAAACAAGACACAACGGACTGACAAATAAAACTGAACACAAAGTTTCTAATTTTTTTTAAAGTAAAGTGGAGTACATTGCGTTGTGGAAGTTGTACTATATATTACTGTGTACATCACAGATTATAGTAAATTAGTAAGTTTTCTGAAATTATAGATAATTTTTAATAGACAGTATCTTGATTGTTGGTATTTGGGATTGTGACATGCCAAAGGACTGACATTTTAAGCATTTATTGTGTTTTTTTATTAACTTGTATTTAAAATGAAGAGCTGAAATTGGGTGACCAAATAAAGGACTTTTCATTGTTTTAAAATAAATTGTAATCTCAATGAAATATAATAAGACTTTGTATATATTAGCTGATGACATTGAGTTACCCAATTTTTGTATATTCACCCATTTATAGTTTGAGATAAATAGAACAAAAACCTTAAAACACAAATATAACAATGTTGGTTATATAAGGCATAAATAACTTTCATCTAACAAAATGTGGTAATTAATGAATTAATTACACGAACGGTTTCACGAAAGAACTCCTGCAACGAGTAATAGCATTTTTCTATAAGGTATTTATTAAGAATAGATTTGAATTTAGTGTACTCCTGAATATTTTTTATGTGGTCTGGAATTGCGTTGTAAATTTTTATTGACATGGAATAAGGTCCGTTGTTAATCATTTGTAGTTTAGATGTACTTGTGGCCAGTCTACTTTTTGGTCTTAAATGGTCGGGGCGAGAGTATTTGGGAAACCAATGCATATTTTTTCTGACTAGTAGACATATTTCAAATATGTATAGTGAGGTTAGTGTAAGAATTTTGAGTTTAATGAAATATTCTCTACAGCTAGTCATGGAATCTATATTTGCAAGTATTCTGATGCATTTCTTTTGTGCAACAAATAATTTATTGGCGTCGGTACTGTTACCCCAGAGTACTACCCCATAGCGCAGCCAGGCGTCCGCGTATGCGTAGTAAGTACAGATGGCCGTTTTTAGATCTGTGCATCTCTTGAGTTCTCTTAGAGCATATGTGAACCTTGAAAGTTTATTTAATATTTTACTTATATGGTCTTTCCAGTTTAAATTACTGTCTAATTGGATACCTAGGAGACAATGGGATTTGGTCAGTTCTACCTTGATATTATTGTATGTATAATCTATTTCTATTGGAGTACTTTGATAAGGTCTAAATTGCATTAATTTCGTTTTATTTATATTAACTTCCAGATTATGGTCGCGAAGCCAGGCTGTTAAGGTTGCGATATTTTCGTCTAGGAGTTTGTTTATTTGTATTATTTTTGGGCAAGGAACTATAAGAGATATATCATCGGCGAAGAGGACACTCGGAATGTTTACTATATTGGGTAAATCATTGATATAAATCAAAAATAGAAGGCATCCAAGTACACTACCTTGGGGGATAGAATGATTTACAGAGATTTGATCAGATTTTACATGTTTTATGGTTCCTGATTCTGAATGGTAATACTCCACAATGACCCGCTGGACACGTTGATCCAGGTATGACCTGAACCATTTATGCGTCACGCCTCTTACACCAATGTCATAAAGTTTACTCAACAGGATTGAAAATGATACCCTATCATATGCCTTGCTCATATCGAGTAGGATACCAATGGCATGTTGTCTATTATTTAATATTTTCATTATTTCCTTAATATATTGTTAAACACATGATCTTGATGTATCATATTGGATGTAGGCACCATTTCGGAGTTAGAAAAATCGTGTGATAGATTTGCGTGACCTTATTAAATACAAATATTGAGTGTAACTTTTAATTATTCATTCAACCTTTTTTTTTAACTAATTCATATAAAACATAATCAAAAGGCCTAAAATATGAAATACCAAAAAAGACAATCATTTTATCCTGTATGTCATGTTATCAACCAAACAAAATTTTATATCATACATATTTATCAGTCAATTTAGTATGCCATGGTCATTCTAACAATCTAATATAAAGTAAACAGTGTGGCCTTGGGTTTGCGCAATCTAATTTAAATAAGCGTTTACTCACCCAATCTCCATTCTTTCAGCTATGGGCAGGGTCTCATGTTCAGGCTCCTCATCCCAGTCATGTAACTCTAGCCTGACTTCCACCCACGTATCCGGGCCTATTGTTGGACCTTCGTACTTGGGACTTTCAACCTCTCCCACTATACCTAAGCTTTCTCCGGTCTTAAGTCCTGCTTCTCCGTAGGCAAATCTTGGAGCTAATTGAAGGATGCATTCTTCACCTTCATGCATCAGTGTCAGTGCTAAGTCCATGCCTTGTAAGACCTATAAATATTTTATAAATAAAAATTAAATAATCATCAATTTTCTGTACTATAAACATTTTACTTTGCTATGCCAAGAGGCAATCTAAACTGAAAAAAGGGACTTTTTATAATAAAGTAGGTACTTATTTCATTTATTAAATTAATGCATAATATTAAGTAATTGAATACCCATGCACTACTTATTTGAAGAGGAAATTATATAGGCAATTCAAAACATAATAGAGATAATAAGATAAAGTTATTATTGCAACAATGATAAAATTTTGTCACACTGATTGCAATTCTTATCAAATGCCAACAAATAGGTACAAATAAGTAATCAAAACAATGTGGCACTGTTAAACAAAGCAGGGTAATGTAAATTCTTGGTAAAATAGAATCCTAAATAGAACACAAACACAAACTATATACACAATTGTTGCTGCCATACCTTCATACATTGATGCAAAAACAATGGAATCAATGTTTTCATTAATAATAGACAGATGACACCATTACATCAAAATCAAGAATTTAAACATGCAATATGCCAACAATGGCTTATGTCTTTACCTATAAGTGTGAACATTGATTGATGAAGTGTTTTGATAACAAATTTGTTATGAAGTAAGGAAAGAAATTGTTTACCTCAAAACAAATTTGTCATCAGAATTTTTTCTCTACCCAATCTTTTTACGACTACAGTAAAAACTGATACAGAATGTTTTACTACTTACTTCATTATCCCCCAAGTATATTTTGACTTGGTCCCTCTTCTCAACAATATCACCACTATCTCGTATTTTGATTTCATAGCTTATCCTGCATATGTCACTTCGTTGCGGTCTAGACTCAGAATCACTGCCGGCTTTTAAAATCTAGCAAATATAATTGTAGTATTAGCATAATTATTATTGCATATCATTTTTAAATACTTCCAAATTACAATGAAGGGTTTTTTAATTCCCTATGCCTGTTGTGTTTGCAGAAAAAAATATAGAAAAATGTCATAGAACATCAGGTACAGGCTTGTAAAACGAAAACAATACAAAAAATCAAGAGAAGATTTTCACTAGGAATAATTCATGAATTAATTAGATAAATACTTTGTCTTGAAGTTAACCTTTTTGAGCAGAGTGCCTGACCCCAAGATGTCTTGCCATTCATCAGTTTTCGTCTCAGCTGATTTTTCCTTCTCTGCGGCTGCCGCTTCCGCGATCTTCGCCTCCTCGATTTCATGAGCCGCGGCCGAAGCTAAGTCCTCAAACGAACTGCTCTCCGACTTATCAACCAAAGTCCTTTCTTCTTCACTCATCTGTAAAAATGAATCGTGATTTCGTGATTGTGTACGTGAGATAATACGTAATAGTGTGTTTATATTTTTTTATATAACTGCGTAATAATTTTTCAACAATAGAAACTAGTATATTATGAGCTAATTTTCTATACATATTTTACCTTTTTATTAAAATTTTACAACAATGAATATTAAATTTTGAGAAAGAAAAGTGAATACAATTGTGACAATTCAACTTTTTGGATTTGACTTTTTGTATTTTTAATTTGCTGAGTGGCGGACGGACGGCAGAAATGATACCCTGCGGGGCTAGAATCAATGAAAAAAATACTGAAGTCTTAAAACCGTAGATTTATAATTTTTTTTTATTATAATAAATAAATAATAATAAATAACTGCTACATATGTACATATGTACTGCTGTTGCATAATACAAAATTAATAAAATAATATGAAAGTGATTATGTTCCACTTGATGATGATCGCAGATTATAAGCCCCTTGGTAATCAATTAAATGTTTGACCATTGGGCGGAACACATGTGCACAGAAAAATACAAATGTCAATTTGTATTGTCAATGTCAATTGATGTCAATTTGGCTGTCACTTGGTCAAAAAAAAAAATTCTGTAAATTTTTTAACCGAAAAAGGTGTAAACAATCGATTTTATCTCTTTCAATAAAACTGTTTTGTTTAAATATGCAGAAATATGAAAAACTTGAAAAAATCGGCGAAGGTACATACGGCACCGTTTTTAAGGCTAAAAACAAGGAGACCCACGAAATCGTCGCTTTGAAGCGCGTGAGGTTAGACGACGACGATGAAGGCGTCCCATCATCTGCTTTACGTGAAATATGCCTGCTTAAAGAGCTCAAACACAAGAATATCGTAAGACTCTACGACGTCTTGCATAGCGAAAAGAAACTGACACTGGTGTTTGAACATTGCGACCAGGACTTGAAGAAATACTTTGACAGTCTAAACGGAGAAATAGATTTGGATGTAGTGAAATCTTTTATGTACCAACTCCTTCGGGGTCTTGCCTTCTGTCACAGTCACAACGTTCTGCATCGGGATTTGAAGCCTCAGAATTTGCTTATTAACAAAAACGGCGAGCTTAAACTGGCTGACTTCGGGTTAGCTAGAGCATTCGGTATTCCTGTGAAGTGTTACTCGGCGGAAGTGGTGACGCTCTGGTACCGGCCGCCGGATGTACTCTTCGGCGCGAAGCTATACACCACCAGTATTGACATGTGGTCTGCTGGCTGCATATTTGCTGAACTCGCTAATTCTGGCAGGCCTTTGTTTCCGGGATCTGATGTTGATGACCAGTTAAAGAGAATTTTCAAACTCCTAGGTATGCTGTATGACACAGTATTTATGTCCCTAATTTGAATAATTATCAATTAAATAATGCTTTCAAATAATGCATAGTAATTTTTCTGTAAAAGTAGTAAATAAATATTAACATTAGTTTAATCTGACAAATATTGGTCTATATTTAGCTAAACAACTACAGTTAAATAAGGTTTTCAGATTACTCATACCAGCTTTTTAGATCAATAGAATAATAATTTATTTTATGACTTTTAACCAATGACGTTCAATTAAAAAACTAGACTCACAATCACGCTCAAATATTGTCCGAAGCAAAAGTCTGCCCACCCGACTATTGGGCAGAGTTTTCGTTTAGTTGTATACAATTGACATTAAACACTAAATGCCACGAGATAAGGTGTTAATTTGAACAAATGTGTTAATGTCATCAGTGTCAAAGCCACTCGGACGTTTTTTGAGGAATTTTTCTTAGAGATTGGGTGTCTAGTTGTATATTGAACGTCATTGCTTTTAACCTCCATTATGTCAATGTGTTAAATAGATTTAAAAACAAATTATATGTCAATGATTACAGGCACACCAAATGAAGACACATGGCCTGGAGTGACTCAGCTGCCAGACTACAAGCCACTGCCTGTATACCAGCCAAGCTTAGGCTTGGCCCAAGTTGTCCCACGCCTACCTGCAAGGGGACGAGACCTTCTCGCTCGTCTCCTCACTTGCAATCCTGCCCTAAGGATGCCTGCTGATGATGCGATGGCCCATGCTTACTTCCACGACCTCAATCCATCAGTAAAGAATGACAGATGTTAACAGTCAATCCAACCATACAAATGTACCTCTGAACTATTGTTTTGTGATAAAAACGCCCCAGAGATACAGGAGTGTTATGATGAAGAGACATTAACTTAGTTTAAGGACAATGTGGATTGCCATAAGTAGCATAATATTAATTGATTTTGTAAATTTTTTCAAATTGAAACATGACTTTTATTATAAAATTGACATTTATTATTTGCTCATTAATGATCTCATACAGATTATATTACAATAGATACCTATCTATGACTTAATAATGTGTTAAACAATATTTAACTAATGTAAGTAGGTATACAAATCAATTGTGGACTTGTAATGACATAAGACTTAGATTTAATATTTATTAACTATATCATAAGGAACATTTTATAATAAGTGCAATAAATAATAGTACATTATGGAAATTCATATACTTTAAATATTTTCTGCTGCTTCTTTTAGTTGAGCACTGATGTCACTCACAATTTCACTTATTTTCTCTGTGGTCTCCTTTATACTTGATGCCATAGAAGATGAAAACGATGTTGAAGACTCTTGTATTGTTTCACTTAGCATGCTTTTAATGCTTGTTATTTCTGATTTAGCAGATGTACTAGTCTCAGCTTTTTCTGTCAACACTTCACTTGTTATGCCACAAGCAACAGACTCTGTTTGTCCCGTTTTTTCTGTACTTGACAACCCACAAACTAGTGTTTCTGCTTTCTCTGATTTACCTGCACTAGTTAGACCACAGAGTAGTGTATCTGCTTTCTCTATTTTTCCTGTACTTAACACACCACAAGCAGCCGTTTCGGCGATTTCTTTGGCTAACGTTTCGGTCATTTCCATGGATGCTTTTCCACTTGCATATTTTTCAGTTTTACTTAATTTACAAGTATCTGTTTCAGTTTTTTCTGTAGAAGATATTCCACTAGCTGTTTTTTCACAAACTTCTGCACTAGCTATTGCACACGTTCCACTCTTTTCAGCTCTTACTGCACTCTCTATGCCACAAGCTGAATCCATCTTATCTAATATTTTCATTTTAGTGGTCATTTCACATGTTTCCATAGCAGTGTTAAATAAATCATCCTTCTCTTTCTTAGTCTCAACTTTTCCTGTGATTGACGATGCTCCCAAAAGTTCGGGCCTTAAAAGACAACAATGATCTTCTTTTAACATAATTTCCATTTTCTTTTTACTGGTCTCATTTTCTCCTTGCTGCATTGACTTAGTAATTTTGCTATCTTCTTTAACTTGTTCCTTATTCTCTATCTTAGTGTTTAGATCCTTTTTTGGACAAGTTTCGCAGATTTTAATTGGTACTATAATTTCTTTATTCTTTAGTTCTTTCATTTTGCTGGCTGTGATAGTAAGAACTCCATCAGAGGAAAGGGAGGAAAACACAGAATCTGCATCACAATCATGGGGTAAAAAATACCGCCTCTTAAATTCTCTTGATATGAATCCATGATTATCTTGTCTTTCCTCATGCTTACCTTCTATTATAATATCTCTATCTGCAACTTTCACTTTAATTTCCTCGGGTTTAAAATGCTGTACATCCAACGCAATTTTAAACCTGTCTTTTTCATTGTGAATTGTTGATCCAAAATCTTTTTCGGCTCTTTGCATGTACCACTTCCATGGTCTGTAATAGTTAGTGCGATGAAAATTATAGGAGGGGAAAATTAAATCGTCGGGACTGATGCACAGGCCAAAACTCTGGTCTAGAAGGCTGGGAGGAAAGAACCTGGAGAGATCCATGTCCCCTGGACTGAATATTTCAATGATGTCTGGTACAGATCACAACTCACTGAGATAATTAGGGCGGCGCCAACGGCTTTTATAGCCGGATACTTCCTGTATTTGCAAGGTTGGCAAATTTTTTTTTTTTTGTCGTGGCTAAATGTATGTCTATCTTTCGATATGTTTGGTGATTAAACCCTTACTTTTTTGCTAACAAATTATTCTATCATACAACCACTAGATACAGAAGCCTCCTCGAGTTTACGTTATACGAAATAACTATCCGTTTACTTATTAATTCGGGGATTCCCCGCAAAACGTATGGTGCTGTTTTTTTTTTTAAAGATTATGGGGTGATTGACACCACAAACTTCCGGACCAAGTGTCAACCAAGGTAGCTGCGCCACTGCTCAGGCATTTGTCTACTCTTGATTCATGCTCAGATTTTATGATTAACTCATGACAACCTTTTCCAAAGTGGCACACGGTTACTTTAGATCTCTGGTGTAGTTTTCCTTTTGCACAACCCTACTCGCACCCATCAATAATGATGAACGTTTAAACTTTCTGGCGCAAGTATTCTTGGCGTGACATTATCGAGAATCTAAACAACACTAAAAATAAACCTGGTCGTGATTAAATTACTTTCTCTTTGTCGTTCCCTCAATGTAGTCACGTGATTAGTAGACTTTCTAAGCTGAAAATTCTGATGCTTGTAATTCCTGAAAATTGCATCATAGGTTCCGTTTTACTATACTATAATAGATGTAAAAATTCCTACCTGTAGCTACAAAATTATATTATATTTATACAACAACCTATTGATGTATAATTATAATATTTTAATTTATAAACAATTTATATGGTCCTTTATCATAGTAACACTCTATCTCCTCCATAATACTAGGTTAATAGAGCTTACCTATGACCAAAAACTATAAAAAACGTTTTATGATGGCACACTACTATACACTACATATATACTTTTATACAGTTATTTAACCAGAATATAAAAGAAAAAATTCATCACTAAGAATATTTTTGACCAATACTTCCTCTATTCAAATTCATTATGTGATTATGTGCTTACAAAACTAGGTGTTTTCACACCCATCAAGCCGTTTATATTGCTGTTCCTTCATTCCTTCCCACAGGATGTTATGAGTAAAAAAGGCTTATGCAATTAATATTAATTTAATAGAAAATATTATATTATTAATTTCTTACAAAAATAATCCTTCTTAATTCTAATCTAAAACATCTCCATCTGTGCTCTCTTCCGTTTCCTGTGGTTGGCAACCATATTAGCTGTGGTCAGGGGACTGTCACCTCTCTGCAGCCATGTTGTAAGCGCATGCTCTGTTGCAGCGGCTGCAGCAGCGCGGTCCCGCTCACTAGCAGACAATGGTTGCATTGTGCTTATTGAGTCGGTTGACACACTTGCAGATAGCAGCATTCTGAACCTCTGCTTGAATGTCTGAAAACACATTTCATTTAAATTCAATTTGAAATACAGATTTATTAATAAATGTAACATTATTACTGGGACTTAGTTATAGGTACTCAAATATAATTCAGAAGCAGAAGGTTATTGGGGTTCATTTAAAAAAATATTAGACACTTTCCTTAATACATATACATGTAATCAATATCCTTGCAGTTTAATTAATGAAACAGACATGCTTACATTTTCTAATGTTGTTGCTACTTCCCCTTTAATGTCGTGCTTAGCAACATAACAGCCGAGTTCATAGAAATATTGGCCTAATTTGTGCATATCGACAGTACACGCGTCAGCGTTGAGGATTTCTCTGTACGAGTCCTTGTATATCTTGGGTAAGTCTACGCTCACAAGTGGAGGTCTTCTAGATTGTAGAGATTCTGCTAACCATAACGGTATCTCCACATTTGTACCAGCTTTCAAATCATCTTCGGCAGCTGACGGATCGAGAAATCCTGGAATTAAATATTATAATTTCAGATAATTGAGGAAATAAACATTTATTTCATGTTGATTGTTTCGCTCAAGTTGAGTTTTAAGTGAGAAAACTTACCCATTTTAGGCAGATCATGTAAAAATTTGCATGGCACTTTTTCGTTGGTCACCAAAATATCGGATATTGATAAATAATTCATTGCTTTAAAATTATTTAAAAATATAAATTAACAAAATTAAACATAGCGCCACTCAACGTTTTCTTCGTAATTTTGACAACTCTTTATTTGCTCATTTGCTCATTGTACGACTAAAAACAGCTGATTATCCATAAAATAAGTATGTTCCTTTTGAATTTGAAAGCAATGACCAGAAATCGAAGAATGGCCTTTATTAGATAATTTATTCAATAAAAATTTCTTATTAAACTCATTTTAGTTTAAAACCGATTAAATTAGGCAGATAAATATTTATCCTTCTAATTTTGTTACACATTAGGGATGGCGATCTGAGATCGATTAATCGAAGAATCGATTTTTTGAGCCAAAAAGATCGATTTTTTAAATCGATATGTAGTACTGAATCGATTCAGTGAATCGATATTTCACCCTTGAAAATCGACATTCGATTTTATTTTAGGTTTTCGTATAAACCAAAAAAGTATTTACAATTAATTTAATGTAAGTACGCGTATTATATGAGTGCTGCCGGATAAAGGATTATTCGAAAACTCGCAAAATGGCTGAATGTTGGATTCCTGCGCCTTTCTTTAAGTAACGTTTGTAATCTTTGACCTTTGTCTGTATCTGTGAGTGTGACTGACATTTCTTGTTGCGTCATCATTAGAGGTCAGATATTCGGATGCATAGTTATTTACCTAAAGTTCATTTTTGCTACAATATTATGGAAGCGCCTTCTTAAAAAATATTTTTTCCTTATTAATCCCGCGATTCCGGGAAATTAGTACATGCGAATCTAGTCGATATCACGGTGGGAATTGACGTCTTTTGCATGTGGCATTTTTTTAACCGACTTTAAGAAGGATTTCTCCGTCATTTGTGAATTCGTATGATAAAAATCTTTTGAAAATTAAAGAAAAAATATGAGGCCACCTTTTTTTCTGTTATAAAAAATTTAATTTGTCAAATCCAAAACCCCCAAATTTTTTTGATACAAAAGTGCACTCCATATTAGCACCTTAAAATAAGTAAATATAGCTACACCCGATTTGATTCATTATAATACAAAAACTAAATTTGACGATCAAGTTGATTTTATCGATACAAAAGTGCTTTCCATGTTATGACAATACCTCAATTTGAGGTAAATATGCATCCGAATATCCGATCTTTATTTATAATACAATATAAATCAACTTGAAAAAAGATCGATTTTTCAGAAATCGATCTTTTAGGCCTCGATTTTTGTGGATCGATTCATTGGGCCACGATTCGAATCGATTCAAAAAATCGATTTTTTTCGGAAAGAATCGCCATCCCTATTACACATTTTTTTATCAATCCATCATCATCACTGCAAGGTCAAAGGCTATGGTCAAAGATTGGAATAATAGTCAGCATTTACTCAGACAGACGTTAAAATAAAGCTGTGACGTTATTATTTTATTTTGACATTCAAGCATGTCTCCCTCCCTGTTTTGTTGTTGACTTGTTTGAAAAAATGACGCTATTTGCAGATTCTTATTCGCTCAACATTTTGTAAATATTTTTAATTACAAAAGATCTTGGTCTGACAATAAATATTTTAAGGTTTAAAAGTTTATTTTGCTATAAGGTGAAGTTCAATCGAAAGAAACAGAGGATTAATAATAAAGTCAACCACCAAGTCTGCCGGTAACGGCTCTGTAAGATGACGGGGTAAATATTTTTTATGTTATCTAGATAACTATGAAATTAAATTAATAATTCAATCATTACCTAATGTATTATTTAAGTACGTATTTGTTAACATATGAATGCATATGACTCCTTGCCTGAAACTGCTGTAAAGCTTTTCTTGTACTTTGGGATAAGGGATAAATTTAGCATTTTACTCTATTATTCATATGAATATTATATTTCGTATATATCACTGACTAATATAAATTAGGCATGATGTTTTAAAGCTTTTTAAACCCGATTCCAGTTATATTTTCAGCCACTTTACAACATCAACCTACCCTCTTATAACCTCTCATTATGTTTTTTTTTGTAACAATTTGATTTTAAATACCTATTTGGTCTCACCTTCAGTTGTGATATCAATAATAAAATAACTAAAATCAAATCAACTAAGATTACAAAATTGCATATTATTTTTTGAACATTTTACATGTTTAATGGTAGTAGTAAAATGGGATATTTTAACCTTTCAAAGTCAGTTACTCATCACTTGATGTACTATTCCATTGTCGTAAAAGAAAAATAATGTAGGTAGCATAAGTTACTAATAACATTGTTTTTACTATTACTGCGGTTCAAACGATTTTTGAAAATTTCTAATGTAGTTATTTGTAAGAAAATACAAATAAAAATTTAATGTTGAATGATTTTCATTGTAGTATAGGTCTTAAATAAGATATGTTAAATCTATATTTATCTAAGTAAACAATACAACACTTGAAATTATTGTGGACACCATTTAGAAGGGTAAAGAAAAAAGTTCGATGTGGTATTAGATACATAGTATCCCTTCCATGGGTGTAGCCACAGTGCGGAAGGTTGGGGCAGGCGCCCCACCCTGGCTTTGGCTTGTAAGGTACCTAACTAACAAAAAAACGAAACTGTTAGACTTCTGCCCCACCCTGGGCTCTTGGCTGCCCCACCCTGGGCCCATTGTTGCCCCACCCTGAGCCTATGGCTGGCTACACCCATGAACCCTTTCTAGCCTGTGGATATTAGCAGAATAAATTATTTCTAATCACATGTTAATTATTGAAATTGTATCTTAACAGTGTCTTTTCTAATAGGAAATCTTATTCAATGAAGGAGATGAAGATGATAGTAGAATATTTAGTAGAACGGAAAGCTTATGGTGAAATTAAAGGCAGGAAAATGTGGATGGACTTTGCCAATTCCCAGGTTAGTTCAGTTAGAGTTAAAAGCTCAACCTTTCAAGTCACTTTTTATGTCTACACCTGAAGGTGTTTCGGTCCACCATTGTGTTAAATTGTTTTTGTTCGCCAGTATGTAAATAATATTTGAACAAATTGTAATACTATTTACATAATTGTTATGAAAAACATTAATTCTCAATTCATCATTACATACTTCTTTAAATCTTATATCATAACTCTGAATTACTTTAATATTATGTTTGTTTTCATTTTCATACATAAGCTTCATACAATTGTAATCCATTGAATGGAAAGGTTCATTTAAAATTATGAAGCAAGGTTTATTGTACAGATTTAGGAATTAATAAACAATTGCCAATAGATTTCACTAAATATAAAATTGATTGCCTGTGTTTCAGGTGACACTAAGAACGTGGCAGAGTTTAAAAGAGACATTCTTGAAGAGAATTCTTCCAGATATTCATAATCCTTATTACAAGTTAACTGTTGATCAAATCCGCAGTTTTCGAGAAGGGTTAGTGTATCTTACAACATTTATTTTCTTGTTAAATCATACACATACTCTATTGAGTATGTGTGTGAATACAAGCAGGTGATTTTGATCATACATGTGATGAGTAACATCTGCATATAATCAAAGACTGCAAGCCACTGATGCACAAATGGAACTTGTTTATACTAGTTATTATATATTACTTTTTTTTTTTTTGATTTTTCAGTACATATAAAAATATTAAGAATACACAATACAAGAGATTATATTTTTTTATTTTTCAATACATAAATCTAAAATCTAAAGCATCTGTAAAATAGTTTGTAATAAATTATAAATCCAAGTGTACATAATATTTAAGTATTATAAGAACTAATTAAATAAAAATTAACTCTTTTTTTAGGTGTGATTCTGAATCAAAGGAGAAAAATAAATTGGAAATAATAAATTTAGATGAAGACTCCAATCCCAATTCAAATGGTACTTGTTTTAATATTCTTATTTGTTTTTGTTTAGTTATGGTTTGTATTTCAATCTGCATTTATATTTTTGCTTAAAAAAATGCATACATTTACTAGCAGTAAAATCCCCGATTAACTGATAAAGAGGATTGTATTATTATTGACTAAATGTTTTGTTTAAATTCAATATTATGTATGCGTTTATTTATAGCTGAAAATCAAGAGGATAAAGAACAACCAAGTACTAGTCATGCAAACAAAGGAGATGCAAAATCAGGTGAGGATGTCACATGTTCAAAAGTACAAACTCGTGACAGAGATTCTGTTGATACTGTTATAATACCCACCTGCTACGAAACGGCAGAAGATGTCCAGAGAGCGCTAGAGTCACCAAATAATGAAAAAGACACACAATCTAATATGTCGACCCCTCCATCTAAATCCCTGAGAGATTTCATAACATACTCAGAACCTTTGACGCCTATGTTACAAGAAGTGCTGAATGATTTTGCCTCTGACTCTGATAGTAGCGAAATGAGAATGCAAATAGTTGAAAATCCTCTTGATTCAGAACCCCAAAAAGAAGCAAATAATGAAGAAACTCCGATCACAATCCTTGATTCTGAACCTAATGTTAACCAAGAATCTCCAATCGTTATCGTTGATACTGAAGATATGCTGGCTAATGATAAAGATCAACAGAACGAAGATAACACTGAAGATGCAAATGATTTTGTGGAACCTAAAGTTTTGTCATTGAAACTTAGAAAGCGTAAAGGAGGATACGAAATTGATAAAAAAAAGAATGCAGAGAAGTCTAAAGCAGATGACAACATTTTGCCTGAAGCTGTTGAGTCTACAGTCCCGAACAAGCCAACAGAGAGTGTTTCCGAAAAAAGTACAAATGAGAATGAAACAGAAAACGAGAAGCAAGAAGAACACTGTGAAAATAATAATGAAAAAACGACTTCTGAGAAATGTACGTCTACTCAATCGACCAGTGCTGATAGTATACTCCCAAATAATCAGGAAGCTTTTGAACATTCTGAAAATAATATAATTTCAAATAATGAAAAACAGACTGGAAATGAAATACAGAGCAGTGAACAAGCTAAAAAAATTAACAGTGATGGCAATAAAAAGGGCAAATCAAGAAAAAGAGCTGTTTCGCAAGATGTTACGTCTACCACGCAAATAATTAAAAAGCCTCTTATATCTAAAAGTAAAATAAAAGAAAAAGAGAAAGCAATGTCTGATACTGACACTATTAAGAAAAATCTGAAAGCAAAAAGTACAAAATCCAAAGCAGATATCGTAAATAAGGCTAAACAAGATAAAAATAAATATACTAAATCAGGAAATAGTGTTAAAAAAGTAGAAACGGTTACAAAAAGTAATGCCGAAAATACTGTTACTGTGAGTCAAGAGAAAGATAAAGATGATTCAATGCCTGACATTTCTCAATTAAACCCTTGCTTGAAAAGTGTGAGTTTATTTGATGAACAGTTTAACAAAGATAGTTACGTGCATTCTGATTCTGAACATGAAGGAGGAAAAGCGCCAGCTGAAAATAAAAGTAAAGACAAAAATAGTAAAAAGAATAACGACAAAGTAAATGAAGTAGTGATTTTGAAGTCTCATTCGGAATCTACAAGTGAAAAAGAAGAAATAGCCCCAAAGAAGAGTAAACACGAACTTCGCGTGGCCAAACAAGACAGAGACAAGATATTAGCAAATGTGTTTGGATTTTCTAGCGGTAAGTTTGGAAAAAGAAATATTAATCATTATGGGAATTCGACATTCAAAAGATATTGGTGTGCTTAAGTGATGAATTGGTAAAATAATCTTCTAAAACGATAACGATTATTGACACTTTGTGAAGACATTAATTGGCATGGTAATAAATGGGTTAAAACTATTGCACAAATTTATGTTTATGGCTATATTATTAATTATCCATGTGATGATATTGATATGTATAAAAAATGTTAACTTCTTTCTTTTCAGGAACAATCGGCCCGAAGCGCAAGAAGTGTAAAAATTACAGAAAAACCTCACATCGTGTTTTACGGTTAGTCTTTGTAAAACTGAATTTACGTCATATGTTATATCGCCTCGATAATCTTCTGGTTTAAGAACCGAATCATGATCTGTGACCTGGGGCAAAGCTTTTATATTATTTGACGTTAGTAGACTCACAAAATTTGTGATTATCTAATTCCCCGATTATTTATTATGAAATAAGAATATTTTGATTTACTGTAGTGTCGGTATCGAAATTGGTAATACTTTATTTGGATTAGAAAATACATGATTCCTTAGACAATTTCTTGTACCTACATAAGTTTGAAATAGTATTAAAATGATTTCTAGACTTGAATCCAGTGGCGAGTCTAGTGAGTGGACGTCGGAAAGCGACGACAGCGAAGCCTTCGTGTCTCCACCTCGTGGAAGGAAAAATAGACAAACTAGGAAGTATTTGTAAGTTATTTAGCATTGAAGGATAGCTGTTGTTTCATGATGATATTTTTATCATCATGAAACAACTATCCTTCAATCGTTTTAATAATGTATATTAAGAAAGTGATTTGAATGATTTAATTTAATTGGAGTTTATTAGAATTATTCTAATAAATATTGTTGGTTAAAGTATCAGAAAAACCTGTGTTTAGTTATTACCACACTAACTGGTCCATATTTCGGCATTTACTATTGTTTCTAGCATGATTATATTCACTTAACTGGATTTTACGTAATTTTTTTTTACCTTTGTCAGCCTTAAAAACATAATAATATGACAATTTTATACATATCAATTTTATTTATAAAATTTATTTCAGAAAACCCCAGTCAGCTCGAATATTATCATTAGAAGAAGAAGGCGGGCTGTTTGTGATGTATGGCAAGAAGATTTACCCTCTTGTCAAAGATGGAAAAATAATTAAAAATTACCTCACATATTTGCCTGAAAGTAAGTTTACTATTTATTAAATTTAGGTTTTTGAATAGAGTAATTCAGTTCCCCCTTCTAGAGTAAAATTATGTGGTTCCTATTTAGCGTTAAAATATCATTTTGGTCTTGAATAAAAAAAACCATCTTCATAACACTTCTATTCTTTGTTACAGGTGATCCAGAAGATGAAGAATCATATTGGAAGTCAAAATATGTGGAAGAGAAACAACGAGTAGAAGAATTGAAAAAGTAATTACATTATACTTCTAATTATCATGACCACTAATTACAGAATCTATGATTATGAGTATTATGACTTAACACTCCAAATCCGTTCTATACCAAATTCTTTTAAATACAAACATAACATCATAAATAATAATAAATTACTGATTTTAAAGCTGTTATATTATGAATTTAATTTCAGATTAGTTGTTGAAAACCAGCAGAACAATGTTAGAGATCCGTCACCCATTCTAATGTCTAAAGCAACACGGTATGTTGAATATATTAAGTTTGTTAATTTTAAGATAACATAATATTTTTAATGATGTTATTTTTGTTATTTTCAGTAATGTTTCGATGGCAAATGAACAACGAACGCTAGCGAAAAGCGCTGTGAGCAAACACAATGGTATGTATAATATCTATAATAACCACATTAATTACAAGTATTCTCCTAAATGTCCAAAATAACAATGATGCTTGTTTGCAGACCCAGAACCGGCGGCAGTTAAAGAAAGAAAGGAGGACGTAAATGATAAAGGAAAAACTCTAAAAATCACGTTTGCCAAAAATAATCAGGTGAGAAGATTGTGAACAACTTATTCAATGCATCCCTCAATCGAAATAACATTATATTGTTTTTAATCAATGGTTGATTAAAGTTTGTTTTCCAAATAGCTTTTATTTTGATCAAAATTCCTTGTAGATTAGTTTGGATTCATAAATAGCATTCAATGCACTCTGTCTCGAGTCTTTTTAATTTATATTCAAGACATATTTCCTGTTTTTATAAAATTTTGTTGAAGCTAATTTAAGGAGATTTCTTAAAACAATCGTTTTAATAAAAATAAGGAACTGCTTAACTCTTCGCAAAGGAGTACGACAAGGTGGGGTCTTAGGGGCACTACTATTATTATACTTCTCACTACTAGCTAGGTCTTATACATCATTTTAAAATTAGTCCATATAAAAGGTATTCGTAATACCATTTTATAAAGTATTCATAATACTATTTTATGAATCACGTTTGTTCTAAAAACCCATAAGAATGCACAAGGGCGTCGCCAGCTTATGATTAAGGGGGGGGCAATGGGGCAATATTATTTAGGAAAAAAAATATGAACGCCGAGGGCATGAAGCGTTTCCGCTTTGCGGCTAGCTACATTTGATCTCTAGGGGGGGGGGGCAGCTGCCCCCCCTGCCCCCCCTTGGTGACGCCCTTGAGAATGCACTAAGTAGAATTCCATGAATCTGGGTTTAGATTTGGAATTATACTTAGATTAACATACTATTATTTACTTGTACGGTATAAATATTCTGTCTCTAAAGGGATCATTGTTCTATTGTCGGGGATATAAACGACAAAATTACATATAAATATTTAAAAAAATTCATGAGCTGGTAACATATTGATTCAATCAAATTTGTCAACCATCTACTACTTTATTCATAGGTAGGAAATATGTAAATTCATTGTCTAAGTAGCTTACTATTCTAGGAAGTTCACGTAGAGGGACATTGGTCAAACATCCACCCAGTCCTTGCCGAAGTGGTACAGATATTCAACGATAATGAGGCGAGGGATCCTCTTCCGAATGGGAATGGAGGCATGGCGAAACAGCTGTCAGACGTTAGCAGTGAAAAATCTGTTATTCCTATCATTGATGAAGGTAAACTATACCTCGTTAATTAGACAAGCATGTACCTAATTTCGAAAGCCAAAAGACACCAATTAGTGAATAAGTGGACTGTCATTCCACTCATTCTAAAAACTCGAGATAAAATTTGATCAATCAACAAATATTTAAAAAAAAAATCTTGTACGATGTATTGTTTCTTTTTATCATTCAGCGAAACGTGTCAATGCTTGTGTGAGTGAGTTTAGTGAGAATTGACTTTAGCTCGTCACAGATTTCGATACAAATTACAATGGACGTAACATAATCAATTGTTTAGAATTTCCTACCCTTTGGTGTATGTGGTTTGGAGGGCAATTACATATTTTAATTTATCTTATGTATACTACGAGAGTACCCACATATCTATTTACTGCTAAGCTCACAGAAGTCCGGCGTTATAGCGATAGCCTAGCTATTGTGTTTCGTCTGGTGAGTGAGATAGCCGGAGGCCCAAATCCCCTTAAAGGCGGGCAACGCGCCTGCGACCCCACGGGAGTCTCGGGTGCTTATGGGCGGCGGTGATCACTTACCATCAGGTGACCCACTTGCTCATTTGCCCCCTTATAATATAAAAAAAATAAGTATGCTTGATTTTTCGTCAATTCAATGGCTGAAAACAAATTGTCAAATAGAGTTTTATTATTTATCAGTATGTTCCCCTCGGCATGTCGAAGAAGCTCAGATTTGCTTAATCATAATGTTATATATTAGGATTGAATATATTTGGTATGCAGTTGTTTGAACGTTCTTCCGATGATATGTTTTCAGAGGTTCATGAAAAAGTGAACAGAATGGAAGCGGAGATATTCAAAGAAATAGAAAGAAGAGATCGCGAAGAGCTGGAACAAACGAAACAGTCAAGCGAAGAGAAAGAACTAAGTGGAGCAAATGTTACAAATAGGTAAAAGCAATTTAAATTTTGCTTACTTACATAAGATTTTGATTTGCCAGTTTATTTTTTCATTGACAACGCAATTTTCAAACCCGGATATAAATAATTCTTCATTGCTGTGGTGAAGATACGAATCCAATCCAATGCTATAGTGCCAATAAATAACAAAGTTTATAACCTCTTTTATCTAACATAATTAATTCTACAGACAAAAAAGTCATGCAATATATTTTTTCTGCAGGAAAAGACAACTGAGAATCAAACGATCGACATCAAGCCGTTCGTCAAACGCTCAAAATTCACCAGCGAATTCGCGTAGCCCCAAACGACAGAAGACGACGGAAACAAATGAGCAGAAAGAACTAGACACGAATGAAGCTAAGGTCTCAGACACTAATAAAGCTGTTAAAACTGCAACTCCAAAAAACGAGGAGAAAACAGAACCGGTTGAAAAGAGGATTTCTAGGACTAGACGGGCTTCGGCTAAACAAGCTGCCAAAATTGTGCAAACTGATAAGACAAGTGATGAAAGTAAAAACAAGCCTGTTGGGAATTTACAGCAGAAAATGGAAAATAGTAAATCAACTCCAGAAACGAGTAAAAACAATAGTAATGTCACCACTAGAAAACAGACTAAGACTCCCATGAAAGATGAAGGTACATAATTAGAATATAGACATTTTTTCCATAAAAATATATAGAAGATGTATATAGATAAATAATATCCTTGACTAAGTTGATCCTGTATGGTTATACAACCTAAATAAATAAAGACACACACAGATCGATCCCGTGACCTCTGATGAAATAGCGATTGCGTTATAATAATATCCCAGTGAATAATAAATGAGAGAAATAATAATATTTATCTGCCTGAGAATTCGTTTCTGGGTATAGCTAAAAATTTTGGATAACCTACGAGTATCTTAAAATCGATAAAATATAAAAAAAATGTTTTTATGTTCAGACGTGAATATATTCATAATTCTTAATTTACCCACAAGTCGTATTAATTATTGTCGAATTATTGTGTCGACTTTGTCACACTAACATTATCATTTTCATTATTAATTTTTTTTTAATATTTTGACATGTTTTGGTTGCAGGAACTCCAAAAAGCAACATGGTAACAAGAAATTCCAAAACCACATTGCCAGAATCAAGTTCCGCGAAAGTAGACGACAATGAGATCCGGTACATGTTCCCTCCGGCCAAGAAGACTGCAAAGACCAAGTCCGCAGTCAGTGTTGGAAAGACTAAAGACAAACGGTAGTGAGTACATTTGAATGTACGAGTACATGCCACGGTATAGGTTAGGTTGTCGAGAGAATTTTACTTTTATCACATTTTACGTTACTTTAATAGTCAAATTACGTTACGTTACTTTAGTCGACTCATTTACACGACTTAAAATGTGATTTTTACGTTAATTTATCGATAAAATCGTCCAGCAAGAAAAAAGTTACGTATAAGTTAGCGCATTTCATTGAAGATGAAGCAGTAAAAAGGATGAATTTAAAAGTAATAATATAATAATAGCCGTTGATGTGTCATCTTTGAGTTTGACTGGCAGCATTGCTCCTATATCTATATAAATAAAAGAAAGTGGTGTTAGTTACACTATTTATAACTCAAGAACGGATGAACCGATTTGGCTGAAAATTGGTGAAGAGATAGCTTAGAACCAGTAGACGGACATAGGATATTTTGATTGGGGAAGGAGGGATAGGATGGGGGAAGGGGGGGGGATAGATGAAAAAGGAAATTACGTGCGGGTGAAACCGCAAGGGGAATATATATCCGCAAGGGGACATATAAAGGGTTTTTCAATAAGGACGGCTAGATTTTGGCAGCCCGTGGCAGTCATCCTGTCCCGGTAACATTTGTAAAATCTTCCTTCCATCGTTCTGTAGCGCTCACCGTTAACGGTGACCGCTTCGCCAACGTCGTTTTCGAAAAAATACGCAATTATTGCACTAGCGAACACTCATTTTGATAACAAAGTTTTACCACTTGCACTCGATATTCAGTCGTGTAACTTGCCATGGTGATTTGGCATGGGTGGCTGAATGATGGACGGAAGATTTGATAAATGTCACCAGGACAGGATGGCCGCCACGGGCCGCCAAAATCTACCCGTCCTTAATGAAAAACCCTTTATTAGGAATATCGTACATAATATTATGTTTAAGATTGGATCCCAGCCAAAATAGAGAAAGCCTAGTTTTTCCAACATTCCTAAAGGATTTAGTTTGTCCGGGGTCAACCTTAGTAAAACTACGTAAACATTTTGGATGTGTTGCTATTGTTTTTTACTACGCAATGTTTCAGACAACTTAACTACATGACGGTTAGTGATTTTTCTGTCCGTTGTTGGAATATCAGTAAAGATAGGTGTAATTTGTTGTGCAATTTTATTTTTAGTTTTATTCACAAAAAAAATCTTGTCTCTTTAACTCCACAAAACAGCCTTTTGTCTTACTCTTTACTTTATCTTGTTTTACTTTTACTATTTAGTATTCAAAAATGTTATGATATTTCAACTTTTTAGGTGTTTATATTTTATGCTATTATAGCACAGATAAATCTGTAGTAAAAATGGAGATATTTTATATTTTATTCTTCAATGTCATATACCTACCTGGTATAATTTTACAAGCTTTTAAAATTTTACCTGCTGTGATTTTGTCTTATACAAATAAAATATATAGGTTTACACTATTTCACTGTGAAAATATCCAGGTTCCCTAAGCCTTCCGAGTCTCTTTGTCTTAATCAAAACTTAATTTCTACTTTTACATTTTATCATTGGTCTTAACTTCATAAGATATAGTTTTTACATGGCATGGATATCGTTGTTTTTTTAATTGACTCGGTTCTTTGTAACAATGAAAAATAAAATCGATGTAATCAAGATTTTATTAACACGGTGTTTTCATCCAAATTGTTTTAGTTTATTTAATAAAGTATTTTAGTTTTAAGTTTGTAAATACTGTCAAAAACAGTTAATATGTAAAGGTACATATTATTATATACTTTTAGCAAAATTAAATTATGTACACTGTGAGACGAATGGGAGCAGGTGTTACATTACATAATAAATAAATAAAGTATTTTTACTACAATACTTGTGTATTATTTTATAGCATAGATATTTAATTAATAAGTAATCAATCCTTCTAGAATTAAATATTAAGGGCATAAAAAATATTTTCAGACAAAATTTTTATAATTAGTCATCAGGGTTTCAATGCTTTTGCACCCATTTAATGCTTTATGTGTAATCCTGCTTCCATTGCTTTTCACATTTGTTGTACTTTCATGGCTTGTTCAGGAGACTTTGGGTAAGCATGTACCACATTAGATAGAATACAATTTTATTGTTCTGTGTTTAACATACAGCTTCTCACTCATGTCAAGCGTTGGTAAAGTAATGATATGAAGGGTCCACTGCAATAATGATGAATGGCCAAAAATTTAAAAATTCAAACTACCAACGTCATTCAGTTGATATAGGTATTGTATGCAGTTAATAATGTCGTTTACAAACTTAGCAAAAACGCCCTATGGTTCCGAGATAATTTAGTTCTTAATACATATTTGGGAACGTCACAGGTGTTCGTAAGTCTGACTTTTTTTCAAAATCAAGATTCAAGATCAATGGACATTCATCATTATGGCAGGACCCTTCATATGCTTGCTAACCATGGAGGTATAAGATTAGGCGCTCTTAACCATTCTAGCAAATCAATTACATATTTACAACTCCTGTCTATACAAGTCATCTTTTTATACCTTTTTCCTTACAGCACTGAAGAAACTCCAAAGATCTACTCTTCACCAAATTTGTCCCTACACTCTGAAAGCACTCAAGGCTATCAAGACTCCGATATAAGCCCTCCCAAAGCAACCTTAAGACGAAAACGAAAGCTTAGCTTATCCACTGCACTCTCCAAAATTAGACATAGATGTTACCGTAACAGAAGGAAATCGTATCCAATTATAACTGACGATATTTCAAGCGACTCTAATAGTAGCTTTCCTATAGTAACACAACCTGCCAGCGAAAATAGTCTGAAGTCAGAAGCCTACAGATCTGATTCATACCAACTTCTATTTCCGCAAAGCAGGCATGTATTTAGACCCCTTGAGAGGATCGAAGAGGACGGTCCCGCTAATAAAAATAGACTAGATATACAACAAAACTCGTCTATTTTGGATGCATTCAAAGATGCGATTAAAAGGAATGTCAATAACGATTTTGTTAGTTCATCCAACGGCAATACTGATGGCGGTAACTCAAGCAATATCTCGTTGCCTCTGTCCCCGGAGTTGTCTATTGTTGAAAATTTATCAATAAGTAAGGAAATGTTGAATAGTGCAGAGAACCATCCCACTCTAAATGAAACACATGCCAGCCATATGGTGAATAGCGAAATACGTAACAAGTTTACGATGAGTCAGGTCGATGTTAGCATGCCGTTGATGCAGCAAGACAGTAGTCTTCGCCAGAGTTTTTACAATGTTATAAAAACTGAAAATTTCGATAATGCCAGTCAACATGGAATGCCAGATTCGTTATTAAATCAATTTAACACAGTAGTTATGGAAGACGCCCCTCATCTATCTGAATCTTTAGACACTAGACTTAAGAATTTACTATTAGATAGTGCTAAGAAAATGTCGTTGGGACCCAACGAGTTAGAGGATAATAAAGAAGGCCCTAAGGAGGTAAGAAAAACTAAATCCGGCAAGCGTTGCTCGACTCCTCGTAAGAAAAAAGATGTGCAGAAAAAGAAGCTTAAGCTGACTCATCCAGTTGTGGAAGAAGAGTACACGGAAACCTGCTCTTTTGGCGGGAGACAGTCGTGTCCACCAGCCATCCGACTGATTACTGAAGACAATGTATGTAAGGAAAATGTTGATGCAAATATTAATGAAGAAATTGACGAAACTAAAAATAGCAGAGGTAGAAGAAAGAAAGACGTTATTAAAGTAAAAATATTGCGACCTAAAAGTAAAACTCGGAAAGAGCATACTCCAAAGAAGAAAGAGAAAACCCCCATACACGATAGTGGAATAAACGACACTGAGTCTATGATATCCAATCAAGGTGATGACGACAGCATAGATCTCATACACAACCACTCCGAAACATGTCTGCACACGAACGAATGTATGGCGAATAGTCTAGAATTTATCGAAACTACATCGAGGTCCATAATTTCAGTTAATTCAGATTCAATGTCTACTGATAAATCCAACACCCAGCTTGTGTTTAAAGATTGCCAAGTCTTATTAGCAGACATGTACTGCCAGAATGCCCAAGACTGCGCTAATTTGGATGACGGTAAGTTTATAAAATTATTTTATTCTATCTATCTTCATCATCATCTAATTTAAAAGCAGTGCTCTTATCAGTGGAGCAACTTCCATTACTCTTTACCTATTTTGGGGAGCCAATATCATGAATCAAGTAGTTTTTTTTTTATTTTTATACATAGCCAGGGTTCGGGAATAACCATTCATAATATTGTGGTGTTAGACTTCAATAATACCTACTCACACATAACTTTTACACGAAGATCAAACGTCTGTAATAGGACTACTACAGATAGTGCTAACCTTACAATTGAAAATGTAACAAGCTCACCCTAAAACTATATTTGGTCTTTTTTATTTTCCTTATTCTTTTCTTCTTATAAAGGTATTGTAGTGGGTATATTGGATTTTTAGTTTTTTACATCGTTTGTTGTGAGCTTGATACCACATTACCGATTTAAATATCATATTTTCAGATGATATTACAGTTTACCTCTCACATAACAAAGTACCTAGTTCCCCAATCTGCACTTTGTAAGCGTTTTAATTAAGCCAGTACCCATCATTTGAAGCCAGTACACATTACATATTGTGACGATGACTTAATTTTAATGATTTTTGTCTTTGCCCTGCAGTAGGACATTGGGCTGTGTACTATTACAATTTCGTATCTTTCCTTTTCAGAACAAGTACCATCAAAAGTTAACGACGACTGCTCCGGCGAGACCGTGTACCACAGTCCCATACCGAGCGACACGTCCCTCATCACCGAAGACTTATCTGACGAATGTCCGCCGCGCCGGCCGACCACGTGGCACCTACTCAGCGAAGACGAGACGCTAACTGCTCAAGCTCCATACTCGGGCTTTGGGTCAAATCTTAAGCAAATATTCCCCATCACGTGCGCTGTGCCCGATCTCTCCACCATCACCGAAATGTCTAATGAGAACAGTAGGAAACCCACACTGGAAAGCGATACGAGCACCAGACAGGATATGTTTTAGAGTCTCTATAAAAATGAATTGATTGTTGATTATAATAGTTTATTACGCCTATGTCAGGAGTATTTTAGAATTTGCAAGCCCAATCTGGAATCCGCAATTTGCAATATATAAAACTAAAATAGAACGTATTCAAAGGGTCTTTGTAAAGTATCTTAACTATAAGGCGAAGAAGTTTTTTGCGTCCTATGAGGAGGCATGTCGGTTTCATGGCCTCACTAGCATGGAGAACAGAAGAATCTTGCTTGATATGACTTTGCTGCATGATGTCGTAAACTCAAACCTGGATTGCTCTGAACTTTTGTCCTTGATTGATTTTCACATCCCAAACCGTCCTCCTCGACCTTGCAAAGCAAAGCTCTTTCATGTACCATTTAGCCGGACCAACTTTAGAAAAAACGACTTCTTTTCACGTGCTACTGAAATGTATAACACTTCGTTTAAGAATATCGATTTATTTGCCTTATCCAAGGCAGTTTATAAACGTAAAATTTTGGAAAAACTGAACAACCCCTGATATGATTTTTTTGCGTAAAAATTTACTTTAAATTTAGTGGTTATGATTTATTGCGTAAAAATTTAGTGTATATGTGTGTATATATTTAATATTATTATTAAGTTTTTCATAATATACCTAGTAGAATAATTGATAGAATTGAAGTTGATACATAAAAAATATATATTTAAAAATTTATCTACATATTTATATACTAATTTGGCACTTCGTCACACTATGCTGACACACGACTAGCACCAGCACACCTTTGCATTTATTTGTTTAAATACCTACAATTGATGTCTAATAATAATAACTCATGTTGTGATATCCTGTCATTGGCTTTGAAATATGTATCATGTTTTGCTATGTTTTTTATTATATGGAAATGCTGTTGGATATCCTAATAAAATAAATAAAAAATAAATAAAAAAATAATAAAATTATTACTAATGAAACTGTGTAGCGCTGTTAATAATATATTTTTTTTGTTAATGATTTGTTGATAAATGTAATGTAAATAGATTACTGATAATTTAATACATTTTGCATAATTTATTTCGTGTTCATTTTATTTAATAAACCTACTGGGAGCAGGAATTTGCAAGGATATAAATAAAACCAAGATGTTATTTGAACATAAAAATTAGAATATAATCATTTTCAGTAATTATTTAAAATTATACACTTAAAGTACATTTATAGTAAATTCAATAAAAAATACCAGTGCAGACGAGATACAAAAAGAGAAAATATTGTTGTTTAATTACATCGTTGGTTAAATACATCGCTTCCAGTAAATGCATTACAAAACATAAGTTGGAACATAAAGAAATCAAAGGTAAGATGTCACTCGATATAGAAAAATAAAGATAAGATTGAATCACATTCAAAAATTACCCACTAGTGACTAAAAATTTTACTTTCTTAAACGTTTGTTCAATAGCGGGGCCCGCCCGGCCGACGTCGGGCGCCGGGCGTCCCGCGCGCGCTAGAAATAAATGTTTACATGTCATCAATTCTAAATAAGATATTCTCAACATTGTACTCTGATCAGTACGAATACGCCTAGTCGTCTCGAGACCGGCGCCGGCGTGTGCGCCAAGCACTCAGCCCGCACCACGAATCTCAGACATAATTTAGTTATCAAAGAACATACAGTATAAATAGTGAGGTTAGTATTAACTTTGGCAAATATGAATGAAGCATGGTGATGTTGTTTTAGATCGACAACGTTGTGACAAAGACTGCGTTTAATATTAAAGTATATAACCGAACGTCGCTCAATTCTCTTACGTCCGCGAAGTGCGTCGGGTGGTATGGTGTCGGCACGCGTAATGATATCGACCCGAACGCTAAACGCTAATCCCTTAAAAAAACTCAGCGATAAACTTCCCCCGTCGTGGATCTAATAAAGCGCGAGAATATTTGAGCCGCAACAATTCAGTCTTCAAATAAGAAGCCTACGCACATACCACGTGACGTAACATTTGGCCAGAGGTCCGCTTGAGCTCGAGACGAGTCGCGGCCGCGGACACCGTTTGTGCGTACATTGCGTCCCAGACATACTTGTCGTATGTGGCGTGTGCGGTCCGTTCACTGTCTCAAATCTTATAAACTAAATGTGATTCGAGCGAATAAAGAATGCGGCAGTGTACAAAATTTACATCACATTCACTCGAAATATTAAAGCATACAAGTTAAATGTTCAGCGGCGGAGGAACACATTGAAATGCGAAACTGACAACTTTAACTCATAGCCTACAGCAGCTTGCGGGTATGCGAATGTGGCGAGGATGTCGACGGGGCGCCCACCTCGACGAGCGGCCGCTCGCGCAAAACTTCGTTTCGAGCTTCGAGAGACACAAAGTTTCTAGTCTGATCTCTGCTCGAAGCGGAGCCGATGGAACTAAATCTTCCCCGGATCCCACACACCCGCAAACCGCACCGGTCACTTAACTTCAAACCCACCGCACGGATGGGGCCTTAACCCGACAGTGAAGACATTCGAATGATTAAATTCACATCCACCATCATTCACTCTTTAAAAAACTTTAATGTAGTGTGAAGCTTACTTAAAAGTAGGTTTTTGGGTTGAATGTAGAACTGCGCTAATATTATTTTTTATTAGTTTTACGTACACATATTGTTACATAACAGTAAAAAACCTACCTAGCAACAAGCGAGCAGACGCTCGGGCCGCGGGCCGCCCGCGCGCACGCCCTGCGTTTTATTTTTTCCACGTCAGTTGGCAGACAGACACGCAGCCCACCCGATGGTAAGAGGACACTGCGGCCTATTCCATTGAGGGACACTTCATCAAGAAGCGTCGCTCAATGTGCTGCCAGACTGTAGGCTCATCTGATCTTCGAGCCTTGCAATTCAAGTGTACTGGCTCCCACATTAATACTGCCGGAACACAGCCCGAGCTGTTATGGCGGCAGATTTCACCTGTGGGGGTGGTATCTAGCCAGTCGGACTCTGAAAAAGTCCCACCAACCAGCCCCAAGACGGGAATCGAACTCACGACCCAAGCGGCTCAGGTTGTCTTTGGTAGCGCCGGCAGGCGCGTGCGGCGACGAGGGCCCGCGCGGTCACAGTGTAGGCGTTACATTTTCATTTAATCACTTTTTACATACTCATAAACATAAAATGAAAATAAATCACCTAACTATGACGATAGTAAAGGTTACTGTCTAATTGCATTATTAATTAATGTTTATTGATACAGTTACTGTCCTAATGCTTAAAAGTAAGATTTTTACTTTATTATTAATAATAAATTATGTTATATAGTATATATGTATAGTGTTTGATTACGCCAATCCGCGAGTGTATACAAAGTTTATATACTCACTTAACTTACACGTGACGCGTCTACTGGTCGGTTAAATAAGTAACCACATCTCCTACCTACAGACTCCACCCTCACGAAATAATGAAGATTAACATGATCATAAACATTGGTTAATCACTTAAATACAAAATTAAACATGATAAGTTTACATATACCACCTTTAATACGAACGTATGCTAGATAAAATAAATACCTAACATGATTTTTATATTCGAATACAAGAATAGATCTTATATGGCTACACCTTAAGGTTAACTGTAAAGTGATATAGAAAAAATATGAACACAAAAAATATTTAAGATTGTATAATATGGCATAATAACAAATCAACGCTCTTATAGGAGTAAACAATTTGTGCGATACGATGCTTAACCGAAGTAGTAACATATCACTCCCGAGGATGAAACGGTACTTAGCTTAAAACGATTCGAGGCGTGTAAAATAAATGCTACCATCTAATCAACAGCGGTCACAGTTGTGCATTCAAAAGTTCATAAAAAAATAATTTCTCATCGTAAGCGATATAATACTTAATAATGGAATGACGTTTTGTATCAGTTAAAGTAGGCCTGTGAACATATTCATGCATCTCACTACCGTGTTTCAGTACTAAATATTGGTTCCTTTCTGTTTTTGGTCCGTAAGAGAGTGAGTATATAAGCACGTTTGTTACCGGAGCTCCGGCGAGTCGGCGCGTCCGCCGTCGCCGCGGGTCGACGGTCGACAGTCGACAACGACGGCGACCGCGGCTCCGACGGCGAGGCAGCCCGCGACCGGCCGCCCTACACCCGACGCCTAGCACCAAAATTTAGAATCGAACACTAGATCTAACTCGAAAACGGCTCTAGATAGCAGCGGGGCGACCCCGCACGGTCGAAATGAAAAATATTTTACACGCACGGTTTATATTACAGGGAAAGAAAGGTGCTCCTGCGGTCAGGGCGCGCGCCGGCCGCGGTCAGCTGCGGTACGTCCAGTAAGCTTACTTCCCATAAAAATATATAGTTATAATACGAGCCTCCGGCCGCCGCGCCCGAGCCTGATATGCGTGCGGCAGCCGCCCGCCCGGGAGCGAGCGAGACGGAGCGCGGGTGGCGGCCTTCCGCCTCACGAGGTGCGAGCGAGACGGCCGCGCGGGTGACAGTTTCCCGCCCGGTGCGAGCGAGTCGGCAGCGCGGGTAACCAGGGTCGAAGCAGGAAGGAGGTAGGTTCGATCGGCGTCTAGTAGAGGCCGCAGCCGCGCAGGTTGTTGGCGATGATGACGTCGGTGACGGCGTCGAACACGAACTGGATGTTGTTGGTGTCGGTGGCGCAGGTCATGTGGCAGTATATCTCCTTGGTAGTGGATTTGTTCTTCGCTTCGAACTGGGCTTGGATGTACGCAGCCGCTTCACCATATTCTTGTGCGCCTGGAAACAGAACATTTTTTTTATTGCAATGTGTAACAACAAGACGAGCAGATCGTACACCTTATGGTAAGCGCCACATGAGGGAGACGACAGTTATTAGGTCTCTAGCTACAGTGCCCTTTCCCCGAAACACAGAAGTGCTTGACACACTTATATTTCCCGGGAAAATCTGGCACTGCGGTGGTACCTACCCACCTAGACGGCCCAGTACAGGAACCTACCACCTGGTAAAATATTACCTTAGCACTCTTACTTGTTACATATTAGGTCTAACAAATTGTTTTTATACTACATCAGTGGGCAGACAGGCACACAACCCACCTGGTAAGCGGGTGCTGCGGCCTATTCCATTGATCCTATTCTCCTTAGTCGCTCATTGTCGCTTTTGACCGCCTCCTTGGAACAGTGGCTAAGCCGCTCGCTCGGGTTTAAAACCCGGAGGTCGTGGGTTCGACTCCCGCCTAGGGATTGGTTGGTGGTAGGGCTTGTTCAGAGTCCGACTGGCTAGCTACCACCCCCACATGTGGAATCTGCCGTCATAATAGCTCTGGTTGTGTTCTGGCAGTATTAATGTGGGAGCCAGTACACTTGAAATCAAAGGCTTGAAGATCAGATGAGTCTACAGTCTGGCAGCACATTGAGCGACGCTTCCTGATGAAGTGTCCCTCAATGGAATAGGCCGCAGTGGCCGCTTACCATCAGGTGGGTTGCGTGTCTGTCGACCAACTGACATAGTATAAAAAAAAAAAATGTTATGGCGGCATATTTCTCAGAAAAAGCCTACCACTAACCCACGACCTCCAAGGTTTTATGCCCAAGAGGCTTAGCCACTGTTCCACGAAGACGGTCAAAGGCCATAGGCGACGGTGACCGCTAACCATCAGGCAAGCCGTAAGCTAGAACACCACCTTCCCGATATATAAAATGACTAGCGGCCGCCCGCGGTTTCACCCGCGTGGTTCCCGTTGCCGTGGGAATTGATCAAAATCCTTTCTTAGCGGATGCCTACATCATAACATCTACCTGCATGCCAAATTTCAGCTCGATCCGTCCAGTGGTTTGGGTTGTGCGTTGATAGATCACTATGTCAGTCAGTCATCTTTGAGTTATACGAGTATATACATATTTAGATACACCAACTCACCCGTGTATTCCGGAAAGCAGATGGTGAGCGGAGACTTGCGTATCTTCTCCTCGAACAGATCCTTCTTGTTGAGGAACAGGATGATACTGGTATCGGTGAACCACTTGTTGTTGCAGATCGAGTCGAACAGCTTTAGACTCTCCTGCATGCGGTTCTGGAAACAATACGATGCAATTTTAGTCAAGTTTTTTTAGCTCCGAGAAGAATTAGATGAATGTTCCACTGCAGGGCAAAAGTCTCAACCTTTCCAGTCAAGTCACCGCCACAATTATGCCGGCTTAATCACCAGGGTTGGCAAATGCGCATGCATGGATTGTCATAAACTTGAGGTTTTCGAAAAATTCGACACAAATTTTGGGAATTAAACCCAGGGTAAGAGCCTGGTACTTAAAGCACTAAAACAACGAGGCGTTAAAGATACACCCTCTTATTACAAAACATGGTTTAAAAATGTTATCGGGCTTAGTACTACGACGATTAGAACCCACGACTTCTGGCATATCAGTTAAATATACATAGGTACTGTTCGACGAAAACCTTGTAAGTATTTTATCTTAGAACTCTTTATACCAACAGTAATAAAGAATTCCAAATAAAATTCTATAATTCTCCTCTGCATGCCTCACACATTTGACCCAGTCATCTTTAGAAACATTACCGATAGCTTCGTGTAGAAGGCTACGTTGAGACTTTATTTTTATTACGAAAACAAATCGTAGAAAGATTATTTATCTGACTGTACAAAATAGCTATTTATATCGCGGTGTCCGAATCGACAGTGAAAAAAATATTGAAATTAAAAAGTGTCAAATCGGACACTGTGTCCGAATAAACTGTGTCCGAATCGACAGTTAGTCAGGATTAAACGCGTGTCGTTTTCAAAATAATTAGTTCACTTATAAACTATTCTACTTGAACATGGAACTCGGTAATAATAAATGCCATGGAACTTCATAGAATATGAGTCGCGTCGCGCAGTTGATTAGTTAAAAGTTCAAAGTTCAAGAACAGACCATTATTCATTGTTAATACAAACGATTACCTATTGCTTTACTCACAATGCTGTGACTAGCCTACCAGTATTACTACCTAAGGAAAAAGAAGCGTAAGTAAAATAGACTACTAACTTTTTCTCTGGAATGCACTAATGAATAATGATTTGAACGAGCGAATAGAAAATCCAATTTGGCTTTTTTCTTACAAAGATCATAGTGAATTTTAATTATATTATGAACTAGATAATTAATCGTCTATCATAAAAGCAGACAAGATACTAATTTGCGCTAGAACTAATATCAAGAATAGATTGGTTTCTGCTTTCGCGGAAATGTTCCGATAGTATTTTCTAACTTGCTGTAAAAAAGTTGAATGCGGACAATTTCTTCGTATAACGATAAATATTTATAGGGAGAACTATTTATTTTTCGGACTACACATAAAACTATCAGATTATTAAAATGGGGACTCATACATAACCTCGAACTTTGACTGCGTCATTTTATCCTGTATTGTACAGTCGGAAATAACACAAAATTATCTAGTTGTACATAATAGCAATAAGGTATCTTTAATTTTATCTAAGATGAATATTTAGCAAAATACTCATCTAAGGTAAAATAACATTAATGTTTCTATTGTAATTAGATTACCGAGTTTACTTTTTGTGAACTAAAAGTATGATGACGACTACCTTTTTTGGCTATCATTAGAGCCTTTCCATAGCTGGAAGCTGCAGGCCATTCATATTCTGTGTACACTTATTACTCACATATGAACCTGAAAGTGTGTTTACTTCTTTCAATTCATGATCAATGGGATTTTGCAAAGCGAACCGGTCACTGTTCAATTAGCCCATAAAATACTCTTATTAATGTTCAATTTCAGAGGTCAAGCCTCATTGAAGTCAATTAGCCATTGTTAAACTATGTTTACTGGTAAGTCATGGAATACATTTATCATCATGACTTCTTATCTTGACTCGAAAAATGTCTGTAGGTAATGATTAAAATTCATCTGACAAAATTTTTCAAAACTACCACGTTTTTCAAAACCACGACTCCTGTCTGATTAATAATATTAAGAATCCAGGGTTTTCTAATGGCTTATGAATGTAATCTTATTATCTTAGGCTTATTTTCTTACTTTTATTATTATTTACAAAGTCATCGTGTACTAGCCTTTAAAAGTTTTTCCCAACGTCATACTATAAGCGTAATGTTTGGTACCCATAACACAATTACCCAAGCTACTTATTTTATTTGATTACAGAACTTTCTTCTTCTAGTAGTAGTATCAGCCTATTTAATGCAAGGCAAAGTCCTCCATCCTTGAAATCAAGTAATTGAAAGATGGGTACTGGCTTAATCACCACGCTTGCCAAATGCGGATTGGCGATCACATCACAAACCCGAGCTTTTTCCGAAAAAAAGAAACGACACAAAGTTAGCTCGACCCTGGACCCAGAGATCTCGGCCTGGTACTTAAACCATAAGACCCTTTATTTCCTTCTTCTCTTAGTAAATGTAGTAAAACGTAATATTTACCGTTGTCTCATCCTCATGCAGCACCTGGTCGTACTCCGACATGGCGACGCAGAAGATGATCGCGGTCACGTCCTCGAAGCAATGGATCCATTTCTTTCTTTCGGACCGCTGACCGCCCACGTCGAACAATCTGGAATTATCAACAATCAAGTTTAGATCCCTGGAGTGTAGAGAAACATTTGTGTCCATGAAATATCCGTTTCTAGGTGGTGTAATATTTATTGATAAAAATATTTGTGTGCATGAACATGTCTGTTTGTATCGGTCTGGGTGTTTCTATGTATAATATGTATTTATTTACAAAAAAAAAAGTATTTAAGTAATGTTTATCCGTTGTCTAGCACCCATAGCACAAGCTAATGCTTAGTTTGGGGCTAGATGGCGCTGTGTGAATAATGTACAGAGATATATTTATTAATTATTAAATCACATTATTAGCCTATAGGGGTCCACTGCTGGGCATGGGCGTCTTCGAACGCTCGTCACTTTGAGTTTTTCGTAGTGCAACTGTTTGAAACTGAAAATTGCATAGGTATTTGAAATATCTGGAGGGATCAATTTGGAAATATACTTTCTATCTGCAATAGCAAAAATGTGGCGTATAAGAAATCAAGATTATAGAAGGCGTGCTACAGAACATTTAAGCCCAAGTTAAATGAAATTAGAAAATTCTTATTATGTATCAAAGAGGATCCTCTTTACTATGGCGAAATTGATTAAAAAATCGTATGTGATGTAAAAACTATGATAACTTCAAATTCTTTCATTTACGGAAGTTGCCTATTATTATTAAATTATTTGATAGCAAAGAAATTATAAAAGTGATCATATGACAGAACGAATTGAACTAAATGAAAATCCTAATCTAAATCTAATCAAAAGAATGCACCCAAGTTTTTGCACGCCTCAGTTGGGCGATGAGATGGGGATTTTCATAACCTCTAAAAACTCAAAAGAGCCGGGGCTCCACGTTTGTTTTTACTCCAACAACGGAATAAATTACCGCGCCGAGATGCAAATTGATTCAAAAGCGAATGGTTAATTAATCAACTTTCCTACGAAGCCAATCACGAAACTGCCTTTAGTGGTGCACTCAAAGTGAAGTTTAATATTTCTGTGGAGCTCATTTTGCAAATTGGCTTTTAAAAAAGTAAAATATTAACAATTTTTCTTTTATGGAATCCACTTTATATTTTCATGGTATCATTAATAGGTGGTGGTGGGCAGCACAGGACCAATCATTAAGAAGATCTTAAGAAGAAGACTATGCCTAGCAGTGAGAATCATATGGCTGATGATGATAAATAGGTATTTGTACTTATAAAATATGCCATAATAATTTTGACGCTAATTCTACTCATGGTTTAGAATCATTTGCATGCATGAACGATTTCAGCCATAAGAAAACTTACTGTTCATCATCCATTAATGGAATCATCAAAATAGGCCATATGTTCTTGTTTGTGCTACTTCTAATTTGGGTTACTTTGATATTCAACCTTCAGACTAATTTCACAAAATATGTATGATCGTGTCGCGTCACACTAAAGTAGAATCGAAGTGGAAAAGTGAATGGATTAAAATCAAACTAAGTGTATTTATTTATCTATAAAGCAAACTATATCTGAGATATAGGACCTCAACAGTAGAGATTGAAAATGCTATACTCACTTGAAATTAAGGTTCTTAAATGAAAAGTGCACTTCGACAATGCCAGTAGTTTTGACTCTAGTTCTTAAAATATCCTGTTCGGTGGGCTGGTAATCTCTAGCACCTAACCGGTCGAGGTCGTCCAGGAAGCTGAAAAGAAATAAAATAAATAATCATTACACATCATATTTTTATATGAATACATGGATCTTCTCAAAATCAAATAGTGCTAGTAACGTAAGTTATAAAACGTCACAACTCAGAAGATACAAAGATATTATAATCACTTAACAATAAGATTGACCAATAATAATTATCAAAGAGGAGACTGGTTATGAACTTTACCTATATGTAACTATATCCTATTTGTCGTACATAAACTAAAAACTTTATAACGTCTGTCCTGAGTGGGACATGAATGAAGCGGTCGTATCTACTCCAAAACGTCAGGGAAAAACTGGCGAGTGAAATTAATTGGAACTAATAAATACCAACTGGACTATAACAGTTTTGTATCACAAGAAACGTATTAATTCGTTTACAATTCTAATTAATGCTAAATGGTTACGTCGCCTTTGTTTAAATAGTAGTTGCAGTTACAGCACCAGTCCCACTCCTAGTTGTACAAGTCAGTGTAAACTCACGGTTTGACTCCAAAATGTTTATGTAACATTTAATTAAATTATGAAGTTTTCGATTTAAAATATAGTACCTAGTTATACTAATTTTAAATGCAACCCTAATCATTATAAAGAAAATCGGTGGTAGGCGGCCCTCATATTAGTTTGAGATAGCAATTTATTTTCGAATATAGGACCCCTAATATTGGCTGTTGGATAAGATTCTCGTAATTTATCTGTCAGACATCATGATGTTAACAAAACTCGTTTATCCTCACAAAAGTATTGTAGGTAGTCCACAACTTTCGAGTGGTTATATCCAAGGCAATTTACACTAGTTTATTACTGCGGCGGTGATGCACCAAACTGGCGGTCGGCGTTTTTCGCAGCGTTGCACTATTGTTTTCGGGTTTCGAACGCAAGTCTCGCCTTATTTATGGGCATCGCCAACTAAACCGCAAACAATCAGTAGCACTGCTGAATATTTAATTGTTAGAATACACGATTCGGACCACGTAGTTCTTACTGGCTGTATTGAACGCTAAGTTGATTTATTACGACGGGTTTACCGATTTAAAACGTATATTAGTATAATATCAGTTGGTTCGGCTGACCTGTTTTTATTAAGTTTCTGAGCGTGCTTTTTTACATGATAGCCAAATAAGTTTCTCGCAATTTATGTCGGATATCAATGATGTTGTCTCTTTTGTCAACTTCGATGATAAATAATTCAGCTTTTACCTGCTCCCAATGAGAACGCGCTATGTGTATTCTTTATTGAATAAGTACACAAATATATTCTTTATGTTAATTATAAACATAGCACCTAAAATTATTGGAACACAATTAGTTAGCTCATCGTAGTTAACACCGATGAGGTAACCAAGTCAATTGTTTAAATCATTTTCTGTTACTCAGGCGCTATTCTGAATGGAAGATCAGAAACAGATCCTTGTACGGCGATTCCAATCAATGGATAGAGTCATAAATACTGATATCTGACTGTTACCAAACGATCTACGCTAGACATGTAGGCATGCTCGAACTTTATCATAATAGTTCCTCGCCAAGTTCTTAATAGGCAAATCCATAATTTATTGTCAGTCAACAGTTAGCGTGAAACTATAGCATTGTCTGTCCCATTTGCGTGGTAGAAGGCAGACATAGCCGGTCCTCACGTCCGGCTCGACCCACCAGTTGCAGCAGACTCTGCGAGGGACGCCGCGGCGCATACATATTAACGACCAACCGACGCCGCAGTCCGCACGCGATCCGACATATTACAATGAACTAACAACATTTCACACTGGACTTAGTTGGCAACGTTTTTTATTATTGTGTACTATTTGGTCAGTAGTCCCTAACTACTCACTAAGTACGTCGCCGTCTGATAACATAATCATAGTCCTTCGAGCCGGATTAAAAATAAAATTCTTTGTGAGCACGAAAACCAACCCTTAATTTCCGTTTTGTTGGTGTTGTGTTTCATTACATAACACAGAAACGATTAAATATGTAAGTTGGAAAATTCAAGGCTATATTCTTGGTCGCGGGAACTGATTGACAGTAGTGCTTCTTTAGATTCCTTATTAAAATACTCGTAATACTGACTGGACTAGTGATACCCTTTCTAATGGTTTATTCTCAGGTCGATGCTGTTAACTTTTAAAGTAAACACACGTCATTCAGATGAATCACTTGTTTCACAGAATCAGTGACATGACCGTGAACGATTCATTAGAAGAAAAAAATGAAACAAAGAACTATTCATTGCCTATTTCTTATCAATTCTGTGCAACAATATAACCAATATGAATGAAACTCTAATTATATTCTTTTAAGACGTCATTCTTTATGTAATTTAGTGCAAATTAGTTAAAAGTACGCGTGTGAAAACTAAATGCAGACTAGGCAAGCCGGTAACTTCCACAATCTATCCGACATAAATGAAAAACTACGTCCGCACGACACGCGAGCTTTTTGTGCCGTAGAAACTTTTGCGCTGGGTTAACTACCCACTTAAACAGTTCGTTGAATTATTGCATATGAAGAGGATAAAGGGGAATGGCCCGCGGGCACGACGATGAGGAGAAAAGTGTAGTTTCTTGTTTAATTTTGCATAACGGTCGAGAAAACGTCAAGTTTAAGCATCGGAAGTGAACTTTAATTTTTATCTTCTAAGATACTAAATACTTATTAGTTATATCTCTTGTGGAATTTGAAGATGAATAATAAAAATTTACCCCTGGTGTATTAAATAAAAAAATATCAAAATACGGCTGGAAGACCAGAGGTGTCTAAGAACAGCTCAGGATTGATAGGGTGATAGGATAACCTTCCTATTTTAATGACGAGATTATACGATAGTGCATAAGTGCACCATGCAAGACAAATCCGCCATTTCTGCAATATGACGATTTTTATGAAAGTTTTCATTTACGCATGATTTCAAGTAATTATTTGTACAGTAGAGTTGCTGTATACAATATACAATTTTGTATCCTGACAGTTGTTATGCAAAATAAAAATTCATTCGATTCTCTACATCCATAGATTTAATAAAATTTTACGATTCTATAAACACATGTATCTGTAGATTTATGTAGAGCATTCCTTAACCAGTCTAACCATTAAAACGTTTTTGCCCTAAATTCACCATCATCAGATTCTAAATTTTACTCTAAATATTATGAGACTTTAAAGATATTTAACATGCATGACTACCGAAATCGGATACATTCTGTGAACAATAAGACGGCTCTACATTAAGGCTATATCTCGCGATTGTTGCTCGTCTACTTTTGTTATATAAACTTCACATTACAAATCACACGTCACGTCACGTCACGTGACGACACGTCACGACACGTCTGCTGCGCGACAGTCTAGGAAAAACTCTTCAATCGCATTGCCACTCTCGATAGATTCTCAAACAGATCAATGATTTTTTGGTAACGTTACAATATATATGAGAATGAGAGTATTTTATTTATCTATTACGTATTTATTAGTTGATGACCAATCGATTTATTGTGTAGCGATTCTGCGATTCGAATCGCTGGTTAGCTATGTTTAATTGCAAATGGGCAGAATGGCGTGATGAATGTCAGTAATCGATGCATTTCAAGGCCAGTGTGTATGGATCGAGTCGCTGGCCCCGTTGGCTAGCTGCCAGTTAGAAACCTAGACTTTACTTACAACTTAGATCTGTATCAATCATACGAACAGCTCCATTTAATTAAACAGATATGTAGCCTACATACGGTTTTAGTTCATACTTCATAGCATACTTATAATGTTGTTGAAATATTTTTAAAGTTATTCATATTTAGTATCTACAAATTTAAATGAATTTACTGGTAAAATCACATTTAATTAATGAGTAACGACTATAATGTTGCGTTATTAAAAATGTACCTACAAACAAATGATAAAACTACAGTACCACTTGACAATTATTAACATTTTGTACCGAGCTGTTGCCTTTGTTCTTACGTAACAATACGTAATTCATCGCACATGATACAAAAAAAAAACTGCAATATTCAAAGTTTTCAGCTAAAATTTCGCTTTCTATGCGTATTACATACGAAACTGAGCCGAAAGCGAGAGGCTGCTGGCTGGGGTGACAGATTCAATGTCAGAGGGGTGGCGCGGGCGCCCATTTGGATGCGAGCCAACTGCCGACATCTAGGATACCGCCATCCTTACTCCAGGCGACGCAACGTGGAGTGGAAAAACCACTTCGTGAATTGCTTAAGCGGCGCTATTATGCTTCAGGGTGTGGTTAGTTGCGTGAATTTACGTTCTGCATTTTAATCAACTCGACTTACTGTAACATGTTTTATGTTGCTTCTACAGTTTAAATAGGTACCCTTGTACCAGGGGGTATTTTTTTGTCTTAGAGTTGGGAACATTACGCAAGAAATTAATATACAAAAGCAACATCATTAGGTATACGTAAGGAGTGACAACTGTATTCGTTAAAAGTGAGATAAAAATTGGTAAAATTGTTGATGGCAATTTACATTGTAAAAAAACCCCAGACACCGAACAAGATATGGCATTAAAATATCATCATGAAACTTATATTTCCGATAAAGAAATAATGGCAGAACTATTCAAAGAACGTGTTGTGCGTGAAGGTAATGCGGGGCATCAGGCATCTTAAACGCTCCACTCGCGAGATGGTATTATAATTAAAACATTAAGTACTCGCATGCGTGCAATGGTACAGTCAGCGTCATATAGTTCGTGATACGCAGGGTACTCCAATAAATAGACGCAACCAAATGTCGATAATATCGGTACAAACAAAGTTATCTTATTGTTGTAAACAGTTTTGTCGCTCAAAAGGGCGATACATTTAAAATGTCATATAAATCGGTTCAGTCAAACTGCCATAAATATGGTTACAGTCATCCCGTCAATGGTATCCAAACATTCTAAGTGTTCAAAAATATGGAACACATTAGAAAAATAAACCTTACGGCTATAATATTTAAAATATTATTTTTCTCATCAATAAGTATCTAAAAAATTTAACACAAAGTGAAAGCGATAGAAACTACTGCTGTCCTTTTCATTTTAAGCACGACGTCAAAGACTTCTCTTTTGTTTTGGATAGAATTTCAGAATTTCTTGCATAGCCATTAGGGAATGCAGAACCGGTCCTGTTTTAAAGAACCGGTTCTTTCGGTTCTTGTGGTCATAAGAACCGGGAGAACCGGTTCTTTTTTCGGTTCTGTCGGTTCCCAAAATAAAAAAAATTAAATTGCCTTTTTTTATTAAAAGAACACTTTTTTTAAATCAACTACTATAATCAACACCAAAATGTGTTAGTGAAATGGAATGCAACCATTTTAGTTTTTTTTTCTGCGCGCTTGGCACCATCTTTCTCTCTTGCCGTTGTAACGTCTTGTCATTGTGATCTCTCGTGAATAAGTTATAATTAATTTTATCTAAAAGCCGTTTAATTCTATACCACAACAACCTAGGAATATCCTTTATGGTAGCAGAGCGTAGTTCCGTTGTGGTAATGTTGGAAATACGGTCGGAAGTTTAGTCGAACTCAGTCCGTGAAATTGTCGTTGCGATTTTGAATCTGAAGTGACGCTAACGAAGAAAATCACGAAAAATGGGCTCAAATATATTTAATTTGGAAAAATTGGTTGGCAGAGAAAACTTTGCTACCTGGAAATTCAGCCTAAAAACATATCTGGAGCATGAAGACTTGTGGTGCTGTATCGAGCGCCCCGATAGAAAGCCAGTGGATCCAAGCAAGGATGTTAAAGCGAAGTTAAAGCTTATTTTACGACTAGACCCACAAAGTTACGTCTATTTCCAAGAATGCAAGACAGCTAAAGAAGTATGGGATAGTTTACAGAGAGCTTTCGATGATAATGGCCTGACCAGAAGAGTCGGATTACTTAAGGATTTAATCAACACCACTTTGGAGTCAAGTAACAGTGTTGAAGATTATGAAAGCAAGATTATGAACACAGCTCACAAGCTGCGGAATATTGATTTTGAGGTTAATGACGAGTGGCTTGGCACTCTCATGTTGGCCGGGCTACCTGAGGAATATAAACCCATGATCATGGGGCTAGAGAGTTCTGGAATTAAAATAAGTGCTGACTTAGTGAAAACTAAACTTATACAGGAGATTAGTCTTTCAAAGTCAACTGCCTTGTATTCAAGTACAAAGAAAACTTTCAGTAACACTCAGCAGGGGAAACAGAAAGGTCCCTAGGTGTTTCAAATGCAACCGAAAGGGGCATTTTGTAAGTAACTGTAAGCAGAAACCAATGGAAAGTAAAGATGATAAAAGTGTCAATTTTATAGCAGCTTTCTCAGCAACTGAGAAATACAGCAGTAGTGATAATGGTTTATAGACTCGGGTGCATCCATGTACATGACAAGCAGGATGATTGGATGTACAATGTCACAGAACCAACGGTCAAGAATATTACAGTAGCCAAGAGAGAACCGTTACCTGTGAAAGGAGTTGGTTGTGTGGACATTCAAGTAAATGGAAAGGATAAAATACAAGTAAAAAATGTTTTATTTGTGCGTGGGCTAGCTGCAAATTTACTTTCAGTTAGTACAATTGTGAAGAATGGTTTTAAAGGTACATTCAATAACCAGGGATGTATAGTACAAAATGGCAAAATAGTCAACCTTCGCACCGATAATTAATGGTAAAGAATACTGCAACTATAATTATTTTGAAAAGTTTTTGTCTAACTATGGTATAATTCATCAAACCTCTACTCCCTATACTCCTCAGCACAACGGTTTGGCTGAAAGGATGAATAAGACTTTAGTAGAACGAGCGAGATGCATGCTGTTCTATGCTAACCTGGAGAAGCAGTATTGGGCTGAAGCATTAGCAACTGCAGCATATGTTGTAAACCGCTCTCCGACAAAGTCTTTAGAAGGTAAAACCCCCTATGAATTATTATAGAAAGGTAAGAAACCAGATTTGTCACATATGAAAAATATTTGGCACTGTAGCAATGATGCATATCCCAAAAGAAAAACGACAAAAATGGGATAAAAAATCAACAAAAATGATATTTGTGGGTTATTGTGAAATTTGTGAAGCATCAAAGAGATATCGCCTGATGGACCCTAAAACACACAAAGTAGTAAAGAGTAGAGATGTTATTTTTATGGAAAATTATAATGAGAATATTTCGGCTACTAGAAGTTGTTTCAGAACTATTTGGTTATCCTACAAGAAGCCCAGTACTGCAAATAATAATCTTGCTACTCAGGAAAAAAATTGTGAGTGAATTCTTGTCTTATTAGCAGCTCATAGTAAGCTGATTATGGAAGCTCGATTCATGCTAAATACCTTCCTATAACAATTCTTTATGATAATAGTGCAAAACCTGAAAGAATCGAAAGAACCGAAAGAACCGGTTCTTGAAGTTTCTGGAACCGGTTCTTAAGCTGACGTAAAAAACCGGTTTTTCCCGGTTCTTTCGGTTCCGGGTAGAACCGGTTGCAATCCCTAATAGCCATTTACGATATTTGGGGGCACGGCCGTGGTGAGGACCAAGTCGAGCAAAAAAGCCGGCACGGCCGTACCATTCTTTGCAGGCCATTCTCGATCCCCTATAGCTTCGTTTTAGACAAAACTAGAAGCTTGAATTTTCAGTATTTCAGTACGGATGATATGTCTCAAGATATGTTAAAAAAATATAAGCAATAAACAGCTAAATAGATGTTAACCTCAATGAATGAATATGAGTTATTAGGTATATTTGTAACAGGGGTAATCTGAACAAAGGAAAATTAATAAATCATTTTAATAACTTATGTTCTCTAAATGTAAAGAAAATTATCTTGTTCACATTACCTTATTTATCAGGTGTGCCACAAGTAGAAAACGACCTAAGATATAAATTAAATATGTGCCTTGACACTATGACATTTTCTAATGAAAAAATTCATTTAATTGACATAAATAAAATAATTAAAAACTATAGTATACATGCGACAAAGGATAAATACTATCCTAGTAATTATTGTAAACGACAGATAGCTGTGTCGCTATCTTATTTTATTATTAATTCAGCCAAGAACTTGGCTAACAAGCCTGCTTCTATTGAGCAGAGCAGTAGATCTGACATCAATCAGACTTTGGATTTTAATCCAAGTAATTTAAATTAAATCATAAGACAAAAGAGGACATCTCTTGCAAACCTATTACAGTGACGAAGGATAAGTCTTGTAATTTTTTTAATTTAGTTCATCAAAATATACAAGGCTTCTCTGGTAAGGAACTTGAAATAGGTTTATTCTTAGACTGTATGAATATACATGTCTTATGTTTAACCGAACACTGGTTAAGACAAGAAAATTGTTTAATAAGTATAGATAATTTTAGGCTAATTAGTTCGTTCATGAGAAAATCTGCTATTCGTGGTGGGTCACTTTTATTGGTACATAACAAGTTAAAATGTAAAGAACGTAAAGATATAGTAGCACTTTCAATTGAGCGAACTATAGAAGTAGCATGTGCAGAGCTAGAACAATATATTATAGTTTGTGTGTATAGACCCCCGGCTTCAGATTATAGTTTATTTGAAACCACAATGGAGGAGATACTCAAGAAAACCTGTATGTCAAATAAAAAAGTTGTTGTATGTGGAGATTTTAATGTAAATATTCTGGAAGGTTCACAATTGGCCGTAAGATTTGTTAACCTGTTTAAATCATTCAATTTAGTAAATCTCTTTACTGAACCTACCAGGATCACACCCACTTCTGCCACCTGCTTAGATAATATATTTTGTAATAATAAGGTAATTGATAAGAAAATTATTAACTGTATCCAATCGGACCATAGTGGCCAGCAAGTTAAATTTGAACACTGTGCTGCCTCTAAATCTGTAGAAATCATTTGTAGGCCTGTCACTGAAAGACGTAAAGATAAATTTAAAAGCAACATTGATAGAAAAATATCTGATATTTCTCTTCATGGCGGTGATGTAGATACTCTTTATGGAAATTTATTTGGCTTGCTAACTTCTGAGTTTGACTCAACATTTACTAAAAAGACAATAAAAACGAATAATTCTAAAGCTTCATTCAATGACTGGGCAACTACAGGTATTTATAAGAGTAGACATAGATTATATGAACTGTATGGTTTAAAAGCATGTTCTAAAGATCCAAAGGTCATAGAATATGTTAAAAACTATTCCAAGATTTTTAAGAAAGTATGTTATAAAGCAAAATCGATTTACTTGCGGAACAAAATAAATAAATCAAGTAACAAAGTCAAAGCTACTTGGAATATAATTAATAAAGAGACATGTAAATTAAAGCCATACGAAAGCGACTATTCCTTAAAAGTTAACAATGAAATCCTTAAATCTGATATAGAAGTCGCTAATGCCTTTGAAACTTTTTTCTCAAATATACCTATTATAACAACTAGTCAATTAAATTCTAGCTCACACCAAGCTCAAATTTTATTAGCTTCGAGTGTAGCTGAATGTCAGATTCCGTTTAAATTTAATTATATAAACCCAAACACAATTATGAAAACGTTCAAAGAATTGAACATGAAAAAAACCGAAGACTTATGGGGCATCTCTACTGATATAATGAAAACAGTAATTGATGTTATTTCACCCCATTTAGCATACATTTTTAACAAATGCATTGATGAAAGTCAATTTCCCAATTTGATGAAGTACAGTAAAATAATACCTTTATTTAAATCGGGCAATAAAAGTGACCCATCCAACTTCAGGCCAATTTCTATCTTACCATCTTTAAGTAAAATTTTTGAAAAAATTATGTTTAATCAATTACTTGAACATTTCAACATCAATAATTTACTTCATAAAAAGCAATATGGTTTTACTAAGAACAAAAGTACAACCGATGCGGGAATTGAACTTATTAAACATATCCTTGATGCTTGGGAAGGTAAACAGAACGCAATAGGTATTTTTTGTGATTTATCAAAGGCATTTGATTGTGTTGACCATACAATATTACTTAATAAATTAAAACATTACGGTGTCTCCAACGCTGCCATGAAACTAATTGAATCGTATCTCACTGACAGGATACAAAGAGTCAATATCAACAATATTAATTCATGTGGTGCTAAACTGAGAATGGGCGTGCCACAAGGCTCTATACTGGGCCCTTTGCTATTTTTGATTTATATAAACGATCTACCATACTACACCGGGGACCTCTGTGAGATAGTTCTGTTTGCTGATGATACTTCTTTGATATTTAAAACAGATAGAAATGAAAAAACATTTGACAAGGTGAACAGGGCTCTGTCGCGAGTGTCACAATGGTTTAACACAAACAACTTATTACTAAATGCAAAGAAAACGAAATGTGTTAAATTTATGATGCCTAATGTAAAACAGATGGATACATTCATTACTATGAATGATGAGCAATTAGAAATAGTTAATGATACTTTGTTTTTAGGAATCAATATTGATTCCAAACTTCAATGGGGTCCTCATATTACTGCATTAGCAGCAAGACTTAGCTCAGCTGCTTATGCAGTAAGAAGAATAAGATATATCACTGATGTTGAAACGGCAAGATTGGTTTATTTTAGTTATTTTCATAGTGTCATGTCATATGGTCTACTGTTGTGGGGCTCTGCTGCTGACATCGAGTCTATATTTATATTACAGAAAAGAGCTATTCGTGCAATCTACAACCTTAGACCTCGTGACTCGCTCAGAGATCTATTTACACAAATTAACATTTTAACCGTTCCTTCACAATACATTTTTGATTGTTTAATGTATGTTCGGAAGAATTACAATAATTTTCTAAAAAAATCCGACTGTCACAAATTTAACACAAGGAATAAGCACAGACTTGCCGTTCCTAATGTCAGGCTTCATAAAACAGGAAAGTCATTTGTTGGACTGAGCATTAAACTATTTAACAAAGTACCACAACGTCTTGTAGAATTACCTTTAAATAAATTTAAAGTCGTAATTAAAGATTACCTTATGAGGAAAGGTTACTATAAAGTAGAAGATTACTTAAATGACAAGACTCTGTGGACATGAAACACATTTGCTTCTCTGCACATCTACTCTTATGCTTATTTATTGTACTTATTACATATATTATTATTAAGTTGACATTATATTGTTATTAATTTGACATTATATTATTATTAAGTTATTATTGTACAACACAAAATGATTTAAAAAAGGCTATCATATGTAACTGTTGAGTTTCTTGCGGCACTTCTTCTCAACAGCAGGCCATTCATTCACGTCGAAGTGCTGGTAGGAAAAAAAGTTTATGACGTGCAAAAGAATTTCTTGGTAAATCAAATTGCAAAATAAATACTTTGACTTTGACTTTGATATTTCGTATTTAATTTTACTTGGGTACGTAACTGAAATGAACACATTCCGTATTAACGATAAACTGAGCAGTTCTGATAAAGTTACGTTCGAACATAGAAATATTATGTACTGACGTACTAATATTAGCTCAATGCGTTCGAACGTACATAAAGACTGACCCTTCATAAAAAGCAAATCTACACTAATATTATAAAGAGGAAAGATTTGATTGTTTGTTTGTTTGTTTGAATTGAATAGGCTCCGAAACTACTAAACCGATTTAAATAATCCTGTCACTGTTGGATAGCTACACTATCCCCGGTATAGGGTACTTTTGATCCCAGAAATGTGGGAGGAAGGGGGAGATATTTGAAAAAATAAATTACGCGCAAGTGAAATCGCGGGCGGAAGGCTAGTCGCATATTAATAGGAAAGAAAATGACAAATCAATACGACTGATGCTGATGGTTATTTGACATGCATTGACAGATAATAGAATTACATTCAAACACAAGATTGCGTAATGAGGTTTCATGCTAGCTTATTTTTCTAATGTGTTCCATGTTTTTGAACACTTAGAATGTTTGGATACCATTGGCGGGATGACTGTAACCATATTTATGGCAGTTTGACTGAACCGAATTATATGACATTTTAAGTGTGTCGACCTTTGAGCGACAAAACTGTTCACAACAATAAGACAACTTTGTTTGTACCGATATTATCGACTTTTTGGTTGCGCCTATTTTTTAGAGTACCCTGAGTATCACGAACTATATGACGCTGACTGTACGAGTGTTTATCGTTCGGGCGCTTTTTCACTTCGATCCTAGGCGGTGCTGACGTCAACACTCTGTCAACATTAACTGGGTCAGTAGACAAGGATGAATTACATTTGGACCGGGCGAAATCATTTCATTACACTATCGACCGGAACACGAGACGGTCCCTCTAAACTTCAATATGAAGTATTGCGCATGTACGTTCAACTACGAATTCGTGCTCGTTTAATTTGCTTTTTTAACTCGACTGAATGACTAATAAAGTGCCGGTTTAAAATAGACTCGCAATGATGCGATTGCGTCGGCGAGTGTTGGTGTAAGTTATGGGTATGAAGTGGATGTGCGCCGGTTAAAATGGTCGGTGTGGCAGTAGTTGCAGGCAGGCGGCATTCAGGGGAGCGATGCATAAAATCCATGTATGGTGCGGCCGCCGCGGCGCCGCCCGGCAACAGGTCCGGCCCGCGATCAATACGCCGCGCGCCGTCGCACGCCCGCCTCGCCCGAGCCCTTTCGCTACCCTCGCTTCGCCCGCGCCGACCCGCCGGAACCCCGCGCAAAACACGCACTAGCGATTCGCCCGCTTACATCACGCACAACTGAGAGGACACACCAAAGGCGGCGGCGACTGCCGTGATCATTGCCACCGGGACACGCAACATTCCTAAGGGTCTGATGACACATATGAGGAATGATTCTATTACATATTCCGCAAACAATTGTATGATACATTTGTCGGCGCCTTTGGTGTAAGACTAAAGTGTTTTCCCCATAGACGGAAGACATACATTTCTACAATCTGATTTTAACAAAACTCAGTTTTATGTACATAGGTATTGGATTCTTCTAAATGCTTCAGTTCTCACCACGCCACTGACGACCATGATACAGTATTTCTTTGAGTCAAAATAGTTACTAAGTCCTATTTACAAATATAACCCACCATGCATCTAAATATGTAATTGCATACGGGAGGAATGAACACTAATGTAAACAAGCCCGATAAGACCGGTCTCTTGGCATGGGTTCAGCGAGTGCCTGTCTAGCCGAGAGACTTCACTGCGGCAACTGTAAAACAGATTGTAATTAGCAGTTTTGTCGCAGTCTACATGCTGTCGGAGGTGAGGGCACGAGGGCACAGTTCAGGGTCTAAGTAGTCGCTGTGTAAGTGTTTCCGGAATTAGCGCGGGCGTCATGCAATCGGCTCATAAATCTGTCCCGGGCCTCGTCGTTGCTGCGTGGGCGGCTGCAGCTACGATCTCAATTGTTACGATCTGTCCGATGCGCGGCTATCTCGACCAATGCCGATGATGTGTCCATTCAACTACTCATAATTGATGGATGACACATCTAAGAGGGGAATGACGCAACTCACGCACTCTTATGACGATTGATTTCATAGTAAAACAATGAATGTAGTGTCTACTTAATTAAAGTATTTACTAACTAAACAGCAGCTTTCCTACTGGATGTACCAGTAGGAAAGCTGCTGCTGTTTCTTTTCCTTTTTATTTTTCTTATTTATATACAGTGTCTAAGGTCATTTACTCTACATTATAATTTATTGAGTTTTATTTTGTGTGTCTAAAGCTGTAATCGATTTGTGAAAGAGTACGTATATTTCCCAACGATATTAATAATTACTTTCAAACATAAAGGTATGTTTTTCAATTACCCAAAACGTATTATTAAAGTAAAACTATGATTTCACAATAGGTATAATACTGTATGAGTAGATTTATTCGATATTCGAATGGTAAAGTATAATTAGCAATTATTTATAATTAAAGACAAAATAGCTGGTATAGCTTTGGCATACAACATCTGATACGGTGAATTAGTATTACGTTAAGATCACGATTCCCGATAAAACATCAGAGTACACGAAACGCGTTTTTATATTCATTACCGAAATAACTGCTACATCGGTAAGCTTCCGTGACAACAGAAGGGCCACTGAATAAAACATTCACAAATTAAGGATAAGGCTAAAGCAAAGGCTGGCCTACGAAACTAATTTCTAATCGTGAATCATCGGAAATAAACTGCGAAGTAAAATACACACGCGCTACTTTCTTTATGTAGTCTGTGTTTTGTAGAGACAACATAACTTAAATGAAAGCATTGAAATATCAATTTTGCGACAGTTCTTGTCTAACACAACGGAACGTTTTTATTGCAAATCGATTTCGGTTCGATGGTGTCGAGGTCGTTTCATAACAACAAATACATGATTTTGAAGAAGTGTAAATCAACCGTGTTCAACATTGTGAAAGTAATCGTTGCCCATTAGCGACGATACGACACACTAAAGATGGTGGTACAATGGACCCCAAGCACAGTCTTTTAACTAATTTAACTCGGAGGAAGCTCTTACACTTTTTAATAAGACTAGATCTCCTACACTATGTTCGTTAATGGACGTTCTGCAAATGTTAAGGGTTGAAATCATCTTATCCATGTCTGTTGGATTGATTCCGGGATTCAAAACATTATAAATAATGTTACATTTGCAACCATCGGCGATGATTGCTAGGCAGTCAGTCTAACACTGCGATTAGATTTCGCAAAGATGCTTTCGAAACATGCAAGAAATATGTAGATGCATCTGTCTGTCAATGCGAAGTATCAATTTTCCAGTGTCTGAACAGTTGAAGCAATGGACAGTTATGCTTGGAAAACTATCGGATACCGAGAAATTGCGTATACATTCGTATCCCAAAGCGGTCAACGGAAGATACCTATACCTTACTGACAGATTGACCATAAAATAAGAACATTTTTATTGTAAATTGCTATTGAATTGATTAACTATCGTAAGTAATCTTAACCCCTTTATTAGCTAATGCTATTAAAAGGTACATCAATCGATAATAGTGATCCATCAATCAATGGTCTTAATACTTATTAATTTATTAGGTTTAGAAATCAGAGCGTATCGTTAATGAATTGGGGACTAACATCTAACTACCGAGATATGGTCAGTTTTTCTTCAACCTGAACTTTTATTTAATGGATATAAATGTTTTAAACTGATGTCCGCAAATGCTTGGTTTTATTTGGAGCTACACGCCAAGTGGAAAATATCCCCGAATATTGATTTATTAGACCATTCATTGAAGACGTACATAAATCTAAATCCATGCGGTCCCATCACCTTATAAATGCGCCGGCGCACCCTGCGGACACGGCAATGATCTGAGCACAAAGAGTTCCTTGTTGGTGTTGCAAGCACATCCGTCGACCGCATTTCTCGTATCAAACAAATCAAACAAGACTCCCATCCGCATCGTTTAATGTTTCTCCTTCGATATTAATCTAATTTATCTGTTTCCAGTCATATTCTCTGGAGGACGTTAATTCTTCCCTACGCAACAATTATGTCTTTAAGTACATCTATCAGAAAAGCATCTTTTGTGTTTTTCGAAAGGATACTCTAAACAATATTTATTTTACCATCTCACGTGATATAAGTTAAGATAGAATTCAGCTTAATGTAAAAGTTGAATTGTAGTATTAGTGCTACTGTCTTTGAAACATGGAAACATACCTTCAATGTTATTCTGCAATTAGTATTATTGTAAATATTCAATGTCATCGCTGTTAATGGGTCAACATTTAAGGTATCGTCAACCTTCTAAAATATGTCATTTAAAGTTTAAACGCATTGTCATCATGAGTAGTCAACTAAACAACCAACACGCAAGAGGTTCTAATCAAAATTTTACACAACTTTGCACACGCAGACAAGTTAGCTTTAGGGCTTTGGTGTTGATGCTCTAAAAATAGTTACTAGAAAAATGTTGTGGTTGTCTAGTAAGTTTTTCCGAACATAGAAGAAGTAGGTAATATGATTTAGCCAATACTAATCACTAAGCTGTAGAGTTGTTTAGTATGAAGGTGGTTTTTGCCCTGAAGATTGATATTAGAGGTGGACTATTTTTAATAGTTTTTATAAATACAATTTATAATATATGTTACTGATCACAATACATTTAAAATTAGCAAAAAGGCAGTTCGCTTGTTATGATAATGCAACAACAACGCAACGTCGAAATATCGTTACCTCGATAATCCCGTTCAAATTGGCAAATAGCTAAATAATATTTTAGTAGTAACAAATTATTATTATCTGTTGATTAATCAGGCTGTGTGCTCGTATTACATTATGTTACGACCTGTCTACTTTTAACGAGTATATTTTATTGGTATATTATATCATCATGTATGACCGTAAAATAAAGAAATAATTAACTTATCGTTTCCACTTGTTTACTAATTTATCAGTTAACTAGATCGCATAGTATGTTTGTCTATTTATATTTGTTTTTATTTATAATTAATATTTCAGGAATTTGACAATGTTTTTGTCATTTATAAAGTTAACAAGCTATAGGATAAGACTTCAGTGTCGTAAAAATATTGCGATTTGCATAGATACCAGTCCAATTCTCGCCCGGACCTCTAAAATTATTTAGATTGAGTTGTGTGGTGTGATTGCGGAAGGTACAAACGACCAACTGTACAAATGTTTGCAGAGACCGGATGAGCCAATCGACGCGGGCGCACCGCTCCCGGGCCCAATGAGGGACTCGCTAATTGAACCAACGGGTGACGTCACTGCATCTTGAAAATCGTGACACATTCAATAATCTACGTATTGATAATGACTACGTACCACTCTGAGGACCAGTTTCACCGCTGGAAATAAGTTCGTTACAATTTATCCGTCAAAAAAAGCAGTTGCTGTCTCTTTTTATCAATTAAAAAAGGCAAGACGGAATAAATTATCACGAATTTATCTGCCAGTGGTGAAACTGGTCCTAAGCTTAAAATAAACCTATGGACAGGAAAATATTAGAAAGAAATTATATTGTAATGGGAAAATTCAATTCCCGTCAAAGGGAGAAGAGTGTGAATTTTCGAACATTTCTCGGGTTTGCATTAGCTACCCGTATTTGGGAAGCGTGTTGATTATGATAATACAAATCGTAGTAAGGATGATTCAATTGAAATGTTAGAGGTCAATACCCTACAAAAAACGCGGTCTGTTTGTATTTTAACTACGAGTATATGATCGATGGCAGCAGGGTTTATTATAATATTTTTTTAATAGGAAAAATGAAAACTGTTGCACAAAATAAATATTGTTCATCATCATCATCATCATTTCAGCCAAACGACGTCCACTGCTGGACGTAGGCCTCCCCCAAGGATCTCCAAACCGATCGGTCCTGCGCCACCCGCATCCAGTGGATTCCGGCGATCTTTATGAGATCATCGGTTCATCATCAACAAATATTGTTATAATATAATATTGTTCCACAGACTGGCTATGCTACTTTGGTTGTCATGGAGGCCTATTTACATTTCCCTTGTTAGATTTTTGCAATTAGCACTAACGCACTAAACGATGTCATCATATTAGTTACAACTATGGCGAAATATGTTATGGGCAAATATTTCAGCTCAGTAGAGATGGGATATCTGAAGGATTTATTGCGATATTCTCATGGAATTTAACGTACAAACAATGCAATTAGATGTGTATTTTTATTAAGTTGGGAAAGTGACCTCATGACCAAGTTGTCTTGCATGTCTTGGCTGTTATTTTACACATAAACGCATCCCGTGTATTTTTTATTGTAACTATGAACGCCACCTCTAACATTACCAAAAGATAATAACTGTGGAAAACAATGACTAATAGTGATATATTCAATTTAAGAATAGCCGATCACTATCATTTAAACTCATGGAAGTATAAGCAGCAACACGCTATCCAATGGTTCGTACAAATCCTGTTCAAGCAACCATGAACACAACATAAGTAACGAATCAGCTAAATTATTTTAGTCTATAGGCTAAGGAATCGAATGCTTAGTGTGGGTAAAAGTATGTAGGTAATAATCCTGATATCCTTAAACAAGAATGTATTTACATAATACAATCGGTTACAGGTACCTACTGGTATCACACCGGTACTTGCTATTAGGCATTGTGTTGGGTCAACTCATTGACGTGGGACGGGTTACGAAACCAAGTGCTGAAAACGTAACATGGATGGACGACCGCCCCCACTGAGTCGCCAGTGTCTTCGAGGACGGAGTCACCATTGATTTTTCGGTCGCGATGAGTGGCGCTCGGTGCTACTCGTACATGCCGGGGCCGAAGCCCCTGCCTTTGTTCGGTAACTCTTGGAGATTCGCTATAGGCAAGAAGCCTTGGCGTACGAGCGCGTTGGATATCACATTGTGGACTCTGAGAGCGCTGGCCGGCGAAGGCGGCGCCGCTAAAGTGGCCAAACTCTTCGGACATCCAGACTTGGTGTTTCCCTTCTGTGCGGAGGAGACCGCGAGAATATACAGACGTGAAGATTCCATGCCTTATAGAGCAGTAGCACCGTGTCTCAGACATTACAAACAAGAGTTGAGGAAGGACTTTTTTGGAGATGAACCGGGACTGATTGGAGTGTAGGTTGACATTCATATAAAAAATAACAGAACATTTTAATTTGGTTTGGTAATACTGGCATAAAATACCGAAAATACTTTTAAACAAAACATTAAGAATGTTGGTCAGACAACCAAAATAAGTATAATCTTTTTCTGAGCTATGTAGGTATGTATTTTAGGACTTTAAAATTACCAAGATAATGCTGATTTTATTTACCAGTGTGATAATCATCGAGCTATGCATAGTTTGTTGATGGCTGTGGAGGCGTTGTGTGAAAGTTCAAGGCTAATATAATGCTTAGTTTGGATCTAGCCCCATGGCGCTCTGTAAATAATTTCCAAGGATTTATTACATTATAATTAAAAGTGTAATTTCTGCTTATCTCCTATTTAAATTACAGACATGGGGAACCATGGTCCAGATTCCGGTCGAAAGTGTCAAAGGCCCTAGCGTCTCCCGAAGCAGCTAAGGCGGCTGTACCATGCTTAGATGGTGTTGCTAATGACTTCGTACACAGGTACTAAAATAATAGCGTGCAATTTATAAAAATAAAGTGTCAGTAACACTCAGTTGCAGAAACGTCCATTAAAGTTAATGTTTCATTAAAGCTATTGCTGTCACTTTTTATTTCATGACAACGAAAAGTGACAGCATTAGATTTAATGAAGCATTAACTTTAATGGAGCTTTCTGCAACAGGGCGTAAGTGTGACTGATATTGATTCATATATATTGTATCACCTAAATTATCTACTTTCGCGATTATCGCATGCGAATGTGTAACTCATATTTTATATTGTGACCTGTTTTAATATAGCTTTGTTACGGTAGGTCGCTTTGTCTGTTGTACAAATAATAGAAAAGTAGTATCATGTTGTTTTATGAATTATGACTTAGAAAAATAAAAGTTCATCTCTGATGAGTCAAATACGTCAGTCATGTGGAGACTATGTTGCGCCCTATAAGAGAGTTCCTTAAGATAGCACTTTAAAACACATTCCAATGACTAATCTATCCCAAGTTACTGAAAACCTATAGCTTCTATAGGTATTTTTCTCATGCATTGATTACCAAATATACGGCTTCTGAACTGAATCGGGGGAAGCGTAAGAGCGATTAATAGCGTAGAAAATTAAAAAAAGATTACTCAATTAGGTAAACTGTAATTTCGTTACGTTATAGTAAACTAACATTAGCTTTTAACTCATCAAAGCACAAACGAAGCGGAATGTGAGATGAAAAAATTTTTTATATAACATTTGTAACGGGTATGAAAACCCGCGTTCAACGAGACGAGGCTCATTTAGTTTGCTTTGCAAAAAGTAGTTCAACAGACTCGTGGTATGCATTCAAAAGTTAATTGGACACAATTTAATTAGCATTTTATGTGAACGAACGGCCATAGTGACAAACAGCATATAGACCAGGAGCAATTGTCCAATTGCATCTATCAGATGGTCTCGGGAGCTTCGTGGCCATAGAATCTCGGTTTAATGACCACATCCCGTTTATAACGACGACGTCTGCGCACTTTGTTTTGAGCACCGTATTACTCATTGCGGGGAACAACAAACCTTATTGAGAGGCGTTTCGTTTGAGCGACTTTAACGCCGAATATTTAACGCTTGCTTAGTGGAATTGAGTTTTGTGAAAATGTTTTGCGTATTGGCTTCGATTCCACATTAACCGTTTAATAACTCGCCTATTAAAATTTGAAATGGATGAATATGGCAATTATTAACCAATGCTAATTCGTCAGGCGTACCATAAGAATATTTTATCGGAAAACAATATGTCAAGGCACTTTAGTTTTGCCTGGTTTATTAATAGCTGAATTGGATTACAGGATGGAATTTATTCTGGACGAAAACCGAGAACTACCTAAAGATTTTTTGACGGAACTTTACAAATGGGCATTAGAATGTAAGTATTTGGCCAAAGGAAATATTATACTAAACTAGTAAAGTTATTTAGGTTGACTACGTTTTTAGTAACTAGCACTACTTAACTACTAGGTAACCACTACTATTAAGAAGTTATTTGCTATTTAAAATTCTTGCAGCTGTTGGAGCATGGGCATTGGGAACAAGATTGGGATGTTTGAACGATGATGACACCGAGGCGAAAGACATCATAAGATGTATCCACGGATTCTTCCATAGCGTTCCAGAACTAGAACTTTCTGCGCCACTGTGGCGAGTGTATCCGACCACTGCCTACAACACTTACGTGGAAGCGTTGGACGCCTTCCGGTCGCTCTGCCTAAAAAGACTGACTGACAAAGGCGTGTGCGCTTCCATTGCAAACAGTTCCGGCAAGAAGGTCGCTACGATACTCGCTTTGGATTTGCTACTGGTCGGTGTTGATACCACAGCCGCTGCGGCTGCTAGTACAATGTACTTGCTCGCGAACAATGAGAGAGCACAAAGAAGGCTGCAAGACGAATTAGATCGTTATCTACCAACGGACAGAACTCTCACGAGCAAAGATTTAGACAAGTTACCGTATCTCCGAGCTTGTATAAAAGAAGCGTTGAGGTAAGTCGGGTTTAGGACTCTTTGCAGTGTAAATTGCCTTTATTACCTCCCTTTAACGTGGCACCCTCGCAGCAAACTGTTATCTCAGCACATAAGAGTATCACACGGAGGCAGTTGGCATAATATTTACATTACAAGCCTAATGTTCTCCGAAAACGAGCAAACATACTTCGGCATAGTTTAATATAGTGCTATATCATAAGCCATTTCTTGGATTTTATCACAAATACGCTAATATTTGCCCATTTTAACTAATATGTAGCAGTTTGTATCGTATCAATTACGTTACTACGAATCTGTGACTAAGAATCTTCACAGTATCTATTGTGTGCCTACAAGTAGATCATAGTATTACCTATAATGACAGGTTATACTAGAGGCATTCAAGTGTAAAATGTACGTAACCTGATAGGCACACATTGTAGGTACTTCGTGTCACTAGTAGTTATATCGGTTTCATTACGTAACACACGATCGACACATCTTCTTAAATATGTTTCAAGAGCCAAGGATCATTACACAATTTTTTTTTTGTAAAACCTAATTTATCTCGATCGTAATTACCTACATGTTTATTTTTAGAATCAAACCGGTGATTTTGGGGAACGGTCGCTGTATTCAGTCCGATGCAGTAGTTTCTGGCTATGAAGTTCCAAAAGGGGTGAGTTGAATTAATATCATTGTTATTTCCAGCTACATATTAAAATACTTTGCCCAAGTCGGACTTAAAATATTTGTACATTGAAAGAGATTAAAGTTTAAGTTCATTAGTTAAAAAAATGGTACATGTAGGTTCATAAAATAATATTCTCGTGGCGCGTCAGGCAGCAGATTAAACTTAATTGTTTTCGTTTTTAATCGATTTAAACAAGATACTTGCAAGTTGTAATAGTGGTTGAGAGAAAGTATCTTTGTCATAATATTCTTTAAAAAGCGACGACTCAATTTAATTCTTTTTTTCAGTCGCACATCGTATTCCCTCACTACATTCTGTCTCACGACGAAAAATACTTCCCATCGCCAGAAGAGTACGTTCCAGAGCGATGGGTACGTGATAACGAGACAGAGAAGAAAGGTTCTCGTTGTCCCATAACTCGGTTGACGGGACGTGACACGGAAGCTATGGGCCGTGGGGATGCAGAGACGGTGTGGCGCAAACAGAAAGAAGTGGGCATCCATCCATTCGCATCGCTTCCTTTCGGATTCGGCCGGCGTATGTGTATCGGGAAAAGATTCGCAGAGGCGGAATTGCAGCTACTGTTAGCGAAGGTAAAAACTGTAATTATATTATGTTGTACAGTCAAAAGCACGTCAGACGTTTACACTATGGACTTTGTACCAATCTTATGTCGGGGGCATAAGTGCTATTATCGAACTGCAAGTGTTAATCGTGATGTGCTGTTGACCGTAGGTACTTTAATTTTAGTGTATTTTAAAGATGCATGAATTAACCAACACGATACTACAGCTACCACACCTACAGGCTACACCCGATTATTTAGTAAAAACTGAAATATCTACAATTATATTTTTAAGAAGTGATTCAAAATTACACAAAGTCTACACACGTATTTTAGTTAAGGTGACCGACAGTGTGCCAAATGGAGTAGGTAGTCAGTGATAAACCACTCTAGTAATTAGTACAATTGTGATATTTGTCAGATTAGTGAGTACTTGTACCTTCTTTATTCACTAAGTCAGCAATTCGATGTACCTATTCTTCGCAGTATATTGAGCAGCTTACTACAAAAATGTCTTTCTCGGACTGTAATGTTTTAAAACCTTTATGAGATTAAAGCCGAAAAGCCTTGGTTCTAAGTACAGTCAACAGCACATCACGGTATACACTTGCAGTTCGATAATAGCGCTTATGCCCCCGACATAAGAGCGGTACAAAGTCCAAAGTGTTACGTCTGACGTGCTGTTGACTGTACAAAAATGAGTCAGACAGATTAAAAATTCTACGATTTTACAACCGCACTTTATCTAGCTTTGTTGGATTTTGCAAAGTACATCTGCAACGCGCAACGTTATCTTTTCAGACGTTTCACCGCTACCACGTGTCGTGGCGATACGGCGAGTTGACCTACAGCGTGACACCGACTTACGTGCCCAACGAGCCTTTGAAATTCAATCTTTCTCCGAGGAAAAGCCACAATTCCTAATCGAGTACTCGCAAACTGTCTACCAAAGAGTTTAAAGATCAAAAAGTAGTTGATATCTTTATTTATATGTATTTTAGTGATAAAAGTGATTATCGCGTAAGACGATTAACGATTATGAACAACTACTATTAATTGTTAAATTATATTGATAAGATAGTTATAGCGATCGGTAATACTTATTACAATAATTTACCTTATGAAAATGGTGATGTGAGAAAGAAATATTACTCTCGACATATTAGTACTAATAATAAACCATTTGTTTTGTTTCTTGCTTTCTTTTTTAAGTCATTCGCAAAGAACACACTACCGAATTCCTTTCCGTAATTTCCTATTTTCCTTTCACATTCGGGCAGAAGATGAAAGCTCCATTGGTCATTATTATACATCGTTATCGCGCGGGCAGTTTGGGGGCGACGCATAGATGACCGAAGGGCTGTCACACGTATATAACGAGTATTAGAATATTTGCATGTTTTTTTATTCTTTAAATTAAAGCCTTTCATGTTATGTATATTCCTTATGAGGATAAATACCTTATGAGGATAAATAGAATATTATTTCTATTTTGATATTGTATTCAAAATTGGGACAAAGTAGTGTAGAAGCGTTGTTTAAGTTAGCAACACTTTCTCTGAGGGTTGATTCAGTCCAGTAAGTCAGAAATTGACATCATACAGCTATAAATGAGTGATTAGGATAAAAATAACATTTTCATAAAATTGGTTAAGTTATCGAAACCGAAAAAAATCGTAAGGTAACATTGTTGTGTCAGTGGTCGATTTAGGATTACAAATAGATTCAATGCATAACATCGATTTTAAAATCGATATTTTTATTGGTCAAATATAATTTAAAAAAAAAAGATCCATGCGTGGCAACCCTATTCATCAGTATCCACGCGTCGCCCCGAAACTGCCCGCGCGATAACGATGTATAGTCATTATCTACGGAGCTGTAGTTCCAAAAAGCAAATCCACTTTGTTTGGTTTGATTTAGGCTTACTTTTTACCACCATTTTATTTTCCGAATATAAGTTGGTGGTAATCTTAGGTAGCCAAAGTTTTACCACCAACTTAACCAATAACTATTGAAACAGAGTGGCGTCAGATTTGGTCCATATAAGAAGGTTGGTATCTCGGGACTTACTTCCCCCGCCAAAAATCAAAAACACATCATCTACGTCAGGGTATTTAAAGAGTTGTACTCACTATTTGGCGGAGTCATTGAGCTGGTATTCATTGGAGCGGCCGAAGCACTCCTGCACGCCGGCATCGGCCCAGAGCCTTTTCATCGCCGCCAGCAGCTCCTCGCTAAACGGCTCCGTGTCCTCCATCCGCTGGATCACGTCGAACACCATCTTGCCATCACTCTGTTCAGACAAATATTGGTCGTTAACAAAAGCCAGCAGTGTTAGGTCGTTTTCTCACTACGCGAAACCAACACAACATAATGTTGTGACAACTCCAACCGCCATACTAAGTTTGGTGTTGTGTTGTCCTCGTGTGTGAGAAAACGGCGCATACATTAGTATGGCGGTTGGAGTTGCCACAACATTTTGTTGTGTTGATGTTGTGTTGGTTTCGCGTAGTGAGAAAACGGCTTTAGTGTGTTGCAATTTTCCATGGAACAACGATGAACACTAATGCTCTTTGCGTCCTTTATCATAAAAAAATCGCCCTGAATCGATAAAACTTGAAGAGGTAACTTAAAGCCCTTTTGATTAATATTATTTTTAATAAGTCCTTAATATAGGGGTATCCCATAACTGTCATACATGTATAATTATTCGATAGTATAGTGTAATTATAATGAACTAGGCATTGTTTAAGTTAGGGCTTAGTTGTTGATGACGCTATGTGATAACGATAATAGCCCAAGAATTTTAGTACTAAACACATTTTATGCAGTTTTTTACAATGGGTATTTCGCAGCAGGGATAAAAGCAATAATAATAAGAAGCCTGTATCAACAGACTGGTGAAATGTGACACCAGGGGGCCTACCATGAACTCTTATTGCGATTCAATTGACGACCTAAAATAAACTGCCTCGCAATTTCATACCACGACGTCCTTATAGCGATTCAGTTTGGGCGACGCCAAATCAAGTCGGCAATTGGATCGCAAACTGTTTTCATTCATTCATATTTCGTACCATGACGTGACATTTCAACCTAAACTGAATCGTTTAACTGTCAAAGTAAGCGTTTCAAAAAAAGTTGCTATTTCTTAGCGTAAACTGAATCGTTTTATTATTTAATTAAAGTAAATGGTCAAAATATACGTAATTTAAGTATTTCCGTTAAGTATTTAGTGTTTCTTAGGTGTTACTGCAAAAAAGCAATTTCTAAGACTTTTAAATTCCAATAATATAAACACGTAATTTTCTCTCAGCAGTTTTCAAGTACTGTCAGCCATTTGTCAAATCATGATTGACTCATGTCATGTTTAATTTGACAGCTAGCTTCGCAATCCAGACGAGTAAAAGAGACTAACTTATGCAACAGTGTATAGCGTTATCTCTTTCTCACACGGACCACAGACAAATTTCGTTCGTTCATTCCTCCGTGAGCGATGCAAATGCGAGTCAGCTAAAGGCACTTCATGGTACGAATTTTAGCGATTCAGTTTGGGTTCCTAAAATGAATTGCATCGGAAATGAATCGCTAACTAAAAGTTCATGGTAGGCCTCCTGGTGTCAAATTAGTTCCCGATAACTTACCTGGGAACTTATGGCAGTTGTTGATCTGGCCCTAAACGAATGCTAATTTACTTATTAGGTACAAGTAAATGTTTAGTGAGCTAATATAACGTTACAAGCATAACAGATGCGTTTAGCACAGTACATTTCCTTGATCCGAGGTCAATGACCCCCGCGCATACAAGCTCTAATCTGAACCACAAACGTCAGTTACTAATCAACTAGCGGATGGTTTTAATTTGCTGCTCATGAAAAATCAGTAATTTTTGTTTCGTGTCGCAGACTCGCACAAAGGATTACCGTAAAATACTAAATAAGAAGAGATAAGTAAGAAATAAATCTAAAGACTGTCAAAAATCAAAAAGTATTTAGTACATCGAACGAGTAAAAACTTTAGTAACACACTTGCATAATAAAATTGTTGATAATTTCAAAGATTTAAATTAGAATCAATTTACACCACAGATAAAATAATGTTTTATCTATGACGTACAACGAATTTAAATACTGGTACAGTTCACTGTACAGTACTTCAAGATAAGTAATGGGCAACAGAAATCATAGAAAACCATTTTGTAATATACATAATTAAATTAAAAAACAAGTTAAAAAACATTTTTATCTACATCCATACCATAATATGTCTATTTTATATTCAGGAGCGATGAGCAAACGCCCTACATTTAGATATAAGTATCTGTGGCTGCATTGAAATGTTTACATTTTAGTGTCGGTAACTGATACGAAATTACGTTCAAATTTCGAACGTCTTCTTTAAAAGTAAAAATTAATAGGTTTTTTCGATTATCGAATTAGTCGATTAGTCATTTTATGTTCCATTCCTATACATTTAATTCGATGCTGAAATTATAACAATCGATTTGAGAATCGAAATCAACTCGAGTCTAGATTGTTTATGGATTTTAAAAACTACAAACGTCAGTCATTAATTATGACAGTACTAAACTAACTTTTACATACAGATTATGTTGGTAACTAGGGCGTTTGCTCATCAATCCTGACTATAAAATAGACATATTATCGTATGAATGAAGATAAAGTTATGTATGTGACTGTACAATACTGTACATAATTAGTCATTAAAATACTCATGTGATTCTTATAAGAAACTCACTTCGTTCGTTTCATAAAACCACATTCGTATTTTAATGACCCTCATTATGCAGCAGTCACATAAATAACTATTAATTTTAACTTTATTATAAACAAAACAATATCATTACTGCCTGGTTTCGGATGGTCATCTTCGCGGAGTTCATGAAAACAAACAAAGTTAGTTTTTTAAGCCTTTCTTTAGACTATTTACCTTGAACAACTGCAGCTATATAGTGGCTGATAAAAAGCAAATCATGCCTTATACTATAGTAGTCGACCGTCAGGATCTAGACTGTATATAAATCAATTACCGTACATGACCTAGATTTTACAAGTTACAGAATTCACAGTATGTGATACTAACGCTGTCAATTTACCTTGAGAGTCAAGTATTTCAAATAAATCTGAGCGAAAATCAAATCCATAAATTGCGATACATAAACATTTTAACCTGACTCAAAAAGAAACAGGTTCGATCGGACATTTTAGTAGTGTCTGTGTCAGTGCAGATCCCGATTCCTGCGTAATAAACTATGTCAACAGGACAGGACATGGCGTCAATTAGGGATTTTGGTTAATAATTTATCTATTTTAAAAACAAAATACTAGGTAAACCTATCACGAATAACGTAGAGACTTATAAAAAAGCGTATGATTGTATGCAAATACCTTACTCTTCCAGTAATTCCCAAAAAAAATACCGAAAAGGAAAACATTATGCATTGAACTGGTCAATGTATTTTAGAAGTACGTTAACATTTTTCCATTTCGCAACTTAGATTACTTTAAAGCTAGATGACGTTGCGTAAAACAAATCCAAGGGTTTATTTATTCCTTTTGATTTGCTTTTAGCCGCAGAGACATTTTTGTAAAATATGTTGTAATTGTGACGGGGTCGCGCTTCTACGCATGCGTCGCGGGCCCGGACGGCCATTCACAGCCCCATCCCCTACTCCACCCTCCCTTATTATTAAATACACACATTGCATATTCATTTCAGTATTCTCGCATCCATTAGGTATTTTATGTTGATAAAATATCGATACGCTAGAAAGCGGTAAACCTCTAAGGTTACCGGTTATACTGGTCAACAAAATTTGAACTTTTTTATGTCACATGAAAACTTATATCAAATTTTAAATCTACTAGGGCCACCAAACACTAATATGCGAATGAAAAAAATTGACACGTCAGGTTTCCTTGTGACAACAAAACATATATTTTCGTAAAAAGTACACCCATCAGCTACATTTAGAGATATTTTTGCCTAATATTGAATAAAAACTTGTGATTTTCGTGAATATTTGGCCTCTAAAAGGTCTTTTCTAAATCGCCAACAATAATCTGCTAGCGTTCCTGGACTTTGTTTCCCTTGATAGCCCTTCTTCATTGAGGAAATGACCTGATGGAACCTCTCGCTATGTTCGTCACTCCGAACACCCAAATTTTCCGGAAAGAAGTCCAGATGAGAGTCCAGCATATGTATTTTTAAAGACATATTACAACCCAAAGCTTTATATGACATTAAAAGTTCATTTATTAAGTCTTTACCACTTTCCGATCTTTGTTTTCCTTAAAAATTCTGGGAAACGTTTACAAAGCATTTCCAGGCGAGTTTTTTCTGATCATTCAGTTCTTCTTCAGAGCTCTTATCCTTTATCAGTTGCCGTATTTGTGGACCTACAAATATTCGCTCTTTAATTTTTGCCTCGCTGAATTTAGGGAATTTCTCTTTCAGTTAAACAAAATCCCCCTGCTGTTTAGGAATAGCTCTTACAAAAAAAATTTTGGCCGATCTTTATGTGCAACGGTGGTAAAAGTATGTCATGAGGGTTCACTAAAGAATCATTTTTAAAATGTTAGAGGCGTGGAGTAAGTGATTTCCAAAATAGCCTGTCTAAATAGCACTGTTCAATTAGTCATGTGTTATTTCGACGCTAGATGCAAGAGTTAATTCTCCACACACATAAGAAAAACTGTCAGGGTTGTTAGAACACTTTAATGGCATTTTTACGATGTAACTAACGTAATAAGATGTAAGTCAGTCGAATGCAATAGTTATACAGTCCCCAAACAAAGTTATTCTAAATTAGGACGTATATGACGTCAGAAATCAATATCTTGCTGTCACAAAAAAACTGGACGTGATTGATACAAAATTATTATATATTGTTAATGAGGGTACATCAACATATACAAAAATCATTACAAAGTTCGTGTGACAAAAACAGTGTTTACCAGTGCCGGGTTATGATAATTATTCTAGGTTCGATTTTTGGCGAATACTACACACTCGATAAATATCGTGATCCTGGATTTCGATCCAAATATCACGATAAATATCGAGCGTGTAGCATTCGCCTTTGGGTTGAACTGTTTTAATTATTTTTTTTTGTACACTTTTACGTATACTTGTTATGATATTATATTATTATCTTAATTTAAATAGGGGCCTATAATCTTATTATATCTATTAGACGTAGAATATACTTCAAGCCTCCATCAGGCCTCTGACATGGCGTATTTAATGTTTAAACCATCATCAGTCAGTGATGCCATCTCACAGGACTATTCACGACCCAGTGTCGTGTGGTGTGCTTTTTAAAGACAAGAAGTAGGTAAAACCGATGCCGAAATTCACTCGCCAACCGTTTTCTGATTGCTGAAAGTGGAATGTTTCAAATAACGCCTCACCACTACAGTGGGAACTTATATGCTGATATCTTCCTTCTTTTCACAGCGGAAGCCTTGACGGCCATTTCTCTCGACGATCGACTATTTCATTTTCTCGGTATTGCAATGAGTGGACTGGCTCGTTAATAGTGCCATTTACATAACTAATTGCACTTATGATTGCAGATTACAGATAAATCTTGGTGGGAAAAACTACACTAGTGATTGATGATTGCATTTGTATTAAGTGCTTAATCATAGAAACTACTTGAAAGGAGTTGGAGCACAAATCATTCGTAGAAGATAGTGAAGGAATGGCATAAGAGTCAAGAATAAATGTAGGTATAGCTTACGAGCAGTAAGTAAGTGAAGTTGTAAAGTGTGTGGTCATCATCATCCTAGCGTATTCCCGATTGCATCCCGTATGGAGCTCAGGGTCCGCTACGACTATGATCCTTCCTAGATTTGTAGCCGTGTGTGGTAAAGGGGATTGAGAACGTTCGCCCAGACAGACAGACAGACAGAAAATTTAATTGCTATTATTCATTTCGTTGCTAATTAATTACTTATGATAATTTTTGCTAAATAATTCATAGAGATGAATTATTTGGGTCATAAATCATGATGTAAACGTTTTATACATATCCACATATACCTAACATAATCAAAATAAAATGAAAAATATTTTATTAAATTAATACATATAAAGCTCGGATAAATAACGACAAGACAAGTAATCTGAAACCTTTTTGTTAACCGAAGCATCATCTGTGTAAGTTAGACGTTTGTCATCACAATAAGTGAATTTAGACCACATCATATCACATTACATTTGAGTAAGGAATGTATACATATAATATACGAGTATGTATGCGATTTCTTATCATAATTATGCAGAATTTATTCACTTTAATCTTACTGAGTGCCAATCACTTGGTTACCGACTGCACGACGACATGAATGCTTTTATCGTTCCCATATTACAGCAAAATTTAATACTACAAAAGACTAAAACCTTGAGTTACCTACTTGGGTAACTTCTACTCGTAACATCTTTATGCAAATAAGTCTTACCTATATTGTAACAATAATTTTAACCTAGAATGAACCGGCCAGTACTTTCATCATATCAGCTTGGTGATAAAGAAAGTAAATTACATATACACGATATATCGTGTTTGTTATGAACTAAGGGTTAGAGCATTGGCGCCAGCGGGGTCGATGCGGCCTGTGACTCACCGGTTGATAATAAATACCTAGACAAAGAAGGCTAGTGTAAAACCGATAGTCCAGACAACATAACCAACTACTAATAAGATTGAAATCTGAAATCTTACACGATATCAAAAATTTGCAGTAAAATCTCCCGGAATAAGTCCAGGTGGAAACCTGGACTTATTCCGGCAGATTTTACTGCAAATTTTTGATATCGTGTAAGATTTCAGATTCAAGATTCAACTAAAATCTAGTGTCCCTCTAGTCTTCCGACTAGAGGGACACTAGATTTTACTTGAAAATAAAAAAAACAAATCTGCCGGAATAAGTCCAGGTTTCCACCTGGACTTATTCCGGGAGATTTTACTGCAAATTTTTGATATCGTGTAAGATTTCAGATTCAAGATTCAACTAAAATCTAGTGTCCCTCTAGTCTTCCGACTAGAGGGACACTAGATTTTACTTGAAAATAAAGCTTCAAAAACCTGATGAAACTATAATATAGCATGACGCTTGTCTAGTGTCATTGGTGGTCATTTACAATACGAAGATATGTGTTTATCAGTAAGTGACTATAAGTACTTACAGTACATACTGCAAAGATATAGGAATAGACAATGCTAGACGTAATAAAATCGATTTCCTGAAGACCGTACAATCGACATGAGTCGATAAACTGCTAAGTTGGACCTAAATTACTTCGTCTATTATGTATAGCACGCTGTCTAGGAGATTACGCTTTTGTGTCGAGTTGCCTAGCAGAGGTATATTTTATTCATCGTAATTTATAATTTATAATAGGTACAACATAAAGGGTAATCGTCATACAAGCTGAACAAAATGTAGTAACAGATGGAATAGTGTTGATTGTATTCTCGGAAATCCCTCACAATATGTTGCATAATGACCTGCTCTTGAAGCAAAATTTATACATAAAATATGTTAAATTTTGCGACATTTGGCAACGCTCAATTATAGAGCTATAAGATAACTAAACCCAGAGTACACCGTTTAATCAGTGGCATTACCTATCTTTTCTTTATAGGCACCCTGTGTGATACAAACCACTCTCAGATTGAAAGTCATTTAAACGTAATTACTTAGGTTTCTAAAAAATCCATCAAATAGAAAAATACCTACAGTTGGTTTAGTTCAAAGTAACATAAATCAATATTATATAACTCGTTTAGCCAGTCTTATCTTAACTCTAAAGATATCGTGGGACTATCCGGCCTCACTGTCGCTCAACCGAGTGCGATTTTTTATTCTTCGACGACAAGATCTAGTCGATACAATTATCTTGTTTACACTCCTCATGTCATGCGACAATCAGAACGTCACATCTCGTGACGCCCGCCAGTTTACGTACGCAAGTAGGTACATGGATTTTTTTCCTATACTTGTTCTAGTTATTCTATGAATTCTTCCATCCTACCTCGAAGTCTTTGGAAACATTGAAGCACTGTTTAAACATTTTAATGAAATTAAGATTTGAAACCGACTAAATAATAACAAGCTTTATATTAAAGATTTTCTCTTTCCTTATTATATTTTATGGATACGACATCAATAACATGTAGTACCTCGGTTGATTTTGGTATCAGATAAACGCCGAATTCCTGTGACAGGCGCCTAATCTAAATGACTAAACAACTACGCAGGACATGTAGCATTATAGCGCTCAAGTGAGAGCAAACACGTGCCAGTCTTAATCCCTTACTCTTTAGCCTAGTGAGACATTTTGTGCGACCTACTGCATCACTAAGGCAGTGTTCTGACGTCTGATGCTTAAGCTACTTACGTTGGAATCAGAACACACGATGTCGTGTTACATTTAAAAGTATTATGTGTGAGATTTAAGCGTTTGCAGATTTTATTACGTTACGGTTTTTAGATATCACAGAGTTAGACTAATGATAATAAAGCAGTTGTTTGAAACTTCTCTGCAATCCCAAACATAAATGCTAAAGCTACTTGCTTTAGCATTTATGTTTGGGATTAGAAACCGATTAGCCATAATAAAGTATGATAATTATTGTATGAGTCGCAAATAATATACTGTCATGTCAATTAAACATTTCGAGAGCTTACTACTACGATTTATACATATCGGATAGTTATGATCTGTATCGTTTGTCCTAGGTTGTGCAACTTAAATGACGCGACATGACGTGAGATTCTCAACTCTCAAAGGTGAACGGAAGCGAGATAAGTTATCGGCACCGTATAACATGTAACCATGCAGATTCACTAGATCGTTGGCACTGCGACCGACGATGCAAGGTTATATCGTGGAGCTTCGGAAAATAATATGTGCTCTGAATAATATCGAGCAAGGACTGATGCAAGCTACATTTTAAGGCTCAAAAGGTAAATGAACTTTTGTATGTAATCGGTTTTTTCCAATTTTACGTCATCCATTTCTCATTCCGTTTCATGAGTTATGCAACAAATACAGTTACAAATAAATGTCAGACCAAAACTAAACGTACACTGTGAATTTGTGACACACTAAATGCAAATGGTGCAACCGTGGAGCTGTCCAATCATACGAATGGGATCGTTCTAAATGACAAACGACGTGCAGAACAAATTCAGTGGAACAATGCAATAAGCAATAGAGTAGTGCGGCAGACACCCTGTATAAACAGCGGGCCACTCATGAATAAGGAATAACCGATACGTATAGAACTCTCGTATGGCGAACGTTTCACGGAATCAAACGCGTCCTCGTAACAGCAAATGCAATTTTTACATATTTCATGCTATCGATTGCATGCGTCGACGACTACACCCTCATTTTTTTTGTTCGGTATAGATACAGTGGTTTATTTGTAATAATAATTGTGGAAGTCATCCAGTGTTTTAGAACATAGCCACAATTCGCCAATGCATGGATGGGTGCATTTGATAAATGTGGTGTTTTCCCTAATGACCTACTCGAAAAACTGTAACGAAAGATAAGTTGACTTCGGTTCTGGACGCGTTTGTCCTACATAGAACAAAAACTTTTAAAAATAACTTATACCTACTAAACAAGTAACAAGGCAGAAAATTCTAGAAATAAGTTCGGGAGAGACGTGTGCCTGTGCAAGCATCAAGAAATATAAAAACAAGCAGCATTGATATCTGTCTGCGAAAATTAACCCGCGACCCTTGTGTAGCAGGCAAAGCATTATCGTCTGCAATTTGTCGAAAACAAGAATTATACCTATATTTCATACTACACTTACTTTTTAGCGCAAAGAACCATTACCATAACATCCCACAAGTTCTACTGGTTTAGAACTATATCAATAGGACATAAGCACGATTGAGCAACATGCATAATTTAGAGAATTGTATAATTTTTACGATACGATGCAACTTGTAAAAGTACTACTACTGCATTAGCAGCAACCGGAAACTGGGACCACTCGCCTCATATGGACTTGCTATGCAATCCAAGTTTTTATTAAACAAGATCGATTTAACTATTTATAGTTAAATCGATCGGGTTGAGTATTCTCAACCCGAACGTGGTTTAATGTTAGAACTATACAAAAATACACCAACTTTAATAACAGCTTTGGGTAAGCCACATTTTTAAAGCATGTTACTAAACAATATGGTGAAAGGTTAAATATAAACATTGTCTACTAACCATTGATAGTGTATTTAAAAAAATACACTATCAATGCTACTAACACTTTAGTTTATAGGGAAACGCCGAAAATAGGCCCAGAGTGCACAACATATTCAATTTCATGAATGAAATCTAAATATTCATACTTGATTTTTCGCGTTTTTAGGGTTCCGTAGCCAAATGGCAAAAAACGGAACCCTTATGGATTCGTCATGTCTGTCTGTCTGTCTGTCTGTCCGTCCGTATGTCACAGCCACTTTTTACCGAAACTATAAGTGCCTTGCCACACTGGCGGTTTGCAAGCGTTTCCAACGCGGAGCGGTCGCGCAGCGAACACGCCGCGTGTCCGCGGCGGCGACGCCGCGGTTGCGCGGCGTGTTCGCCGCGGAACCGCGACGGCACCGCGACGTCAGCGTACATTCAGTAACAGAATGGATTCCGAGGAGGAATTAATATGCACACAAGGAACATAATGAATACAAAAAGACACCAAAAAAGGTGCCACTAAGGGTCAACAGTAATGCATTATAAATATTCGAAATCCAAAGCCAGGTCAAAACTATATCTAAGGAACGTCAAGTTAAAACTGCTGTAGCTGTGCTGGGCAGCATTCCTATGTGACGATCGTATTAGATATCATGTTTAAAAAAATTCAATTTAGAAAAACAAATGCCGAGTTGTATGGTAGGTAAATAAGTACACCAATAATTATAATCTTATAAAAGGGCGACATAATCGCATTTGTGATTAAGCCTTTCTATTCAGAATAAAAAAAAAACTTATAAAAATAAAAGGGGAGTCGGGACTTTGGTATGCGAGTGTACAACATGACGTCCACGCTTCTCTCCGCGGCGAACACGCCGCGCAACCGCGGCGTCACCGCCGCGGGCACGCGGCGTGTTCGCTGCGCGACCGCTCCGCGTTGAAAACGCTTGCAATCCGCCAGTGTGGCAAGGCACTAAGAGCTATACTGTTGAAAATTAGTAAGTAGATGTATTCTGTGAACCGCATTAAGATTTTCATACAAAAATAGAAAAATAATAATAAATTTTGGGGGCTCTCCATACTTAGAACTGAAACTCAAAATTTTTTTTTTCATCCAACCCTTACGTGTGGGGTATCTATGGATAGGTCTTTAAAAATGATAATAAGGTTTCTTATATAATTTTTTTCTAAACTGAATAGTTTGCGCGAGAGACACTTCCAAAATGGTAAAATGTTGGTCCCCCCCCCCCCGTAACTTCTAAAATAAGAGAACGATAAATCTAAAAAAAATAAATGATGTACATTATTATGCAAACTTCCATTGAAAATTGGTTTGAACGAGATCAAGTAATTAGTTTATAAATTTTTGGGGCTTCCCATACTTAAAACTGAAACTCAAAAAATTTTTTTTCTTCAAACCCTTACGTGTGGGGTATCTATAGATAGGTCTTTAAAAATGATAATAAGGTTTCTTATATCATTTTTTTCTAAACGGAATAGTTTTCGCGAAAAACACTTCCAAAGTGGTAACATGTTGGTCACCCCCCCTCTAACTTCTAAAATAAGAGAACGATAAAACTAAAAAAAATATATGATGTACATTACTATGCAAACTTCCATTGAAAATTGGTTTGAACGAGATCAAGTAATTAGTTTTTTTTTAAACGTCATAAATCGTAAACCGCAGTTTTCCTCTCATTCAATCAACTCAAATATAAAAACGTCGATCAAACTTACAAAGAACTACAAGAACTTTTATATTATGATGATACTTGCTGCTACGGAACCCTTCATGGGCGAGTCCGACTCGCACTTGGCCGGTTTTCTTTTTTCAGTAAAAGTCGGGAAAAACATTTATAAATTATTTAATATTTCAACGAGTATATCCTTTACATTTCACTACTGACGTTGTTTATACCGGTCCCAAACTTACGTCTTTATATTGCGTTTATCGATAAAACCTAAAATATTTTATAAATTGTTAAATAATATTATTAAAGACCAATTAATAAATGTATATTTATTTATTAATGATAAATTAGTATAAAACTACTTTTTATAATTATTATTATTTCACACTATAAAATGTTTACCGCTATATCGAAAAACGTAATTAATTTCGGACCAACCAACAAGAAGAATAAAAAAAATGATCAATGTCAGTCGCCGATGCACAAACCGTGCAGTGCCAAGAAAAAATAAAAAAAAGTATTGGTCCGAAATAATTTACGTTTTTCGTTAAAGCGGTAAATATTTAATAGTGTTATTTAATTATTAGGTATTAATATTATAAAAGGTAGTTTTAAAACAATTTATCATTAATCATAAATATACATTTATTCATTGGTCTTTAATAATATTATTTAACACTTTATATAATATTTACCGCTATATCGAAAAACGTAATTAAAAATAAACTGTTTCGGACCATTTCTTATTTATTATCAAACATCAGAAGTGACATGTAAACATCATGTAAAGGAAAAAATCGTTGAAATACTTAATTATTTATAAATGTTTTTCCCAACTTATACTGAAAAAAGAAGAAGGCGACAAATCAAGTACGAATATTTAGATTTCATTCATGTGATTGAATATGTTGTGCACTCTGGGCCTAAGTTACTATGGCTTTCTGGCAATCCCCTTTAGAAATAACTATGCGACGTTAAATTAATCTTTAGTGAACTTTATCTCGCATGTAAATTTAACATAGTGATTTCGTCAATGTCAGTCTTTAAGAGACGTTTATTTCTCGGTCTTCTTCTGTTCTGTCATAAATGCCCTACTCTCCATTACTGCGGATTTTTTTTATAAAACTTTAGTCGTCAAATCCATTGATAGTGTATTTAAAAAAGAGGTAGATATGCCACCCTTTGACGCACGGCGATTAGAATTTGATCCGTCAAGATATACTAAATCTATGTGCTTCACCAACCGTTGACATTATGCGTCTAAAATGATTTGTGTCAATTAACACAATATGTGCGGAGCATTTTTCGAGCGCTAGTGCCGTATCTACCTCTTTTTTAAATACACTATCAATGGTCAAATCTACTAAGAACCAAAAGTACTAGACTAGGAACGTATCGCCAATTAGGGTAAACGAGTATTCCCTAAATCCCTACCAATCCTACCATGAAGATCCTTCCATACTGTAAGCTCTTACACTACTTATGGAAGCTTTCTAATTTATTGACACCTATATAAACATTACCTAAATACTTAAAGAAACCTAAAATATCATCACTGTGGTTACAAACATAGAAATTACTCAAACGCGACATTTCCTGTTCCTAAGAACGTTTCTTTATGATTCACATTGAAACCGGAGACAACAATAATTTAAAAGTGGTCTTAACAGTTAATAAACTATGCATACAGAGCAGTTAATAACTATCCATTGTTACTACGAGAAAAACGCTTATGAGAGAGTGAAAGCGAACATTAGTTTATGAATGTAGCCAGAATAATAATTTTATGTATTAGAATCAAGTTTTGGTTAAAATTCTACATAGGTAGGGTTCTACATAGCTACCTAATCATTTTAAAAGTGGAATATCCACTAATATATTATATATGATTTACAATATCCAACGAAGTAGTAACAGTGGCAAGCCAAGATTTTTCATTACAAATGATGACTGATGATCATCCGTCATCATGGTATGAATAAAAATAAAGTAAATGCATTTTAATAAAAGCTGTGACATTTTCTTTGCTTAAACCTGGCCAATATTGCAAATTGCATCATTGCTTCTTTCGATAAGTAGTGTTAGAGATGAATAAGGAAACATAAGTCATATGATAAAAGAAGTGAATACAATATTGGCCGTCACGTACACGCTCCATAAGCAGTAACCTAGATCGTGGAGATATTTGTGGCGTACTTTGAATTTTAATTATGCTATAATCTGACGTTAGCACTCATTATTATACTACAAATCTGTTTTATCGGTTCAACTGACATTTTTATTCAGTTGACAATTCATTTTAGTTGCATTTAGCTTAATTCAAATAAATACCTAATTTATTTGTATTGAAGGTGTCGCTTTGTTTCGCTGTACGTGGGACTCACCCAGTCCACCCACCCACCCAGCAGGGCAGGTTTATCTACTATAGTAAACCCCACATTGAGCCACACACATGCGTGTTGGTGGCAGAGTCACAGAAATCGACGTAGCTTTTGCTACTCTGACATTGCCGACGAATCCATCACGTCTCCCCATGGACTTCAAAGCTTACCACACCACTAAGTAAGAAAAAGCGAGCACTTCTGTGTTATGTGGGGGTTCCATATATGTACCACCCTACACTCCCACAATTCGTAACGCATTTCCCAAGATGCGACGATTGTAAAATAATGGCCTACATTTTGCCAGCACATTAAGCGACGCTTCTAATAAAGTGTCCCTCAATGATCTCAGTGGCAGCTTACTATCAGTCTGGTTGGGTGCCAACTGAACTAGTATAAAAAAAATATGACAGACTGTAGGCTCATCCGATCTTAGAGCCTTTGATTTTAAGTGTACTGGCTCCCACATTAATGTTGCCGGAACACAGCCAGAGTAGCTAGCCAGTTGGACTCGAAAGAGCCCTACCACCAACCAAAACATAAAGTTCTTACCTCTCGGTCCTTATTCCCGTAAGTGATGCCCAGGTTGGGCATGGCACGCAAGATGGCCACGAGTGACTGAATCGTGTTGCTGTATACCACGGGCCGGTATTGTTTGAAGTCTTCATTCGTAAAGCCACTTTCATGAATAATTCTGTGGACAAGCGAATTTCATTAGCTCTCATCATCTTTTGTAGAGGAACATTTATAATTTTATTCATTATGTTTACTCATCAGTGACACATCGCGTAATTATTGATTTTTGGTCTCTGAGAATCGTAAAAGAGGTGAGCTATTTGTTTTTAGTTGATCAGGAACATAGTAAATTAAAAAAGATTTTTTAATTTATTTTAGTAGGTAGGTACCTAATTTTATTAGCACAATTTTGTATCCTACATGTGGTATAGTGATTCATAATACAATAAATGAAATCTATGCAAGATCCAATTTAAACAATAATACGCAAAAGGTACACATAACTAAAAAGTACCTACGCATGATATTTTTTATATGACGGACGAAGTAAAGTTGGTTGACAAAATAATTACCATGACTGACACAAGGCACAATTATTGATAAGTCACGATCCGAGATTTTTGTAAAAACAAAATTAAACAATAAGTATCAGAAATATGTAGATAGTCACTCTAGGAGTAATGAGTCAGGCGGACTGCGGACAGGTGCAATGATTTTATCGTGCATTTTCAAACATTAGACATAAATGTCGTTATCCGGCCTTAAATTATAGGTAAAGGATTTTTTTAAACTCGAATTAGTATTAACAACGATTACTCCTTAACTAAACTAAACTTTGCAATAAAGTGTATTTAAGTTTATGATAATTAAATCAACACATTTCAATGAAGAAGTTCATAATACTTGTCTATTACTCATCAGCCACTTCTATGTAATGACTAATTGGAAACTACAACAATGATTATGGTGGATAACATTAATAATAGCAAAACCACCGTACCAATTAATGAACGGATAAGTTTCCGGAAAACTACTGAAAACACACCTATAAATGGAAGCATTGATTACTTATGTTTCAATGAATAAATTGATTGGCGTTTTTGGAGGGTAGGAATCGAAATGAAACGAAGAAATCGAGAGATCAAATTGAAAATTTTCTTCGCACGTTCCATCCATACCATGTAAAAGCTAGTAATCGATTCGAGTAGCTTTCATTTTCAAGAGCACATTCAGTAAACATCGCAGACTAGATAGGGGTTCAGTGAACGGCTTATTCGCAAGTCACCCAGCGGGGAACGTACGTACGTCTGAGTCATTCATTGCTTTTTGTCATTTGGATCGATTGAGTTTCCGCAAGAAACCGGTTAACTTAGTCATTATTGGGTCAACGAGAACCTGTGATATGTGTGTGTGTGTGTATTTATGATACAAAATAGATATTAAAAATGTGGAACCTCGTGAGAGAAATCATTTTCATAATGTTGGATCGTTAGGTATGTCAAGAAAATTGTATATAAAATGCATTTGTATATAAAATCTTTCAAATTGTAAGTTTCTTTGTCAATGGTCGTGCGAGTAATTGCATAAATAAAAAAATTTTAGCTTTTAATTTTAGTATGTTATGTTTAATTTTATATAACCTACCTGTGCGAAGTTAATTTGGTCAATTGGATTAGATTGGATTGGATTGGACTGTCAATTACCTAGTTTTAAGATTGTATTGGGAATTAAAATATACACCGCCGAAATATCAGTCATTGGGCTGTTACCAACTGTCTACGTATCCCACGACAGATAAGTTGACGCTTTAATAAAAAGGCACAAGAATTGGTGGTATCCTACCATATCATAGTTTACTGATAGATAAGATAAAATCGAAATCCGACATACACAAAATTTTTCTAGACCTTTTGGAGATGTAACTTCAGTCTTTATTCGCATGTATTACCTATCTGATTCATTATCCATTTTTGAAGCTATTCTAGTTGACTTAATTCCTCCTCATAGCTTTTGTAGTCTAAGTATGTATTTGGTAAGAACAATAATGTACATAATTATTGTCACCTAATCCTGAAGACTTACTTAAGTAACGCCTTTTCACGTTTGGCTTTAAGGACACGGAATTATAAGAAGCAGAACAAAACATTTTGCTGGAAGAGTAATCCACTAGGTACTTGGGTATGACTAAAAATGAGTCAAATCTTTTGTTGCTGACCGTTAGTGGTTCGATCGTGTGTGACTTGTGTTGCGAACCAGCAGGTTTTGGTACGAGAGATAAATATTTCCATTGCATAGATTTTACGTCCAAAGTACCAATCGTCACAAATAACCGTCATTTCGTCCGTTGATCTCATATCGACTGGTTAATCTACGCTAATCCCGACATATCGTGATTTGTTGACATTAGCGAGTAAACAACGTGATTAGATTAGATCTAAAGTGACGGTCATGTCATTATGGAATAGTCAGGAAAACGAAGATTCGATGACGATTTCGCGAGTTTCAGCGCTAGAGACATGCCACCTATTACTAGTTTATGTTTATTTTATCATGATTCGTGAATTTCCAAAGCCTTAGTGACGATCTAATCAAGGAATGCTGTAAATTATTTAGTACTATTAACTCAAAGTTTTGACTAAAACATCAAGTTAAATTAACTAAATCTGCAAGAAAAGATCCTATTCAGAAAGAATTCATTGTATTAGTTGATGATATTATGACTATGATGAAACAATATCGTACAACAATATCGTCACAGCAGGTTCCATGCCTCGACATCAATAAAAAAAAATATCATTGAACATTATTCACACCACCTTCTAGCCCTAGACTAAGCACAGCTAATGGACAGATGTTTACTTAGGTGCTTACGAGTATATCGATCGCCACGGCACCAGATGTACCGAATCATTAGATCACAAAAATGAACATAACGTTTTCATTGACGTCACTTTTATGACGCATGCGATTGTCAAAACGTAAGATGTTAAGATGCGTAGCTATGACGTCGCAAGGTTACCCGGATATTAAAGATCATGAACGGCTATTCTTTTAGAGCAACTTTTCGCTCATCATAAGAAATGGATCCGAAATCATTGTTCATGTTACACAATATTAAACAAACAAAAAAGCTATGACGCCTAAAGAAAATCTTACTTACGTGGTACATCTTATTATCTCTTATCTTACTTACTACCTCTCTTACTTACTTGTACTTTGACACTTTTAAAAAATGGATTTTGTTATCAACCACAAAGTTTTTAATGTTTCCATTGTAGCTTCGTAAAAAACAAACGCATTACACATTGAGCTACTATCATATTTCTATGCAAATTACTACTTTTTCTCTATTTTAAAAACCTTGCTCAAAAGGCCCATTTAATTTGATTAAAAAGCAATTTGTAGTAGGAGCTAAGTAACGAAACCTTTCGTGTTTCAAAGATTATAACGTTAACTTGACCCTGACTACCTATCCCAAGAAGCAAGCATAGGTATTCGATCGGTATCGTGATAGGCAATCATTAAAAGGCAAATTTACCAACCAGGAAAGTTAGGTAAAAATCGATTTAATTGGTTCAAGGGAAAGATGAAATGTCAGTGTCAGTTCAAATTATAAGTTTATCTAACAAATAATATAGGTAATATAATAAATCCAATAGAACTCCTACTGGGTATGTTATTTCCATGAATAACAGGAAACTTGATGAAATCGAAGAAAGATTTTTAGATAAAAGTAACATCACGATAAACACAAGAATAATACAGACTCGGATAGATTTAACAAACAGGAAATTGAAATAGTAGTAAAAATTATATTAGTGCGTTTTCATTCGAAATCCATAATTCTAGTCAAATTGTATGGTATTGTATTAGACATATATTATAAGTAGTAGTAATTTTTTATAGGTTATTTATAATCAGTTAAAAACTATTTCACGAACATATTTTACATTGTATTGCACTTAAACATTGAACGATGATTTCCAAAAATTGTTTTTTCTTAAGCAAATGTATTAATAATTTAATTACGTCTCTCAAGGCAAAAAAATTAAATAAGGTAATTTCAAGACAAACGAAAAATCCGAAGTGTTAAATATTATCGACAAAGTTTGTTTTATCGTCGAAATGTAAAATGCTTGTCAACAAGTTTTCGAACAGGTAGATAAGGTGATAGTGTACAAAATAAAACTTTATCTGTTCATCGGCTGAATGTCATAATTACCTATATACGATTGAACTATACTGATTAATCAATTAAAAAAAAACATTAATGACATAACAAGCAGTTAATAGTTCGATAAGGATTCATAACAAATATTTCATGGTGCGTACTGCGTTGGAATAAATTAAAATATCATCTGTGGTCTCATCTGCTAATGTTTCTGCCCTATGCACGAAAGAATAATCATTTGGCCTAGATAGTAAGTTAGTTGTCAAAATTACGAACAAGAGGCCAGTTAGCTAGATAAATGTACCTATCCAAAAATCTGACGCATACTTTACCCGATCCGGGAGTCAAACCCAGTAAGTACCACGAGGTTGTTCGTCTCCATTCTCACTAAACTCACACCTTCACACCCGATAGGACGAGCCTGTGTTCGCCTTGTGGCGAATTGGCGATGGAACGGCCCATGGTCCTTCCTAAACATCTCGAGTCTCGACTATTGATCGAGATTCGAGGCGCGGCTATGTTGTTTTTAGAAGATCCATACAGATATTTATTATTTACGTAGTTAAAAATATTATATTACGTATTTTTTCATCGTCAAGACTGATTACAATTTTCACATAGATAATATAGGTTACCTACACATTTTAGTTTTAATTTCTCGGGCACTCTTCTCCCATAATTGTCTTTCACTGCATTATTGCTCAAGAATTCTCATGACACAGTGATCAATGATTAATGGTCTGTTGGATCCACTACCATAATGAGAGAAATCATGTTTCGTTAATACTCACTTCATTTGTTTGACTATAGTACTCTTTCCCGACTCGCCAGCACCTGAAACAAAATGTCCAACTGTAAATAATGTAATACAATTGAAGCTTATTTTAAAACTTAATTGTGTGCTAAATATACGGATTCTGTTGAGTATATATGCAACTATGTAAAAGAGCAGTTCAAAACAGACTTTCGCCCAACCGCCGCGATAAAACACGCAATGATATAAAAACAGTTACTCGTAATTACCAGCTGTAAACCGAAACAGTTCACATTACGCATGACTAGCCGGTCGAATAAAAATAGAATGTTAAAATTTATTACATAAAACCGCAAACGGATTCGAAGAATACGGGAAGTTGAGGGTCCACCCTGTTATAGAGGGATAAGCTGCGTCTGTATGTCTGATAGAATAACTTAAGACGTCCCAGGCTTTTCCCCTTATTGGGGGTTGCCTCGATTTTCCGTTATGCAACCAAGCGAGCCCTACCGGCAGTTTTATAGGATGTTTCCGATGGCAAACAACAACCCCGTCACAACCCCAGGGAATCACTAATAGCATTTCCCCCAGTAAAAAAAGATATCCATTTAACATAACATTCGATCAAAGTCAACAAAGTAAGTAGCGTGGGCGTTGCAAAGTAAAGCTTGTCGAATCCAGGTTCATAGAGTGACCCCTGTTGGCACCAATTGTCAGGACAACGCGAATGGCCGATCTCTGACCCCCGATACACATATCACCTACCGAGACAAGTGGACTCCTGATTTAATTATACTCGTGCATGTCCTGCCTGACCTGACCACGCAATAAGGATGTTGTTTTAAGAAAAAAATTACCACTGATTCCGCAATGATATTAATAAAGGCCCAATGGAATTCTTCAAAATGGAGGTCGTGGGTTCGATTCCCGCCTTGGGTCTAGTTGATGGTAGGGCTTATTCAGAGTCCGACTGGCTAGCTAGTCTAGCTAGCACCCTCCACAGGTGAAATCTTTTTTGCCCCGTGCCATTAGGGCATGGAATGCCCTTCCGGCTCACGTGTTTCCTTCCTCCTATAATCCTGGGCTTTTCAGGCGGGGCGTGAAGCGGCATCTATGCAAGCCTTCGGGGTGAGGGTGACTGGCTCAATTGGTATGATCTATTGAGCCAGTCAACCTTACATTTGGACCTCACTTCCGCTTGCCATCAGGTGGAGTGAGGTCATCCTGACTGCCTCTTTATAAAAAAAAAAAAAAAAAATCTGCCGCCAAACAGCTCCGGCTATGTTCCGGAAATATTAATGTGGGACTTGGGAGCCAGTACACTTGAAATCTTAGGCTCAAAGATCAGATGAGCCTACAGTCTGGCAGCATATTGAGCGACGCTTCCTGATGAAGTGTCCCTCAATGGAATAGGCCGCAGTGACCGTCCATCAGAGTTACCATCAGGTGGGCTGCGTGCCTGTCTGCCAACTGATGTTGTATAGAAAAAATTGCATGGTTACGAAATGAGGTGTCGTTTGTTGGTTAAACTAAAAGTTTCACACGGGTTAATGGTAGCGCTAAAAAACTTTCACGATAAAACTGAGCCGCGATCGCGTGACATCGCATTATTCCCACGAACACAATAATGTGTTTTAAAATAGTCAAATTTGTAGAGGACGCTGTTGTTTTAATAAATCACATTACTAAGTTATTCAGATACTCTTCAAAGTCTTACAGGGCAGAAACAATAATTATTTTTAAGGACATTTATAATAAGCAGCCAACCACAATTTAATACCAATTTAAACAAGTACCTTAATGCTGTTTTTAGAAAAGCATTAGATCAGGTCAAGTTTGGTCAAAGAAAGCAAGAGTTTTGAGATTCATTACATGAAGAGGTGTCGTGCGTGACGTCAAGTTAACATCAGCTACTGTATTGTATTGTTTGATATAAAAAATGGTGTGACTTCTTATTCAAATAACAATTCTGTATAAATAACATTTTGTATTTTGAAATGAATCTTCCAAAACAACCAAAAGACACGCCCACAGATACATTTTTCAGTACGAGACGTAAGCGTGCGAAATTCCATATCATGCGACCTCAATTTTGGCTTTTACTGCTAGTCTTCTGTTTCCTGTTTATTTTCAGCCTACATTTGAATTTACCTATCGATTTTCGATTTCACTATAAAGGTGAGCTGATGCGACGTCGTTCGGTACCTTTTTGCGCTATCATCGCGATACCATCGCTCTTTGCGTGCTCCATCGCCTGTCTGATAAAATTCCTACCTGGATGATTCAATGTAGCTAGGTTTCAGAACATATTTTAGTGAGAGTATTTTATGCTATTTTAGGCTTCGACTTTGCAATCTTTTCAAAGATGAGGTCGATATCTTCTAGCACACATGTTTTAAGCAGAAGACATTTCATCGAAATACACATTTAGAAAAAGTACCTATCTACTATCTAATGGGTACACTTTGGGACCAAATAGAATAAAGCTCGAATGATTTTTTAACAACTCGACTCGAAGTTGCAGAATGTAGTTTCCGTAAACATGGTGAACTACATTAAATTGAGGTGACAGGGGGCGATATAATATTATCGATAACAGGGTAGTAGTAAGCCGTTAGTTAATTGACATAATATGATATCAAAATCACGAAACGATAGAGTGGAAAGTAATTTGGTCGTAAAATGAAAATATAAGCCCAAAATTGAAGGATGGTCACAACGTTTTAAATAAGGATAGACAAAAGTTATCCATTTTCCCACTTATTTCTGACGCATTACATTTTGCATAGAGATAGGAAAAACATTTCTGTTTTAGCTTCACAGTTTCATAATATGTTACAAGATTTAGGTATTTGACGACTTAAAATGACAGCTTTACAGTGAAATTGAACTTATCGTTTAACACTCACGTATTAGGGTACCTACCTTTTTGAAAAAAATAGCCATGCTTATTTCGATTATCTATGAATGCTATTGTGAAAGAACATATAAAATCATTTTGCAGGTAACATCAATTGCTTCCATTAATCATCCTAAATAAGGCACTAGAATGCCTTATGCCAAGAAGTAGTATCAATGGATAGATTTTTTACTACATATTTAAGTCGACACGAACTGACTATAGAAGAATAGAATAGAATAGAATAGAACTTTATTTCATATCAAAAAGATTTTAGTACACAAACTTAATTCATAAATGTATGCTAATAAATAATGTTATGTTACTATTAAGTTAAATATACAATGCAATTTCACTCGTAAAGTAGCACTACACAATACAAATAAATTGTTAACAAATTGGCGGTATACTAAAATATGACAATCTTTACCTCCCGTACTAGTCGAGACTGTGCTACGGCAAGGTAAGATCCTCGTGCCAGTAATATCAACCATAACATAAACAATATAAGGGTGCTTTTTAATTGAGGTAGTTGCTGCGTAGACAAACAAAAGACACGGGTGACGAGCATTATGGACTTATCGTAAACAAGTAGTATATGCAAAATAATAACACAATGCAGGTCACATTAACTAACACTGAGCAAATTATGATTTGCTTAATTTTGACCCGTATATGTTTGGTATTTTATATATCAAAGAGAACAACGAGAAAAAATAAATAAAAAAAACTGTATTTTGTAAGAAAACAACATTACCAAGTATTTTAGACTTAATATATATTTTGATCAATATTATTCAAATAAAACGGAGTATGATAATACAATTTATATAGTATAAATAAAATAAAAGTTACTGCTATTACAATTATGACCACATATTATAAATAAATAAATATTACAATGTACAATACGTAAATTATATAATGTTACAATAGCTCAGACTATGTGTATGGTGTAGTTTTATTTTTAACAAGAAAGGTTTATAAAAAGATACTTTTTGTATATAAATACATTTATAATATGCATTTATGCTGTCACGACATATAATAACAATAAATACAACTTTACGTAATTTTTATGTGTATGTATTTAGATATATTTATATACGTGAATGTAACTATGGTATTTATTTGTTAAAATAAAATAAAATAAAATACGCAAAAAGAAATTCATATACCTATTTGTATAAGGTTTTCAGTCCGCTCATAATTCAACTTACTCAGAAATTCATCCAGAGTCCTTCTACAAGAAAATCTTGTGAGTTCTCTCAGAGGTACAATTTTGCTGATCCGATTATAAAGTAGTGGGGCCAAAAAGTAGGAAAAACATTGCGCAAATGAGGTTTTACATTTTGGAACATCATACACTTCATGTGATCTTCGCCTTGAGGCGTTTTTACGATTTCCAAGTGAATGTTGTTCCAACACAACAGACTTTATAAAAAGCTGTCTTATGTTTAAAACTTTGAACTCGTCGTACTATGGTCACGGCACGGCCATTTAAACGTGACACATCAATTAACTTCTAGCACAAGACACCCACTTGCCTAACAAGGTCCCGTCGGTTTGACATACTTGTCACATAGGTTTCTAGGTTGAATAAGCTTATACCAAGCCTTTTTATGGTATAAAAATCACAGCCAGCATCTACGAATAAGGTGAAATTCCTAATCGGTATTTTAGCAACAACAGGTAACAGTTGGCAGGTCTTCTGATCGTGGGAGGCAGTTAAGAATATTTAGGGGGGAGGGGGGGAATAAACTTGCAAACTAGTTTAACGTAATTTTAGTTAGAAGCACTTGCTTTTAAATATCTATTTTATGAAAGCGCATAAGTCGTCTAGTAGTATTATCATGGATACTTGGATCATCACCCAGAACCTGGCTGAAATCGAGAGCGAAACCTATGGCAATGGCGCGTGGCGCTACGAGCTCCGTATCTTTAATTGTCACCGCGCCATGCGCCATCGATTTCGAGTCTACATGCCAAAAAAATTAAGATCCGATTCTTGTATAACCTACATTTCATCATACAATTAGTATAAATGTATAATGTATACATCTTTAAGTTGTTTCATTTAAATAAGAATTGTAGGTTTTATCCAATAAATTTGGTCAACATACTAGAAATCACATTTTGTCCACTAGGCTCCATATGACTTGTCAGTAAGTCAGACTGCAATAAATAACATAAGTGAAGTTATGTATTATAAGATAAGTAATGAATTATTGATGTTTAGTTGGTGCAAAACCTAGCCTTGGTAACAAAGGCTCTAGTATCCTTTTTACCTTTAATTTTCTAATTGAAAATAAGATATTTGTACCTAGATATCTTTTATCTGCTGTATTCTTTGCTTGTTCTTGAATACATTGAGGATAATAAATGTGTTGTTACTTGTTCATAGAAATAGTGAATTATCTCCATGTAAAAAAATAATTAGGAAAGCCTTTTGAAAATGAATTTGTAGGATATTCATGTATTATTAATAAAATAGAAAAATTATATTGTGAAATTTGAAGAAAATTTCAATACTTATTCAATAATGATGCAAATATTTTTGACTTCATTATCATGAGGAGTCCTAACAAGTTTAGAAGAAACTATTGATCCAAGAATTATTGTGTACCTTGTTTATATAGATCACAATTCAAAACATAAGTATTAAAAGCCTTAAAAAATTAAAAAAAAATGTTTTAAAACTATCTCACAATAATTATTGAGTAGGCACTTTATTAAAAAGGGGTTTTCTCAAACTCCATCTGCATCAGATAGTTTTAATTTTAATGTTTTCAAATAATGTTTTTAAACCAATATCAGATCCCCATCTTCTATAGCTAAAGTAGGGTTTCATAGCTCTGATTGGGTCTGTTATGAGAATATAATCTGACATTTCAAACATTGCAGATGTTATCTAAAATTAATTAACTATGAAAGATTAATTTTCCAAACATAATTACCTATATTTTGTTCTAGATTTAGGTACATTACTATGCCAATAATAAGGATAGTAAATCTTAACAAGTTTGGATTTTATTTGACCTGTCTTATGTCTGGCATCAGACTAAAGACAAGTGCAGAGGAAGAACCATTATAAAAAAAATAATATCTAATCTAAAGATAAATAACAAATTAAAAGATTACTAAGGTAATATAATGTTAAACACTTTCTTTAAATCTCTCTTTTTTCATCAATGTTATAAGAAATGACTATCTATAAAAATAAACAAAGTGCTTGAAACTATGGTAAGAAGGAAATACTTGTTTTAATGTTGTGATTATTAAAGGACCTAGAAAAGACTTACATTAATTAATCTTTCTTCAGAGCATAAAATATACCAAAAACACCTCATCATCAGAATAAGAGAAATAATAAACTAATCCACTAGCAGGCTAGCACCTAAAATATTAGGTTAGCATCTTACTTAGTAGTTTAGGTTCTAACTTAGTACCTACCTATTTGGGTGCAAACTTAGTATTTTTGTGCACTAGGCTCCAACAACCATTTTTTTAATATAAATTAATGATCACAATTTATTATTTTGGTACAATTTTCTAAACAGTAAGATGGCATAATGGTAAATATATCATAGGCTTTCTGTCATAGTATTGGCACCAAAGGGGTTTGAAGATTTTGGCCTTCCTACGCGTCCGCCATTTTGATTTTTTTTCAAAGTAGCGTTCACTTAAAATTCTATGAAAAATCGATACCTTACATTAATACAAACATAATATGTTATTAGACAAAAACCCGTAAAGTGTCACATTTTAAAGATATAAGCAACCAAAGTAAAATTTCTTTGTTTTGAGTTTTTTTTTTCTCAAGTTATAGTTCACATAAAATTCATTCAAAAATAGATACCTGATATCAATACAAACATAAAATGTCATAAGACGAAAAGTCGTGAAGTGTCACGTTTTAAAGATATAATGCAACTAAAGATTTATTTTGAGTTTTTTTTGTCTCAAGTTATAGTTCACATAAAATTCATTTAAAAATGGGTACCTGACATCAATACAAACATAAAATGTTATTAAACAAAAACTCGTAAAGTGTCAAGTTTTAAAGATATAAGCAACTAAAGTTTTACTTCTTTATTTTGAGTTTTTTTCTCAAGTTATTGTAATAATGACATCTTAATATGACATTTTATGTTTGTATTGATGTCAGGTATCCATTTTTGAATGAATTTTATGTGAACTATGACGTCTTGACACCTTTATCTTAAAATAAAGAAATAAGACTTTAGTTGATTATATCTTTAAAACTTGACACTTTACGGGTTTTCGTCTAATAACATTTTATGTTTATATTGATGTCAGGTATCCATTTTTAAATGAATTTTATATAAACAATAACTTGAGACAAAAAACAACTCAAAATAAATCTTTAGTTGCTTATATCTTTAAAACGTGACACTTCACGGGTTTTTGTGTAATGACATTTTATGTTTGTATTGATGTCAGGTATCCATTTTTTAAGGAATTTTATGTGAACTATAACTTGACACAAAAAAATCTTAAAATGAAGAAGTAAACCTTTAGTTGCTTATAGATTTAAAATGTGACACTTTACAGGTTTTTGTCTAATAACATATTATGTTTGTATTAATGTAAGGTATCGATTTTTCATAGAATTTTAAGTGAACGCTATTTTGAAAAAAAATCAAAATGGCGTACCACAAGGTAAGCCAGCCTCCATACAAAAATCTTCAAACCCCTTTAAAATTCCAGTTTAACTATTAATTTTTAATAGTTGTATTGGAGACAGTGAATATTCATTAATAAAAATAATTATATTGATATAAATCCAAATATTTTTCTTTATTTATAGCAAGCCCATTACTTGAGAATTGTTGATCAATCTTGCTGGATTTCTCGTTCAATTCTCTTTTATCTATACAAGGAAAGTAATAATATTAATATAAACTACACTTGTGATATTGAATAGGCTTACCAGTTACAGTGGAACCTTGATTAACAGGACTAATTGTTGTCAGTGGTGATTTGGATAATTGAAAATCTGGATAATCAAAATGTATGAAGAAAAGCGTGTTTTATGCACATGTAGTTCATACTTAACGTTATTTATTTTAATTAGAAACATCAAACACATCAATGAAATAAACATGTTTATTGAGAAATTATTAAGAGTTACATTTTACAACATTTATGATGTTTGCAAAAATTCGACTTGTAGTAGATTTATTAAACATTTTTTTACTTGGTTCAATATGACTAAACTTAATTATTGAATTAGACACGGTTGGTAGTCCAGATAATCGCGAATCCAAATAACTGAGGGCCGGATAATCAAGTTCTTTATAGGTTAAAAAAGTTAAAGTATGAGCCTATTAATGTCCCACTGCAGGGCATAGGCCTCCATCCTTGAAATCAAGTTATCGCTACAATGATGGGTATTGGCTTAATCACCACGCTTGCCAAATGCGGATTGGTGACCACAAACCCGAGCTGTGTCCGAAAAAACCGACACAAAGTTAGCTCGACCCGGGAATTAAACCCAGGACCCCATGATCTTGGCCCGGTACTTAAACCACTAGACCATCGAGGCGTCTGTATAGGTAATTTAAGTAAAAGATTTTACAGGTACCTAATTACGTAATACTTGAACGGCCCCTATTCTTCTATATCAGATACCAAAGTCAAGACCAAGGAATACTCCTAGACTTGTATTGAGAGAGGTGTGTTATACTTTTTTATATTTATTTATGAATTCATTATATAGCAGCAACCATTTTATTTTAAACATTCAAAATGTAAAATTATTTCAAAGCTTTATTAAAATAAATAATGAAATGATCTGCTTTTTTGAATAATAGAAGACTAGAAGACACTATAAATAAAGAATGTTGCCTTTACCTGAATGTATCAAAACATTGAACTTAACAGCTTGATTTTTATTTCTAGTCTATGTCTAGTTGTAATTCTGTTTTAATGTAAGAGATAAGCGGAAAAGTATAAGCAAGATAATCACTTGAATTTGGATTGATTTCTTGACAATTCAGCACACACAATGTCGTTGATATATATGGTCTATATTTTTTTGTAATGACCCAGAGGTCAAAGCCACTCTGATAAGAAACAGGTATTCAACAAGATCCATATTAAGTCTAGATGGATCTATGTATATTCAGAAACATTTATGTAGTTGGTTGATTTCATGTTTAATTTATAAAATGTTATGTGCATTATAATTAAGAAAACCATCTAAATGATATTGTTATCAAGAAGATACCAAGTGTTAACAAAATGTTACATGTTTAATCTTTCAAGCCCCGGATTACCAGACACAATAGAAAATCTATTGTTACGCGGCACCCGAGTGCCGGTTCGGGATTGAGTGGTTAACGGGCTGTGAAATAATTATACCTGGCATTAATTAATAGCATTTCTGCCTACATTTTAACATCTGAATTCCAATTATTACATGCGCAAGGAAAATACATATGAAATTTTGAGAAAAAATTTGAAAAAACTTGCCTTGATTTAAAATCTACTTTAAATAGTAAGCCACATCTATGTGTGCTGTTACATTATTGAATAATGCATACTCAGTTTATCAGACAACTCAATAGGATTATCTAAATACATGTAAACTACTAATCTTACCTCCATATCATTCAACTTGCTAAGATGTTACCCAAAAATTTTATTGATTAGTCTGGTGAAATATTCCCAATTATAAATTATTATTTTAGATAACTTGAAGGTGTTACAGCCTAGAAAAATAATATTTTAAAGAACTTATCAATCAATACCAAAAACTAAGATACAGGTGGGTACCCCAACCTCAAGCACGCCATCAGACTCAGAGCATTATAGTATAAGCTAACGAATAATACATAAAATTGAGTTTCAGATTGCGCATCTACCGATGAGATGAATAAAGATATCAGTAGGCCGAGATTGTCCCGACGATAAATCATGGGTGCGGCCGTAGAACGAGACGCAGCGTGAACTAAACGTTACTGTACCTAGCAGCAAAAGCTTGATATCCTTAGAGGCCTGAATGCCATCCTCCTTCAGGTTCCTCTCGATTTGCCGACTGCGAGCGGCCGCCGCGCGTTCCTCCGCCGACTGGGCGCACCCCATGTCGGCAGCTGTCTCTGTGCCTTGGACGCCGGCCGCCCCGACTCCCCAGCCGGGCGCGCTCTCACCGCTCCCTCTGCATGCGCTCCACACGCGTCCTGCCGCTCCGGCTCGACCGGAGCCACCCTACACAACGTTTGCACCCAACACAGTAACCTAACTGTACCACTTATCACTGTCCAAATATATTCTACGACACTTTCTAAACAGAAAGACAAACACTGCTCCGAAAACTTCTCAAATCTTTACTACACCCAGCACTAAAAACACGTAACGACAGCGCGAATTTTAATTGATTTTACGAATCCGTTCAAATACGAGGTAATGGCGGCCGGATGACAAGCCAGCCAGCTCCACTCCGTGACGGCGACCGCGCCCCGCTCGACTGACGTTCGGGCGCGTTCGGTTCTCTTCGTTCGAGCTCGCTCACACATGCGTGAAAGTAGATTCTCACACGAAAGAGAACAAAAGCAATGCGCTAAAATCTCTGGTTGAAATGAAACCAAAGATAATTTTTTGAATAGAAATTGATTTTTCTGTTTTTATTATTCTTCCTGAAACTGTAAAAAATATAATTTGTATGTAACTGCAATTCTTTGCTAGCATAGCATGATTTTAGCATGCCATGAAAAGAAGAATAATTATATTGATTGTCATTTATCTCTTAACATTTTATAACTTTTATCCTTTTGTAATCCAAAAATATTTGGATCTCTTTTAATGCCTCAAAATACAAGCTATCTACTATACCTAGTATTATATTGTATTGCAAGTATTGAGGCATTAACATCACGCAGCAGAACTGAATCTTTCAGTAAGTAAATTAGTTTAGTTAGGATATAGGCCAAGGCAAAGGTACTGAAAAAAGTTGGAGTTGTTGAACGTGGTGCATTATAATATAAATACTTATAAATCCTATAATGCTGACAATATTCATTTATCTATACCTTTCCCTAAAAGAAACCCAAGCTAGAGGCAAGCTCATCTGTGCCTGTGATGGGCTTGTCCTTTTCAGTAGGTGATTAGGTACAGATTACCAGGTACCAAGTTGAGAAGTTCGTGTTTCCATAAGTACAAAAAACACAATGTGGGTCACTATGTTAAATTCTAATGTATGAGTTTTAACTAACTCATCAATGTCTACCCGCATTTACCTATGTGTTAGCTTTGTTCATAAACCAGGACTCTCACTTTGGGTAGCAATTCATTAGTCGATTTTTGTAAAATAATTCCATGACACTATGTTTTAATGCACCAAGCGCAAGTTTATGGCGTAATGAAGGTATTTGTTAAGCTATGATTCATAAAATAAAAAGGTCATAATGTCATACTCATGATATACAAGACGCGTCATTTAGTACGAGTATTTCAATACGAATGAAGAACAATTTTTTTTCTGGTGTTTAAAATAAAAACCTTGACTTTAATCTCAAAGAATATATTCAAGTACATTTTTTAAAAATAAGTACCCACCTTAGCAAGTGCACCGCCTACTATTCAATGTTTAAAACGTATGTAACTGCTTAAACAATTGCTATCCAATTGAAAAAGGCGTTGCACTATAAAATTAATATGGAAATTGACTTGAATACAATTCAAGCTTCATTAAATTAAATATTGTGTAGATATTTTCAAAATACCTACATTTCTTTAATACACATTGAGTAAAGACAACATGCATGTTTTGTTGTTGTAGGAACTAGGAACTACTTATAACGAACAACATACCTACTGACACAGTATTACAAAAACCCTAAACTGTGCTACTGACGACCGGCGACCTAATCTCGAAGTAACGACTAAAAATCTATCAACTGCTATGTGACCCATTACGTGCCGAATAACATACTTTTTAAGGAAAAGATTTCTAATGAAGGTTTGATGGAAATTAAAGTTTTTAAATGGGAGATGCAAGTGAGATGGCAATAAATATTTTACAGAACGGACATGCTACCGACCCGACGTTCAAACCCAGCTTCTCCTGTTATCAGGTTTTCGTAGATCTCCATGACCCGAATTTTAGTTATTATCTTAGACCGAATAATGAAGTTATTTATTACTTATATCCAAAACATCTGCCACATTTAATTTAACTACAGCTTAGTTGCGCTCGGTGTTAATAAAAATTGCAAATATGCTTTTTATTTGTTCCATAACAGTAGTCAAAAGTAAAATTATTATCGTTAGAACTTTAGTGATATCGACTATTCGACTAGAACGATTATCTTTAAAATACACACTGAATTAATAATCATTTTAGTCCGATTGCAGCAGCTTTTAACTCTTAGGTATTATTAACTATTTAATTAGAGAACCTCAATATTAATAAATCGATTGCTTGGAGATTTATTTCAATTGGTTCTTTTTAATATGTTTAATGTTATAAGTAGTATAGTATGCCCCACTGAGTTAGGAAAAAGCCTCAATTAACGATATCTTGAAGCTGTATGACACGGACCTTTATCGAAACACTAAGTACAGCTTATACTATGGAATACCATCATAACTTTTTCAGAGTTCGACTTTCGTACCTAAGGCTACAGGTGTTATCTACACCATATGTAATTGTTCTGGCACAGATAGATAATATAAGAGCTCTGGCTTTGTTCCAGTTATATTAAAAATATGTGAGTCTTAGCTACCCTGCGGTTATGCTGCCTAAACGCATTGTCTTCCGAAAAAAAAAAGGCGAGATAATGGTGCGTAAATTCAGTTAGCGTGGAAGGGAATGCCTCTCCAAAAAAAAAAAAGGACTGACTAAAACGGCCAATCACACCGTACAATAACATATTATAAAATATAAAATCAAAATCAAAATCAAAATATTCTTTATTCATGTAAACTTGTATCAAGTATTTATGAATCGTCAATTACAGAGTGACTCTACCACCGGTATCGGAATGCAGTCATCTGCCGAGAAGAACCGGCAAGAAACTCGACAGTTACTCTTTTTCATCGCCATGTTTGTTTTCAATTTGTTTGTTACAATTACTGATTAGTTTTAGAATACCAAGCCATACAGTATAAAGTATAAGAATGAGACTATAATCGAGAAAAATCCGTGAGCTCTGGAAGACCAGTGCCCAAAGGTGGCACCTGCAGCACAAGTATGACGTATGTGCCAGCCATAATTTCACTCTATATTATGGTCCCCAGCACAGGTGTACGCCCTAATTAGTTACTCATTTTCATATCTGAATAGAAGTTAGAACAGCAATCTGGCACCACCAAAAAATTAGGTGCGACCTAAACGGTTGGGTTATACTTCCAACTTCTGGGAATTTGCTCACAGAGAAACAAGAGCACTGAAGATCTCCTGTAAAAGAATGGCTTATAGCCACTTCACTATCACGGCATCATTGTTATACCTACTTAGGTCGTAGTCCTGGATGCTTGACGAAAATGTGCAGAATGATGTCTGCTAAAGTCCGCTAAAGCCCACAGAAAGCTCTGTGGGCTTTAGCGGCTATCTTCAACTTCCGTGTGAGGAGACTGAGGAGTCCCATATTGCCCACCCCAGCTGATGGTCAGTGGTCGAATGATCAACAAAAAAAAAGTGAAAAATGTTTATTTAATAAAGTCAGGAGAAAATAATCAGATCGTACACGCGAGCAATCTGCCGCTTTTGCGTAAAATGGGTCGCTCTTTAAAGTCAGGGCAGGGGTATTAGGTTCAATTCCCGTCAAGCTTACCAAGACGAATGAAAATTGAACTATGAACCCCTGAGTCCCCTGACTTTGGAATTAGATTTTTCTTTTCGAAAAACACTTAGGTAAGTTTGGTGTCTGAACTAGGAAGAGATAACAAATAACGCAGGAATGCCAGGAATATATTAAGTACTTATTGCAACTTGTAAGTAAGTGGTGCCCACGAAGGTAGTTAGGTACTATACTTTTTTAGAAAATTGTTCATTCATCTTGTTTGCACGTTTAATAATAGACTCTTATTAAGGTACAGATAATAAGTAATTAACAAAAACACGAAGTGCGCCTTCGTTAGCAACTTTTTTTATGCTAGGTCAGTTGGCAGACAGGCACGCTAGCCCACCTGATGGAAAGCGCGGTCACGGTAGACTCATCTGATCTTTGAGCCTCTGATTTTAAGTATACTGTCTCCCTCATTAATGTTGCCGGAATACAGCCAGAGCTGTTATGGCGGCAGATTTCACCTGTGGTAGTAGCCAGTCGGACTCTGAGAAAGTCCTCCCACCAACCAGACCCAGTGTTTTTAAACCCGAGCGAGCTTAGCCACTGTTCCACGGAGGCGGTCAAAAAACTTATGTTTTGAATTTCCTTTTTGAAATATTACTTACATATTACTGAAATGCGCCCAAGCTTTTCCTTCACCAATTAAGGAATTATACTCGTAGATCGTAGATTATCAATCATCTTACCTAGAGAAATGGAGTAAAATAAACAAGGAATAAATAAGTATACCTACTGTTACGCGAAATAGGAACGGGCATAACGGTTAAAATCAACTAAAAATTCCATGTTATCATCGCCTATTTTCAAAGTAACATTGACCATGAAAGCATAACGCAGACACTCTTTTCAATTACAGTGGTGGTCACAAATTTAAAGACACTCTTCATGTTGACTACGTACAACAAAATAAACGATATTTTGAGACCCAAGATAGTATTAATTCCATATTTATTGGTTTTCATACGTACACTGTTGTCGTATTTTTTAAATGCGGACAGCAAAAAAGTTATTAAAGCAATATTTTAGTCTTTTTTCCTTTTTCAAATGTAACACAAACTTTGTCGATACTTTTTTCGCTGGTCAGCTAATTAAAGACAGTGCGTATTTCATGTTCTAAAGTAAGCATAACCATAAAAGGAGTAGGTACTTTAACTTTTTCAATTATGCAGATATTTTTCTTGACAAGCAAAAACTAGCTTATTTTTTATTGCTTTAAGTATAATTGTGATAAAAATGAATTAGTATGGGAAAGGGGAAAGGTTGCGATTCTCCCTTGATAAGGGAGAAAATTGAATTTTTTTTATATCAAAGGTTGGTCGGACGGTACATTAAAAGATCACTTACGATGCTTTAAAATATGGTTATAGACGATATCCGGCATTTTAAGAAGTTTTATACGGTTTACATGCCCAGGAAATCTAGACCGAGAAAAACAACCCCCTCAAAAATAGCATCATTTGGATAAAAAAGACCCATCAAATGGCTCAAAAGTCATGCGTTTTGAAGTATTTGGTGTAGAGGGGTCTAAAAAAGTATCTAACAGAACGATTATAAGGAAATTATGGAAGTCACACATTTTTGAAAGATTTTTCCTAAGGTGCTTCTTTTGAAGGAAGAAAAAGATCGGAGCAAAATTACGATTTGCCCAAAACTATTTACATCTGGACAGAAATACTGAGGAAAAAATGTGTTTATTTCCGAAGAACTTTAATTAATATAGTAACTCTAAAGGAAAAGTTTACGTTAGGCGTCGTCCAAAGAAAAAAAATGCATCCAAAGTACACAAAGAAAACAGTCAAACGTTGAGGGGGTAATACAAAAATTTGAGGTAGTTTTACTGGTAACGGTGTGGCACCTAATAAAAAAAATACAAGGTAGCAGGATTAAATTTAATAAAGGAATATTTTAGAAAAAGTCATGTTTTCTTACGCCAATGACCATTAGCCGGAGATATAGACTTTTCAACACGATAACGATCCCATAGACACTTCAGCAGGAGTCAAAGAATTGCTTAAGAGCCAATAAGTAACAGATTAAGATTGGCCACCGTACTGTCCCGACACTAACCCGATCGAAAACATGTGATCTAATGTGAAGAAAATAGTGGCAAAAAACATACAAGTAATGTTCATTAACTTTACTCGACGTTTAAAACGGCATGGGTGCAGATTTCCATTGAAATCTGCAATAATTTGAAGGCATCAATGCCTAAGCGGGGTTGGGCTTTTATTGCTGCTAAAGGACATGCGACAAAATATTAATGTCGTGTTTTTATGTTTTTAAAATACGTCCTAAATGTATTAAAGTCAAGATCGTTTCAAAATTTACTAAGTTGATTTTTTTATAGTTACTTAATGAGTCTGTCTTTAATTAGTTGGCCAAGTCTTTGTATTCGTTCGTACTGCTTGCAATAAACTTAACCAATAAAAAAACAAAAAATAGAACATCTTTGTATCTATATTTTACATCAAACATTTTACGATAACCCTAAGAATAATTTGAGTAATATTGCAAGATAATAAATGTATTATAATAAAAGTATAAAGGGTAGGTAAACTCTGAAAACTTAAACTGAAAATATCTCCTCGGTGTCTTTAATTATATGTCCACCACTGTATCTGTTACCTACTTTAAAAGTTGGTACACTAGCAACAGATGACGAAACGACCACTGATAAAATAAAGTGGACCACGTAAAATATGTTATTATATTATGTTAGTAATAAAGTAACTAAAATTTCATAATGGTCTAATTAAAATTAAGTTTCAAGATAACCGAACGGTTAGTTCAAGATCGGGTCTCAGACTTTAAGATAGGTAAAATACCTAGCAGATCTTTAAATATAGGCACAGTTCCCAGTTCGGCAACCGGCTCTTGATTAGTAACGTAATTAGAGATTTACCTACCTATTGCATTTTTCAGCTGTCAATTGTCATTAATTTATTCCAAGTGTACCCAGTACATAATATTTCTATGAGTGTACCTAAGGATAAGTAGCTCTCTATGTACCTCTAAGAAGCTCGAGTAATTCCTATTTAATCTAAGCCATAAATATTTATAAATGCGTGTACGATGTGGGTACGTTAAACCGCAACCGTAGGTGCTATTGACATTCGAGCTTATCCTCAAGATCGATAAACATGATACAAATCCTCGTCTACAATGTTGTGTTCTTCATTACTTACCAATCTATTGTAGATGTATTTTTTTTTACTATGTATTATGGCCCATAGCTTTAATAAGTAGAAAACATAATACTTAAGAGTCCCAAACATAAGTCCGTTAGGCCGTAAGTATTGATATAAAATCATCAATAGATAATATAAAAATAGATCTCGTCAGCATGTCGCATAGATTCTAAAAGTTGCCGGTTCGGGCACGACAGCGTCACCGTGCGGCAGTCGATAGAGCTGCAACCGGGGTGCGCGCGCATCTCGCCCGCTAGACAGAGAGAGGAAAGCTCCATTACCAAGGAGCAGCAGCTTGATGTCCTTGGCCGCCTGGATGCCGTCCTCCTTGAGGTTCTTCTCGATAAGCTTGCTGCGCGCGATGGCAGCGCGCTCCTCGGCGGACGAGGCGCAGCCCATGGCGATAGCGCGCACGGCCTGGCTCGCTACGCGCGGCAGCGCCGTGCCCCTAGCATGCTCGCGGCCCGTCGTCGCGCGCAGGTGGCGCCGCGCACGCGCTGGCTCGCGCACGCGTGCCGGCTCCGAGGGTTTGCGCTCCGGCGCCGCGTCACCGGGACTGCACGAGGGTGTCGCGCTCGCGTCGACCGGCGTGCAGGGCGAGCTGAACGAGTGCCGCCGCGGCGTGGGCCCGCGAACGAATGACGGATCGCGCACCGCCGACGCGCCGACCGCACTGCGCACGCTCCGACGCCCGCCGTCGCCGCGCGCCGCCGCCGCCCGCCGGCCGCAGCCGCCCAGCGCCTCCCTGACTAAATTTAATGCCTCATTTACACTTGTTCGTCGAACGACCTTACAATCGGTCGGCGACCGCCTAAGATATCAGATGTAAATAACTCTTGATTACCCAATGTTTGTTGTGTATCTTCGTCAAATTCGGCGGATTTTCATTTCTGAAATGACTATGTAAATATTTCAAAATTGAACTTACATTACACCTAGATAAACACACGACTATGCTTTAAGAGAATAGCATCGAATGTTTTTTGCGAAATATCGTACCGAGACCTTCTGGCCTAGTAATCCTAGTATCCTAATAACAGAAATTTTCAAATAAAATTCATACTCGAAGAATCAGTTTTAGTTACCCGAAGAAACGATGATTAACAAAAGTTATTATTGCTCGTATTTTACGTGATCTTCGTGAAACGCCTTGATGGTTTCGGACCGGGCCGAGATCTCGGAGTCCAGGGTTCACACCCCGTATCGAGCTAACTTTGAGTAGCTTTTTTCGGACACTGCTCGGGTTTGTGTTAACCAATTTGCATTAATTCCGATCATTTTCCCTGTAGTGGGTGGGACATTAATATGTATATAGAGTACATTGAATAAGTTGAACATGTCCTTCATACTTAGGCTGGCCGGTTTACGGCCGGGTGGCCGTAGTGATCTATCAAGGGAAGAAAAGTATCCCAAGGTCGCAATCAATGGTGAATTGGTGACTGGAAGCGTCTTACGACGAAGAAAGATAGGACGAAGCTCAAGGCTGGGACCATGAAGGCATGACTTGCGCCATTGGAGAAAATTATGTTTACTCTCCTGTCTGTCGCACAGCAAGCCTCAGAAATACCGACAAAGGACGTACAATTAGTAGTTTGCGTGCAAATAGGTAGGTAAGGTAGGTAAATACATATTACGTAAAAGTAGTTAATAAACGTTCGTGTCTAAATTATACCTAATTATGTCAACTCAAACTATACATACAATGTTGTAGAGAGTTGATTTGCGGGAGTAAGGCCCTTCTCCCATTACGATACGCCCGCGCGACTCTAGTCTCGGAGACTAGTCGCCGCGAGGGGCGCGAAGTATCTTGAGTATCTCACATACATAATATTTATATGTAGACTCGCACACTACGATACTGATGTCTCCATATAATATGTATGTGAGATACTTTGCGACGACTAGTCTCCGAGACTAGAGTCGCGCGGGCGTATCGTAATGGGAGAAGGGCCTAATTAGACCAAAATAATAATACGAATTTAGAATTAAATAAGTATACAGTTATTTATTAAGTATAACCGGTATAACAAATTTCACAAAGAAAATGGTTAATGCTAAAAAACTACTTTAGTTAATGATGAAAAGGCGACGGGTCTTAATCTTTTAGAATCACTACATATTTGATCTGAATTTCTGAGATCTAATAATTTACATACATAATGTTATGTTGCTATTAGATTGAAAAAAATATGTATAGTGTTTGCATAATTATTTTTTAATTATGTATAGTGTTTAAATTTTATTGGGTTAGTGACGATTAAAACTACCGATTAACCGATTATACATGTGTGGTTATTTTAATTCGATGTTCTTCGTGCAGCCTCCAGATAATTTATTAGCTCCTAACCTAAATAATTACCTTTGCTTTGCGTAAAAAAAGGGTGCGTTCCTGGTTTTGACCACAATGATGATCAGATGACATCAGAATCAGTTTGTTTATGGCCTACAAACTTATCTGTTCCGGTGGCCAAAATTGGAACTACGTGAAATGCAATGCAAAAACAATATTTAATGATACGCCGCGCGTATTATAATGGGCGATTTTCTGACAGCTCGTTTTTTTAGTTCTAAATTTGATCAATAGATGGCGCCACCCCATCTATGATAAAAGTCAATGTTAAGCAGCCACAAGGAACGAACGAGTAAAATTTTTCTATGCAAGGAACGGAACGAATGACTTCGAAGTGAATTTTGTTTCATAAAACGGAACGTTTTGTTTATGTTTGGTGTCAGATGTCATTGTCATTCCCGAAAAATTCTCATGCATGCCATAATATCTTACCTCGGTTCGTCGAATGCGCTCACTTGTTTATGTGCGTTACTCTGGCGGCATGCTAGCACGTCTAGAGATGAAACAAATTAGAATAATTTGTGCATTATATGCTGTATATGTGCACCAAATATAAAATTTGTGCCTAGTGGGGTTTCTGAGATATTAATGAAAATACGATTTCGCCAGCGTAACGCTTGAAAACGTTATCCTGGCGGAACGATTTTTACCTATTGGTCCTAGGGCAATTTTAAGTAGCATAAAAGATAGCTTAAATTTGTGCCCTAAAGTAGCCAAGCAGCGGCATTTGTGCCCCCCGTAGTTTTTGAGTCTGCAGTAACGTTTGGCTTATTTTCCATATCTTTAGAACAGCTGGACGTACAGAAATGATTTTTTGTGAGAAGATGCCTTGTAATTTGTGCCTTCATAGTTATTCCAAAGAAATACATGGTTAATGATTTACAAAAGATTTTCTAAAAAACGAAAACAGCCTCTACCTCTTGAACTACTTACGATAGGCGCTGAATGTCTCAATCAAGTAGCTGATGCCTATATGATACAAGGTTCTTCTGACAAAATTTTATAACCCTACGTCTGATATTGACGAAATAAATCAACTTTTTGAACTGAAAATTGTTTACTTATTTCGTACGTATAATGCACAAATTATTCTATATTGTTTCATCTCTAGACGTGCTAACATTTCGCGCTTTCCGCCAGAGTAACGCACAACACTTGTTTCGTATTGTGTTTTGTGTGGTGAATCCTGTTTGACCCTGGCTTGCTTACTGGATTCTGGACTCTACTTAATACGACTATTTCGGCACGCATTAACGGACTTTGATTTGGCCATACTGTATTGGATAATAATAATTGAAGTTGGTGATATTGCGATTGTCATCGCGAGACATTTTTGGCATGAATTTTATATAAATTAATAAGTAACTGTTTAAAAACCCAAAGGATAGGTTAATACAATTATATGTATAAGACTAAAAGTAACTTTTCTTTCTACTGATGGATGAGAAACAAAAACTAATTATAAACTTAAAAACTTATCAAAAACAATGAACAAAATAACAATCACAACAAAACGTCAGCGAACACTATGACACATACCATAATAATATAATATATGGGCATGCAGGTCGTTATGTTTTTTCACTTGTAACAGCAACCTTATTACTACTGCATTAAAGGTCATTATAGATACAATACCAGAGGAAGAAATCATAGAGAAATAGCAAGAAAATCATACATGGTTCAACGCCATCTAGTAAAGCTTATGGAACCTTTTTTTTTTTAAATGGCCTGTCAGAAAATCGCCCATTGACCTCAGTGATTTAATGACATTTCTAAATAGACAGTAGCGACGTCGCCACCGGAACAGATGAGTTTGTCGGTTTAAAAACAGGTTTTTCGGGAGATTCGATTGGTCAAAAGCGTAGACAGAGAAAGAAAACTGTCAAAATCGTATAAAGACCGACAAACTTATCTGTACCGGTGGCGGCATCGCTACTGTCCATTTAAAACTGTCATTACCACCTATTTTATATTTTTTGCATTGCATTTCACGTAGTTCCAATTTTGGCCACCGGAACAGATAAGTTTGTCGGTCTCTAGACAGAAAGCAAAAATGTTGTGGCGGCAAAACGCTTACAAAAATCGTTTGTCAAAAGTTGACATCTGTGCAGGTGTACTTGTTTATTTCCAAAAATTAAGAGAGTTTTACGATTTGGTGCTTATTCTCCTTGTGAGTAAAATTTTTCTATTTTTCTTACTATTTCTTGACAAAAGGCAAGTGTTGAAATTGATTGTATTATGCTATGTTAGTTGTTTATATGTACTTACTTAAGGTCCCGCAAATAATGTTTTTATTAACGTTTCAGAGTAGGTAATTTACAAAATGGATTCAGATAATGAAAATGAAGAATATCAAACGTGGAGAGGTGTACCAGCTACAATCGTACTTATTAACGTGTATAATCCTTCCAAGTCCGAATCACCCACAGTCAGTCATGTGGCGACCTGTCGAATGATTAGGCAACATCTAAGACAAGCTGCTTCACACTACGTGGGTGTTTGCCTATATGGAACTGAAGTGGATACATCAAACTTTGGCCTACAAAATGTAACAGAGATTTTCCCACTTGCTCTTCCTAATCTTGATGATTTTAAAAAACTCCAAGACATTAATATTGATTCTTATAAACAAGCAAAAGAATTGAAATTATCAGATGCTCTTTGGCATTGTGGCAAAATGTTTACGAATTGCAAAAAACAGCTTCTCTCTAGAACAATATTAATTTTAACTAGCTTGGATGTTGCTCCAGTTGAATCCGATCAAAGACCAACTAATGTAAGAGTGTCAAACTTGGTGGAGTCTAATATTGAAATAAAATTAATCAATATTTCAAGAGAAAATGATACTGTTAATCCATTTTATACTAAGTTTCTTAATGAAGCAAATGGAGGAAAAGATGTAGCTCTGCCAAAACCAGTTTGGGATGTTAAAGAAATAGAGAATATGATGTACCAGCAATCACATCGTCATTTAGCAATTGCTCAGCTGAGTTTTGAACTTGGCAATGGATTGGCCATTGGAGTTGGAGTGTATGGTTTACTTAAAAGTACAAACCAACCTAAGCATGCGAATTTACATAGAGACACTAATGAAATTCTCACAAGTGTCACCAAAACACTCAAAGTTTCAGCTGAAGATGCTAACCAAGAAGCGATGAATATAGATGAAGATGAAAATGAACCAAAGGAATTGCCTCTACTTAAGTCTGAGTTGTTACATTATCAAGAGTATGGTGGACAAAGAATTGAATTTACTGACAAGGAAAAGAAACAAATAAGTAATCCATTTGGACCTCCCATGTTAAAATTACTTGGATTTAAACCTGCATCTATGATGAGTAAGGAAAAGTGGTTTTTGAAGCCTGGATATTTTTTGTATCCAAATGAAGGTGTAATAGAAGGCTCCACAATTGCCTTTAAAGCACTCCACAAAGCTTGTCTCGAAACATCCGTGGTAGCCATTTGTGTGTTGTGTACTAGAGTCAACTCTAGACCATTCATTGTAGCCCTTTCACCATGCAGCAAACCACTTGGTTTAGAAGTGGAGTTAGGATTCGATGTAATTAGAATACCTTTCATGGAGAGTGTCCGTGATATACCCGTTGAGGAAGTGGACAACACGGACATCCCAGGGGAACATAGAAGTGCAATGAAAGGTCTAATTAAAGATTTGGTATTTGATTACAAACCAGATATGTTTGAAAATCCTAAAATGCAGTCACTGTACAGGGCTATAGAGGCAATTGCCCTAAAAGATGAAGATATAGAACCCTTTATTGATACTACCAAGCCTGATATGGAGAAATTTCAAGGCATACAAGAAGATATATTTGATAAGCTGTTTGGGCCTTTTGGAATAGACACACTTAAAAGACCTGCAGCAAGCAAAGCTGGTACTGGTGGCAAAAAGGCAAAATTAGATTTTGAAATAGATGAAAACTTATTGCAGGAACAAATAAGAGATCACAAAGTTGCAACATATACTGTGGTCCAGTTGAAACAGATACTACAGTCCAAAAATATTCCCAATTTGCCAGCCATGACAGGTTTAAAAAAGAATGAATTGGTTGAATTAGTTTATAAATACTGTTAACAATTTAATTATTATGAGATTGTTATTATTTTTGTACTCACTTAATAAAACTGATTCTCAATCCGTGTGTCATTTACTTTAGACAAATTATCATTTATCTAAATTAAATAATTTTTGCCAGTGTAAATGCTGAATACTTTAATTCTTACCTAAATGCAATTAGGGGAACAATTTTAAAATGATTAAGCAGAGGTTGACAGAAAAAAAAGAATCATATTGCATGTATCTAATTTATTAACTAATTGAATAAATAATAATGATAATATTTTATATATACAATGACCCATCTGCAGGACCCAAATGGTGAATTCCAATAAGTAATGCATCTACTAAGGTCCAGACACCCAGACCACCAAAACTGAAGAGTTTTCCGATGCCTTCCTGCCAGTGACCTAGATAGAATCTATCAGCTCCAAATCCACCTAGTGTCAGGGCTAGAATTAGTGCTGTACCCCATCTTGTGCCTGCTGTCCAAGAACATCGGATCTTCTTCAGAAAGGTTCTGTGCCCTAAACAAATTACATCATCAGATACTGTGCAATTTGTCCTGAAAAAAATAAAACATTTGTTATATATTAAAATGATTAAATACATTAATAATTTGAAATGATTCACGATTGGTGATTTAGAATATTGAATAATAAATCCAATAAAAACTTCCTGTTTAGACATATTAAATACTTACAGGTAATATGTAAGAGGAGAAGCAACAGAATTGCAATTTGCTTTTTGATCACATCTGTGTTCCCACTTCTCTGTTTGATAACAAAATCTACACATAGCTGTTCTGTTGAATGTCTTGCTTCCCTGTGAACACGAGATATTAGTATTATCCACATATCTTTCAAGTTTCATCTTGTAAACCTAATCTTAAAAAGCATACTCACATTACAAACAACTTTAGGTTTTACTACACACTTGTAGTCATAAAAGCCTCCATAACGGCAATCAATACTTCTATTACAAGAAATACAAGGGTACTGTAAAGTAGAGCACAATGAAATATTTTTTTGATCTACAGTTGGGCAACTTTTCAGATAGTCCTCATTTTCACTAAAGCTTAGCATTTTATCATTGGAATCATCCTTCACTTTGTTCTCCTTATTTGGTATATTATTATTTGCTGAAAATATAATAAACTGCATGAATTTATGTTCCTTTATTGCAATGTTACGAACGAAACAAAATTTTTTTTCTTACCCATGTCTGTTATATGAATGGTATTAAATATCAATAATAAAACTAATACTAACGAATCCCTAATAGAGATTCTTTGAGGCGAAGTTCTCGGCATTTTGGTTTTATTATATTTTCATGATCCTAAAAACAGACAAATATTTTTATCACATCAACAAAAAATGGGAATGTCAAAACAAATCAGACTTCAGAGTTACCATCTTAAAGTGGGAAGGGAAATCTGCTTATCTGCCATACATGGGAGGGGAGGGCAAAAACCAAATCATTATGTGCCAAAATAATTGTGCTTTATAGCCTCATAAAGCACACCAAATCGCTGCGATAGAAGAGAAGTTTTGTTTGACTTTTGACATTTACCAGCCGCTGAGAAAATAAAGGTCTCGTAAAATTAAATGCCTTTTTGCCGCACTTGAGGAGCAAGGAAATGTTTTTTAACAAGGAATATAAATGACTACAGCTTTTTGGAATTTTTGACATTGGTCAAAAACTGCCACTTTTGTAAATCATCTGAACAATTTGCCACAGCACAAAGTTAAGGCTTTAAATTGCTAAAATGGCAGAATTATGCCCCAAATGGTCACCCTGAAGTAAATGTCAACTTTTTTAATTTAATTCCGCAGCATGGGCATGGTTTTCTTAGTTCCAGGCTCCAGCTGGTTCCAGCGCAGGCGCCATTTAAAAAAAAAAGGCTTCCAATAGCTTCACTAGATGGCGTTGAATTTTGTATCTAGGAGTCATAATCTTGACTCATTCTTCTTCAAAATGAATGGCTTGCTTTGTGTTTTTTATTAACAATTTTTTTTTATTAACAATTCCACCAATTGTAATTTTTTTGCGAATGAAAATGACATGAGTCAGATGTCATTTTCATTCCCGAAAGATCAGGGGCATAGAATCTGACATATACAAAACGTGTATAGGTGAAATGGCGCCATCTATTGAGAACTAACAAAACGGGCTGTCAGAAAATCGCTCATTCCCCCCACTGCACCCACCCGATATCCAAGAAGTTTGCCGGTACCTGTACCATAGACTTGGGGAAAATTATCACACTTTTGTTTATGTTTATTGTGTGAGTGTCTGTGGTTGTATTTAGTTTATGGTTAACCTACAAACAAAATCATTGTTTGGCTTTGTTTTGTCCTCAGGTTTTGTCAAAAAATAATAATTCACTTGTGTATTTTACAAAGTAAAACTTAAATAAATTATGAAAGACGTGATCGATGTAATGGCTTTACAAGCCAACAGACGTGAAAGACGTTTGCCCGATTATCGTAGTGCACCTGGACACAGTTTAGCTACAAACTTTATATTTGAATGCGGTATAAAACTTGGCTTGCAACCGGCTACAGTCGCCACAGCGGCTATATTTTATCATAAATTCTTCAAAGAAGCTGATAAGAATGACTACGACTGTTATGTGATATGTACTGCTTGTCTTTGTGCAGCAGGAAAGTCTAGAGATGAGCCGGTGAGATTGCGAGATGCTGTCAATGTTGCACATAACTCCATCAATCGTGGCGCTGGGCCATTAGAGTTAGGTGACGAATATTGGTCCTGGAGAGGAGCCGTGGCTCAGGCCGAGTTGCTTGTGCTCAGATTACTTGGGTTCAATTTGGACGCTCCATCACCGCACAGATACTTGCTGCATTATCTTCGCTCCTTACAGGAATGGTTTCCTTCGGCACAGTGGCGATCAGCTCCTATAGCTCGGACGGCAATGGCGTTCTTACAAGACTTCCATCATTCTCCTAGTGTGCTGGATTACAGAGCACCTCACATAGCGGTTGCAAGCTTGACTCTGGCATTACATGTCTTGGGAGTTTCAGTTCCGCTAGCATCAACACTAGATGATGATGCTGCTTGGTATTCGGTAAATATTTAACATTTGACTGATGAATACATGCATTGGTATTATGAAAAAATAACAATTATGGTATTTGTTTTTTGTTTTCAGGTATTCACAAAAGATTTACATAAAGAAAAGAATTGGGAGATAATGGAAAAAATTATGCAAGTGTATGGCCGAGAGCCAGAACCTATATGAATATAATATTATTTAGGATAAGTAATTTCATTAATTTGCTTCTATAAAGATTAAATGTAAGTGACTTGTGTGCTTGGTAAGTTTAATAAAGTTTGTACTGTACACAACCATAGTATTTCATTAAGCTGCACATTATTTTGTCAGTTTTCAGTCGACTGAAAAAAGGGACAAATGTCCCTTTTTTAAGCTTCACTCTAGCTATGAAGCACTTAGGTATTATGATTTTAAAGTCAAAGGAGAGGATCACATCTGATTTTCAAATTATTTAACCTTTTCCACGCCAATGTCTGATATATCAGACAAACCATTTTCGTGCCCACCACGCCAATGTCTGATATATCCAGACATGGTCGTGGCGTGCGGGGCACCATTTTCGGAAAAAAGCGTGGCGGGGAAAGGGTTAATATCATCTTACAGTTATTCCTCTAGTCCAGAGGCCACTTTGATTTATGTAAGTACGGTCAACAGCACATCACGGTAAACACTTGCAGTTTGATAATAGCAATTATGCCCCTGACATAAGAGCGGTACAAAGTCCAGTGTTACGTCTGATGTGCTTTTGACTGTACAAAGTACTATTAATTTTATTATTGGAAAAAAATTTGGTTGGGATAGCCAAATAATAAAAGTTTTGTAAAGGAGGACAGGGAAAAATATATGAGATACGTACCCACTGACCAATAACGACCAGACGTATGTCGTTAGAAAGCTCTTTTCATGACTATCATTTGTTATTATAGGGGCTAGTCTCAATTTGTTGTGGGGAAAATGTTATAGTTACTTAAATTATTTATTTATTATTTAGCGTTTTTATCCGTTTAGATACTAATCCTAAAAATGTTGAGCTAGAAAAACTGATGGCTGAGCCCAACATAATCGGAGAGCCCAAAGCACACAGTCTCCTATGGCTCGGTCATATTGAGAGAATGGCTTCAGATCGAAGTGTTAAGAAAGCATATCTCGGAAAACCTGCTGGTCGACGGCCGGTCGGTCGCCCTCGCTACCGGTGGAGTGACGCTGCAGATGCAGACCTCCAAGAGCTTGAATCAGGAGACTGGCGCGTTATCTTGTATCGGAGGCCAAGACACACTTTGGGTCGCTGAGCCACAGGAGTAAGTTAGTAAGATACTAACTAATCCTGGAAATCACTAGTGTGAGTAAGGGCGTGTTGATGAGCCTGGTTCATGAACACGTCATCTTCAGTCTACCGTAGTTAACTGACGACCGGGAAAACTGTTAGCCCGTTTTATAGGCCTGGCAGAAAACCGTCTCAGGAACACAAGCCCTGACACTAGTGATTACCAGGATTGTCATGTTCAGGTGGTACAACTCTTGGGCAGCAATTCGATCAAACTAAAATAAACCCGCGCCACATGCCAGTAAATCTAGACATATTTTGATGATTTTGGTAACTACAAAACTATAGAATCGATACCCTACATCCAGTGGTCTGTTCGCTGTGACGCGTAAACTACGGAACCGTTTTTGACGTAATTTGGTTCGAACACAGAGAGACAACTTCATGGGTCGTAAACTCGTATGATTCTTCCCGCTTTAGGTAAAAGAAAAAAAAATATGTGGCAGGACTTTTGAGCCTGACTTGCTAGTAACCCTTCACAGGAGAAAACTGCGCCGCCTAACGGATCAGGCTGGAACAGAACAGAAAGGTTCGAAGAGATCAGAGCAGACAACAGTGTTGCAGCATTTTAGAGATGCTTTTTAACCCTTTCAACGCCAATGTCTGATATATCAGACAATCCATTTTCGTGCCCACCACGCCAATGTCTGATATATCAGACAAAAAAACATGATCAAGAAACGCTGTATTTTTACTTGCCTGAATGAGTTGAGTATAACCTAATAATTTTTTGGAATTTTTTCTTTAATGGTCGTGGCGTGTGGTGCACCATTTTCGGAAAAAAGCGTGGCGGGGAAAGGGTTAAATAAGTATTTCACAATGGAATAGACCGCAGTGGCCTCTTACCACCAGACGGGCTGCAAGCATGTGCGCCAACTGATTTTTTTTTGCAAGAATTCAGTGCAGTCAAATAAAATACTGCAGGTTTAACTAGCTTACTTGTAGGTATTGCACATAGCAAAAAAAAATTAAGCTATGAAAGGTGTGGTAAGGGAGGACAAAATAAACACCAATTAGATCTACAAACAAATATAATTCAGTTTTCTAACATTTTACGATACATAATTTTTATAAATGTACAGGGTAAGCTCATGATGTGGAAAAAGCGGTACTAGTTTTCAACTGGCTACCGGATGTACATTATGGTGCACTTTATAATATAAGACATAGGAGGCAGCGGCGAGCCCGCGCTGATATGCTTATCATCATGAAACAGGTATGACAACTTACACCTAGTGTGAATGTGAATACATGGAGCTTGTTCCATTCCAATGTGCTGTCAGGTTACAAATCTACGATAGACACCAATGACTAGTATAATTTATAAAAATTTACGCTAAGGTTAAGCGTATTGAATTTCAATTTTACATCAGTATGCCAGAGAATGCATATAGCTCCAAGGAATGCGCTAGGAGCAGAGTAGCTGTAGACTTCTGTGCGTCCCATGGAAGACAACAGAATGAAGGCTCCCTTCGATTCACGCTAACATTTGTGCTTCACAAGTGTAGGTGTTGCAAGTTGAATGGCCGACAATCGCCTACACGAACCGAATATACATGTGTATTTTAAATTATTTATTCCTACTTTACTGATGGGTATAATAAGAATGCAAAATTTCTTAAACACCGTGTATAGCGAAATATATATCTTATGCTATGATTTCATTAAATTCTATAAATAAATTTCACACAGACAAAATTTAACACATGATATTGTAAACGACACAGATAAATGACAGTAATTAGTTATTGCACGTTCTAGTACTACTGGGATCGACATCGGGACACAGACATACGCGGTGGCGCGGCGCACCTCACCTGGACAATGTAACAATAACATTACACACGGAATATTCACCAGACGATATGAACCACGAGAAGAACACCATTCCATACATCTAGATGGACCGGTGGATTCTACGGGACACGGATCTTGGCAATTGGGACATTTACACTTTGATTTACTAGATAAAACATTAATGTATTCATAAATCATGACATTCATTTACAGAATTCAAGTCAACAAATGTACTATCAATTTAAACATTATTGATACTTTGATGATTAGAAATAAACGTATCGGTCAACTGGATCTTTCAAACTGATTTACTAAATACACATACCTCACAACACATTTCACAATTCACAAATAGAAAAGGCAGTTCAAGTAAGTTAAAACACGAGATTAACATTAAGTTGTTAGTGAGAAAGATTTCTAATTATTTCCTGTTGATATTTTGTATGAAATAGGCACTTGAAGTGAGAATCGTCATCGCAAACGGATGAAATGATAAAAATTAAATTCGTTTCATAACAAAAATAAATTATTTAAATCGTCAACCGGCAACATAGGAATGTATTAGCTACGTCAACCAAACGGAACTTAACTGGCCAGGCGAGTACAGGTTAAGAAGGCAGCGAAGCAAGCCGAAACACGTCGGGACAACCCGCTCGTGGGTCACAATCAACAATCAAAAATAAAATAAATATTACATCAGTTAATTCATTTAAATAAAACGATAAAATCTTCTATGGCAGCTGAAATAAATTTGTACATTTTTGTACATGGCGTCATAACGTTACACCTCACCCCTCAGGATTTGACTATACTCCATTAAATTTCCTAATCTACTAATATTTTTAAATTACAATAAGAAAATGACAAAAACTAACTACTACATAGTAAATATAGACTTAAATATTTAGCGCTACACATGATCTTTACGCATTCACCTACTTTGGCTGGATTCACGAACGAAGGTTGTAGATTTTTCTAATTTAAATAATACTGGGAAGTTCTACCTGAGGGTTAAACGAGTGCTTTCGGGCGCTACGGTTCCGCCTCACGCGAGCTTACTCTAACTTGCCCGCTAAATACTCATACACCAACGATACTGTTACAAAAGTGCGTCAATATAAAACAACAACAAGTCGGGTTCCTCGTTCGTCGGAGCTATGTGTTCGCTACGAAACCGAGTTCAACACACCTCAGATCTATTATGTAAATAGTTAAAGACCAAACAAAACAATAGGAACTCTACAACAGAAAAGCCTTTAAACGTAAAATAATTAATAGATAACACAAAAATAATCCCTTTTCCTTAACAAAATTACTATGAAAACATTCATTAAAAAATATTCTCTGCAAAATTAAATACAGTATACATTTAATATCGAGGGTAAAAGACCAAGAGGAAGGAGCCCAATGCGATGGAGTGACCAAATTCGCACTACCCTCGGAACTACCGTCCATGATGCTCTACGCTCTGCTTCGGACAGAGGCAGATGGCGACAAATAATTCGCAACAAAGTGCTCCGTCAGCAGGGTGATCACGACCCTCAGCATTGAGGAGACCGACGCGAGGAGGAGGACATTTAATATAGTAATAAAACGATTCCCTGATGGTAACCGACCACGGCCACTCTCCCGTATATGCTGAACGCTCACGCCAGACAAATTTAAATTCGCATTGTCCTGTAAATTACATATATCATGTAACTACCATTTAATTTGGCATACAATATCTGCCTCGTACATAAAATCTTCATATACATACATTGAATCGATAATTAATTAATTGCGTTTAAATAAATAAATAAAACATACAAAGTGAATAGATTTAATCTAATCACGAAAATAACATAAAACTACATACTTTACCTATAAGGTATATAAATTTGAATTGTTCAGAAAAGCCTGTGTCAGCGAAAATATCTTACAAGTTAGAAATGGCGACAGCTGTTGAGAATATCGAGTGCTCAATAGTATTGCATTGCCACCTCTCACTACTAAGACATTTTATGGTAAATTTTAAGACTAATGCCTTTACCCTCAATCCGTAAAATACTTTCAACCGTCAGGTGTAGGGGCGGGCCGGCCGGTGGTTGCGAAGCAATGCTTCGTATTCGAAGCAATGCTTCGTATGGCACGGTGGCGGCGGCCGGCCCGAGACGCGACCTCGTTCGAGTGTATATTTACATATCTACTAAGGCATTTCTCTATCTAATATAAGCGTATATTCGTACCAATGCAATATTATTTGGCGCTCGTACAATTTAACCTTCCTTCCGACGCGTAATCTGAGATACAACTACACTAAACATTAAATTATGTGATAAATTATCCAAATGGCACTGTTTAAGAAGGTTGTAAACCAATCGAGATCGTACCTTTACTGAATGAATTAGTAGACAGAGAGAAGCGAGTAAAAACAAATTGTATTAGAATTTAGTAAGCGACTCGAGCCTAAAAAAGTAGTATGTTACCAGAGATTATGCTGGTCTGTGCAAGGAACTGTATCCCGGAATTGGGTTTTTCTGTTTATAGAATTTGTTTACAGGGTAATATTGCACATGATGTTACATTGACATAAAAATATTATTGCACAAAATGAACTGGTGAAATAAAATAACCAAGAATTTCAAATACTGATGGCAATTTCACAGTCTTTAAAAGTTAAATGGCATGGCACTAGATGACTGACAATTGTATTTGAAAAAGTACAATTTTAGTGGTAAATTTTCAGTCCTTGAAGAAAATTGACTTATAGGAAAATAAGGTTCACTCACAGTAGGGTGATTTCTTTTAACTTGTTTTGTTACGTCCATGCCATTGGATAGACTGTCAGCATAATCTCGACAATCGAAGACAACACAGTGAGTACAGAATAAGTTACAAATAAGGCTAATAAGCTGCGTCCATACTAGGGCACAATGGTATTGGCAGCACATGCAATAATCCTGTATTCAAAGGGAAACTTCTGTCATTAATTTAAGACCAACATGTACAGTACTTTAAGGTAAATAATGGACATCAATAGTATGACCGACATGAAATACAAATGAGGATAAACTAAAGTAATTTTTTTTAAATAACTTACTTTTAAAATTGTATTTTTAATATTTTACGTTGGTTTCCAGTGTTTACTGATGCCAATTATTTATCTTTAGTTACGGCAGTTTTGAAATTGAACCAATGAAGTTCCAACTGAATTGTTTGATATTGAGATATGTATGTCAATTGTCAAACCAAGGTGTGGTCTTTCTACACTACTTTGGTAGTAGTAAGTTTTGTACAAATGTGTCCTATTGGATATCATTACAATGTTTTGGTACATGTGACTGTCACAAGCCGTGAGTGACGCCCTAGCACGGAGGAGCAACAGAAAGCGGGCTTCTCTGTCCTTGCTTGCAATATTAAAACGATCTTTTTGTTGTTGAAAATTTTTGATTTGCATTACACTATGGTATATAAGAATTTATTAAGTAGATAATAAAAATCACAACAATTTTAATCGGCTTGAGCTCTTAATTATTTTAATAAGAAGACTGCGACTGACTCGATGTGAGATAAGGCCTGTTTTAAATAGTTACTACAATTTAAAGATTACAGCTCGATATGTAGTGATTTAATTTTCGGGCTTGATTTACGTTGATTGGTACACTCTGTTCCACATAAGAAGTCCTCTAGCCGCTATATTGGTACTACTGTTTTTCAATACTTTCAATCTGTTTTTTGACAGATTTACAAAGCGTAGGCAATGCTGCCAATATAGCGGCTAAAGGACAACTTATGTGGAACAGAGTGTATAAGTATTAGCCCCTTCATCATAGTGTCATCTGAAATAGCACAAAGGTTTCATCGGTCCGTAGACAATTTGTCTCATCTCAAATCGTGCAAAAGTAAGCTGCCAAGACAGTATCCCAAAGACCATAGACCACTTTTACGATTATTTTATGCTAGTTCAATTTTCCATCGGAAATCGCAAGATTAAAGTTATCAATTCAGCCAAGTCCTCAACCATAGACAATATAATTTACTTTTAAAATCATCAAGGTCAAAAACTATAGACAATATAATTTACCTTTAAAATCATCAAGCTCAAAAACCATAGACAAAAAAAAATCAATCTCCGCAAGCAAGGCCAGGTGCCCTAGGGTAAAGGTAAAGTAAAGTGGATTACGGTGGTTGGAAGGGTCCGCCGCGGGCGGCTGGCACTGGCGTTCATCGCACATCGGTCAGGTTCGTCTTATCGCCGAACAGCTTGACCAGTTGTTCTTCGTAATCGTCGATATTGCGCTTCATGATCTCCATACACGGACCGAGGAGGCGCTCGAATGTTTCCACGTCGAGGACTGAGGGCAAACAGGGTTGTACGGTTAAATAAAAGTGTCAGTGATTAAACTAGAGCAAGTATAGACCGACAAATTTATCTGTTCCGGTGGCGGCGTCGCTACTGTCGTTTTAGTAATGTCATTTAATAGCGTTTTTGCATTGCAATAACTGACATTTCACGTAGTTCCAATTTTGGCCACCGGAACGGAACTATAACCGCCGCTGCCGCCGCCTACGTGGAACAGTGGCTAAGCCGCTCGGGTATAAAAACACGGAGCTTGTGAGGTCGATTCCCGCCTTGGGTCTGGTTGGTGGTAGGGCTTTTTCAGAGTCCGACTGGCTAGCTACCACCCTTCACAGGTAAAATCTGCCGCCATAACAGCTCTTGCTGTGTTCCGGCAATATTAATGTGGAAGCCAGTACTCTTAAAATCAGAGACTCGAAGATCAGATGAGTCTACTGGCAGCACTGTCAGCTGGCTTAATGGAATAGGCCGCAGATGCCGCTTACTATCAGGTGGGCTGCGTGCCTGTTTGCCAACTGACCTAGTATTAAAAAAAATAACTAGGTATTTTTTTTTTCTTTTTTTTATTTTATAGGGGGGCAAACGAGCACCTGATGATAAGTGATCACCGCCGCCCATAAGCACCCGAGACCCCCTTGGGGTCGCAGGCGCGTTGCCCGCCTTCAGAGATGACAGTTATTAGGTCTCATATACCCAGTAATTTCAAGCTTCAGTGCCCTTTCCCCGAAACACAAAAGTGCTTGACACACTTCTATTTGACGGCAAAATATCTGGCACTGCGGTGGTACCCACCTAGACAGCCCAGTACAGGAACCTACCACCTGGTAGTCAACTTTACATTTGACAATTTTTCAAGTACTTACATGCGACTTTGGTAGGTCCCACGGCGTAGGCAGAAGCCGCGCGAGGCTTGTGGGTGCAGAGCGCCAACTCTCCGAAGTAGCCTCCTTTACCTGAGAATCGAATAAACATTCATTAATAATATTATACTGGTACATTTGATACTAACTAATAATACTTTCAAGCTCTGATCAATTAGTAACATGAGTGAGAGTGCATGTGTCCTCACTGGTTGGTTGTTCAATCAGGTTACACTCTAAAAGGTTCGAAAACATTACTGAGATTAAATGGGCATCCAGCGCCATCTATGGGTTATTCTTACTAACTCGTGAAATGATAGCATATCTCATGCTTTCTGCTGTACTCGCGACCACAATAGACTCTACTGTACTATTTGCTCTCGTCATGTTCTTCACTTCCAGTTCACTGGGGAGCTACAACCAAGCTATTAAACCTCCTCACTTTGACAAGCTGGTGCCTCATCCGGGTAGAAATTAAAAGACACCTAGCGCCATCTCCTAATAATCCTTATAACTAACTCGCAACCTGCTTGCTTCACTAAGGCTGCGTCCCCAGTAGGCAAACTGTTAGCGGCAGACTGAGTTAGCGGCTTATCGATTTAGTACGCCTTTCCATATATTTGAAATGGAGTGTCCACAGTTTGCTAGTTTTGCGCTCACTGTACGTAGTTTGCAACGTTACGCCCGCCGACTATCTTAATGAGCGGCCGACTCCTAGCAAAACCAGTTCCAATTGGCGAAAATTGATCTGAGTTAGCAGCTAACTCAAATTTCAGTTCGCCACTTTGCGGCTCACTCAGTCTGCCGCTAACAGTTTGCCTACTAGGGACGCAGCCTAAGTGTAGCTCCATCTCTTGAGGCTCCTTATAACTAACTCGCAACCTTCGCTTCAGTCACTCACCGAGCCGTTTGATCTCGTGCTCGTTGCCGTCGTCGCGCGTGATGCGGATGCTGACGGAGCCGTCCTCGACGAAGTACATGCCGTCGGCCGTGTCGCCCTGCCGGATGATCAGCTCGCCGTCGATCAGAGTGCGTGGGACGAGTGCGTCGGCGAGGTTGGCGCGCTCGTACGGCTGGAATTACATGCGGATTATGAATAAAACTCTTTGTTTAACCTATATCAGGTGGCAGACAGGTCACAGGCACGCACCCCGCCTGATGGTTGCACTACGACCTATTTCATTCCAGGACTAGAGTTGGGCAAAATTTATTCGAATGACGAATAACGAATGAATAAATAAATTGCTATTTCGTTATTCACGAATAAAATCACGAATAATTTATTCGTCGAGTAGGAAATTTATTTACGAATATTTTTTTCGTGAATAAATTATTGGCGAATAATTATATTGCGAATAAAATTTTATTCGAATAATTATCCAGATAACAAGTTATTCGAATAATGCCCAAATCTGTGCAGGATCACTACTCTTATTATCAATGACGTTCAATATACAACTATACACCCAATCTCTAAGAAAAAATCCTCAAAAAACGTCCGAGCGGCTTTGACACAGATGACATTAACAAATTCGTTCAAATTAACACCTTATCTCGTGGCAGTTAGTGTTTAATGTCAATTGTATACAACTAAACGAAAACTCTGCCCAATAGTCGGGTGGGCAGACTTTTGCTTTGGACAATATTTGAGCGTGATTGAGAGTCTAGTTTTTTAATTGAACGTCATTGCTTATTATCTTCAAACCCTTAATATTATTGGCTATGGATCTCTCATGTTTAAGCACTTAGATACAAGACTGTTAAACAGGTAATATCTGAGTTTGTGGCTTCTTGGGCCGAGGCCCTTTTGGAGAGGAGACCTGTGGTACTTTGTTAGCCCTTTCGCTTTATAGTTACAGACTTGTATCCTGGGACTTTTCTACGCTAGTGGCATGTGTTCAGCACAACTTATAAATATACTTATTGACCCTTTTTGTAATGCTTAGTATACACAGAAAACTCCTAGACCAATGCAAAAAGCTTGCTTAATAAATTGGTGTTCGCAAACACGACCTTTGTTCCAACGACAAATTCGAAAAGGAATCAAAACCAACAAGTATTTTAAACCTTTACAAGTCCAGTAGGACCATCGATGTATTCATCCAGAATACACTTTAAAGACCTGTTCTAAAAAGAATGCACTGCATTCATTTCATTTAATAATGTAATATAACCAATTACTGCCGTCACGACATGGCTATCCCGTTAATTAAATCCTAGAGCATTGCATTTTAATTAATAACGACGATGACTGCATGAGTTTGTGACGTGGTGAAACATGTGGTGACCTCCATACGCATGTCTCGTATACGTACAATTTACAGATGTATTTGAACATTTTATTATCAAAAAAACATTATGTCTTGGTGACCAAAAAATTATGGTTAGTAATGTCATATTAAAGCCATATAAACTTGTACCCACAGCACATTGCAGTATTAAATGAATTGTTTGGCAATTTTTTTAGTGTTACGAAGAGGCAATATAGCAAGTGGTCCACCTGATGATAAGTGATCAACGCTGCACATCGAGAATTTGTAACCAAAACGGAGACGTAAATGCTCTTTGATATTTGTTTCGTTTGGCGCATTCGGGTCGGATAAGTGTCCGTTCCACTTGAAATAAGATTTCATTGCGCGTGGTCTAATTAAGAAATCTGAATATGTTTTTTTTACAAAATGACTCGACTTCTAAATCAGCTGTTTGGTATTTCATTTATCACATAACATAGTAACGGATATGACGACGTGATAAAAAATTCGCGTATGAATTAACCGATTGCAATCATTGTAATATTTTCGTGGTCCTCATTTTACGACTGAAATGAACACTATCATGAATAAAATTTAAGTACGTTATTTGAATAATAAATACTATCATTCACACTTGAGAGTATAAACATTAGTGGTGATTTAACTCAGTTTAAAATATTATTTAAACATACAGTCTATGTAAAAAGTATTGAAATTCGCAGCCAATATGTCTTCTGTCAATTTACATAAAAATATCGTTTATAATATATTTTGTTGAGATTTACTTAGAGGCCATAGAAGAGGAGTGTTATGTATGATTCTTTCTTTCACACCGCAATGGATTTTTGGTATGGGGGCTGAAAAGTGAAATATACCATTTTTTTCCCGTAAAAATGACAAATTTCTGTGAAATAACCTTTCATACTGCACGTGGCCGGTATGCTAGTAATCTTATGGAAAAGCATGGCATATTGTCCCAGTATTTTACGCAACGATGCGTTTAAAACGTTAAATCATGATAATTTTATTTTTAATCATGTATTTGACGCTATCGGATGACGTAGAATTTAATATAGTCAGTCGGCTTTATCAGCGTTATCACACTGCGCTTATATTCTATTTGATTTTTATCAGAATTATAAATGATTTTGTTTTGTATGACATATTAGTAAAGATTTTATTATTTAATACTACGAGGATATATTGTAAGCCATTTAATGTCCCACTGCAGGGCAAAGGCCTTCATTGAAATCAAGTCAATAACAGTGAAAGGTATGGCAGTATTGAGCGCTGTCTCGTCTTAAGTGTCCCTTAATGAAATAGGTCGAAGTGGCCATTTCCCGTCTAGGTGGGGTACGGCCTGTCTGCCATCTGAAGTTGTTTATAAGAGATATCTTAGAAAACAATTACATTTCACGTATCCAAATATGTGTATTTGATTCTATTATGATAATTGGAAACAGTACTTTTGAATTAACGTACTCATTTACTAATTAATTATGTAACTGCCTTTGTTGATAAGCCGCCAAAGTCAATTATGGAGGTCGTGGGTTAGATTCCCACTCTAGTTCTAGTTGTTTGGAGGACTTTTGAGCCCGCCTAATAAGCTACATCCCACAGGTAAAATCAACCCCTAAAATAGCTTTTGCTTTGTTACATCAATATTCACGTGGGAGCCAGAACACTTCAAAGGCTAGACGATCAAAGAAGCCTACAGTTTGGCAGCACATTGAGCGATGCTTCCCACTACTAGTATCCCTCAATGGAATAGGCCGTAGTGTCCGTTTACCACCAGATGGGCTGCGTGCCTATCTCCCAACTGAAGTGTCATGAAAAAACTACAAAGATTTTATATTACAAAAATACATCTTGTAAAATTCAAATTGGATACCCAACTACCCGGTGTGTCTCTAGCTTTCTTGAGGAGAAAGGTACCTGTAAATAACAGGAAATGGCATACCTAAAACCAGCATACGATATGTTATGACGATGATGAAATATTCCCACATTTCCAACTTCTCTGATATATTGCATTGTAATAATCGATGACAGTATTTGCCACTACATTAAGCTCTCAGATTACACGTCTAGGTAACTAATAATTACCTATTGTTAGTCGCCTATGTGAACTAATTTCTAGATTGTATCTTGATTCTTGTGACGTAAACGTAATTTTATATCGTGTAAGTTTTTATTGTTCAATGTTTGTACAAATTGTTTTGTTGACTTGGGTATTTTTATGGTACTCGTAAGTACATTTTTTTCATCTGAATTTGTCAAACGTCATGCTTAAGGCAGTTATTCCCCAGCGTAACGATGATTTGATTTCAATGATGAAGGATTATTGCTTTGAAATTACTTTGGAATATCGATGTGTAGAAATATACGTGGGAGCATAATTTAAGAACGACTATTTTTAGGCTTTATTTTTATCAGGACAAGATTTGTGACTAATCATTCATTTGCTGGGCGATTGGGATAAAAGTTCTTTCAATATGTACGTCTATAAATACTTTTAATCGAGATGAATCAATTTCGTATTCTCGGAATTCAACCCATTCTGTATAGTTTTTCCGTGAAAGAATAACCATCAATCAAGTCTTTCTTTTTCGCTTATAAATTCATTAGTTCTATTATAGTCTATTTTCTCTCGGCTTTTCTAATACAAATGAACGAAAATTTTATATATTATTGTATAATAATTAATTTTTTTATCTTGTATAATAATTTTAATTATCACAATGATCGCAAAAGGCAACTGATACAAATCCGACGATATTTATCGATCTGAATGTCTCGGCAAACTTCGTGTTACAAAACCAAAATATTCTATCATGTAGTTGTCATTCAGAGATGCACTTATGAATCGTCAATATTATTATCAATGGTACAGAAAGACTACCACCGGCTTCGGAATGTTGTTATCTATCGATAAGAACCAGTAAGTAGCTCGGTAGATACTCTTTTCAATCCCAAAATCTTTTACAAAAATCGCCATTTGAACGCTTCATAAGAGACCGCGATGGGGACTTTTATGAAGGAGGACCTTCTGGCCGCAGGGTGTCGTCTATCGAAAGTTTCGAGGACGGTTACCAGCTGACTTTGCTCGCCTCAAGGCGGATAATCTAAGATAGTTATAGTTATGTTTATTTTGTATGTATGTTAGTCTGTCTGTAAGGTATTTATAATATGGGCCTGTAATTCTTGTAATTGCGTTGCCTGAATTAAACTTTATATTATATTATATCATATTATTATAACTCATACAGTTAAAGCCCTGCCTCATTAGGACACCTTGGCGACGTCGCCGGCTACCGTATACAAGCAATTATTATGCTTAAGTAATTACTTTTAATAATCTATAGATACGAGTGTTCATATTTAAATATTTTTAATATGTATTGGGGTCCCTGCTGACATTTTTTTTAGATCAGTTGGCAAAAAGGCACGCAGCCCACCTGTTCCATTGAGGGACGCTTCACCAGGAAGCGTCCCTCAATGTGCTGCCGGACTGTGACTCATCTGATCTTCGAGCCTCTGATTTCAAGTGTACTGGCCCTCCCACATTAATATTGCCGGAACACAGCCAGAAAAAAAAACTAGCTCCTAGACTACAAGTAAGATTGCATCCACGCAAAGCCGAGGCAAGTCGCTTAGTCATAAATAATTCCAACCGGCTAAAACACTATCAATGACGCACGCCGGTCTGCCACACACCGGCTACTTATGGATATCGATTGGTTTAAGTTCGCTTGTAAATTTTTCGGGACACTGAGCATTAGGGCCATGCGATCATGTATAAAAAGTTGGGGGAAAGACTTCCTGTACACCCCTTGTTCGTACGCTGTACTTTATTTTTAAAATGGTAATTTATTTCGCCATTATTCTCCTTTACCTGCTTTAAAATCATAATTATGGCGGAGCTATATAAATGTGTAAACATTATTCAAGATTAAGGGTCAAAGCGTCATCTCTACTAAGCGTCATCTCTACTGACTCGATATATACCCCTGAAACCATTTTTCAAACTAGACTTTTATTAATATTATTTCTTCCTAATTTTATAATCACAGGGATACCTATTAATAGCATGTAAACAGTGTAATATTCCATTCTACTGACATTTCTTAACCATCTTAATAAATATGCTTCCTTGTCTTTTCCAGAAAGACGCAGTCGAAAGATCTTGTTCCCAAGATACAAGCCAATAAATAGTATTGCGATTTTACGAGTATATGCCAAGCTACTTTTGCGCCCGACATACCATTTTTTTAACCGACTTCAAATAAGGAGGTTTTTAAAGTTAATCATCATGCTTATCGGCATTGTCTTGTAATGAATTTAGATTCGAACCAAGATTTGACTACAGATATTATGTTTATTGTATACAATAACACTCATTAGACGTATTACTCTAGCTGCGCCCACTATCACCTATATCACTATATCCTATCTTTACCTATGTGGAAATAGATCTCTGATAGAGAGATCATCACGATTGTCGGAACAAAATATCTTTAACGTTCTTTTTAAGGCTTTAAACCTACATACTAAACATAAAAAAATTACCATTAAAACATGACAAGAACATAAAAAACTTTGGCATTTTTAACCGACTTCAAAAAAGGAGGAGGTTCTATGTTCGACTGTTTGTATTTTTTTTTTTTTTTTTTTTTTTTTTTTTTTATGTATGTCCGTCGATTTCTCCGTCAATTGTGGACCGATTTAAATAATTCTTTTTTTATTTGAAAGTGCATAGTTCCGAGGTGGTCCCATTGTCACCATGTCAGGATCTGATGATGGGATCCCGGGAAAATCAAGGGCAAACCTCAAATTTTATAGGCGCACACTACGCGTTACTTGTTTTTTCTGAAGCCATTTAAGTTTTTGCGTCCTATAGACATCACTTTATGTTGATGAGCTGATGATGGAAGGTACAACTCCTTAACGGTTAGGAGTTAGGGGATAATTCTTTCAGTATTGTAAGAATATGTGGACCGTTATTTGTATTTCATGTACTTTTGCAGCTAAGCTGATGATGGAAGGTACAACTCCTTAACAGTTAGGAGTTAGGGGATAATTATTTCAGTGCTGTAGAAATATGTGGACCGTTAGTTGTATTTCATGTACTTTTGCAGCTAAGCTGATGATGGAAGGTACAACTCCTTAACGGTTAGGAGTTAGGGGATAATTATTTCAGTGTTGTAGGAATATGTGGACCGTTAGTTGTATTTCATGTACTTTTGGAGCTAAGCTGATGATGGAAGGTACAACTATGATGATGGAAGCTAAAGGGTACGACTTCTTAATTCTTATGTCCCTCTTGCGGGCTGCATCTTTAGTTGGTCTACTGAATGGTGCTGAACACTTAATGAATACCTAATATTGTCAAATAATACAATTCTACTATTTTACTCGTATTTTCGTTATCAATATTATGAGAGAGTTTTACTCACTCCTACGTATTATTCACACTAAAAATAGAAAAATAAACAAACTTTTTTAAAAAAAAAATTAAACCGACTTCAAAAAAAAAAAACTACCTAAAAACACTGAAAAGCAAAAAATAATTTTAATAAGACATTCATCAAATGCGCTTATTGTCTAAGCCTATTAATAACATTAAATTGTATTTACGTGCTAGGTAGGTACCTACTAATCTGTTTGAAGTCGGTGCCAAGCCAAAAGTAATGAAAAATGATACATACCTAATAATTTATGTATTATACAGGGTTACAAATAATCCGCGGACGTAGGTACGTAGTCTGGGTACCTACTATTTGGCTTGGCACCGACTTCAAACAGATTAGTAGGTACCTACCTAGCACGTAAATACAATTTAATGTTATTAATAGGCTTAGACAATAAGCGCATTTGATGAATGTCTTATTAAAATTATTTTTTGCTTTTCAGTGTTTTTAGGTAGTTTTTTTTTTTTGAAGTCGGTTTATAAATATGGATATCAGTATTGATTTAAAAATCAGTTAAAACTAAGTACATTTCCCAGTAATCTATACAGAATGTAATCTCTTTTGATATTGTTATAAACGTCTCAAGATTTACCTACCAAAAATAGAATACTTAAGATTAAGATAAAAAAATATATTTCTCTCATTTTTACTTTGCCTTTGACAGGGGAGCGCATGAACAGTTGCAATATTAGATAAACAGTCCATGCTACAGTAGATAGCCTCCAAAATAACCACAATTGTATATTATATCTACTTAAAGAGAAGCGTTATCAATGATAATAAATTATCATTTCACCTCGCGAGGTCCAATAGTTTACGGACTCATAATTTCGGGTTGTTAGGTTTTATTCTTAGGCCCAGGGACGCTGCCGATGGCGATGCAGGAGCGCGGGAGGGTTTAGTGGGTATTCTTGTGACTCCCACACACGGCTCGTCTTCCTCAGGCGAGTTATGGTGCGTAAATGCATTCCCCTCCACAAAAAACAAGGTCGCGTGCGGAAATCATTACCCTTGTTAAAAAGACTAGGAAGCTATGTACCTATCAACGATAATTATATTAATTACATTTCACCTCGTAAGGTCCAGTAGTTACAGGATCTCGGGTTTTAATTCCCTGGCCGAGAGCGGAAATCATTCCCCTGGTCGAGTGCGGAAATCAGTCCCTTAGCTGAGTGTAAAAATCAGTACCCTGGTCGGGTGCGGAAATCATTCCCCTGGTCTAAACACAAAGAGTGAACATACCTGCAGCGCCTTCAGCATCGGCACCTTGTCGAGAAGCTCCTCGTAGAGCTTGCGCTTCTTGAACGCGCTCTTGAGCAGGATGCGGCGGAAGGTGTGCCGGTCCATGGCCCACAGCGCGCCGGGCGTCTGCGCGCGGACCGACGCCGCGCGCGGCATGTTGTACATCAGCGCCAGCTCGCCGAAAGACCCGGATCCTTCGTACGTGTGCACCACCTAGGATTAACACACTGGTTATACTTATACAACAATTATTACAATAATTATGACGAGCCATTTGGTGTAATGGTCGAGAAGTCGGCTATTACAACAGAGGTCGCGGGTTCGATCCCCGCAAGGTACGATCGAGGTCTCCCGCGCGTGATCACTTTTGGAAAAATATACCGTGCAAGCGCATCGTGACTTCTTAGGAGCGGCGCTTGTAAACGTGAAAATACTGCACAGGATTTTAGCCTTAAGGGTGATCACGCGCGGGTGACCTCGATAGTACAAACTTTTGTGTGCATGAACATGTCTGTTTGTATCGGTGACATATTATGTACTTTTTTAGCAGAAAAGGAAATATTTAGGCGTCATAACTACAGGTAAGTGTAATCTACGGCCTTGTGTGAGTCTTGAGACTAAAGACGTTTGTCCCACTACCTACTTAGCAGTTAGCTCTCCCAGTTTTCCTCCATATCCGAAAAGGAATGAGCTGTTTGGCCTTGGGGCGATTACCCGGCCCACATAGGAGACACCTATACAAACAGACGTGTTTCTACAAACTATAAGTTTATAAATGTATTTATATTCTGCATCGTTGGTTGCAATGGCCATAGTAACCTAGTGCTTAAGCAGCTCACTTAGGGGTCAGATCAATATAATGTATTTATGCACATACATACATACAAAACGAATCATTCGCTCTGATTTGATCACCGGACTTGCCAAATCTTTGATCATGGTCCAGCACACCCTGATTTTATCGGAATAAAAACTCGGGAAATAATGAAACTAGCTAGTTCACCTTCCAACTAGCCACGTCAGAGATACGTCAGCGGATGCTGTCACGGGATCGTAACTATCGTTTCGAAGTATGACGTCACGAGAATGTCGTAAATATATCTCACGCGATATTTCACTAAACTGTTTCTATCTATCGCGCATTTTTAGGAATTTTACAGTTCTACGGGGTTACAGTTTGTATTTGTAGCTGCGGTGGTTGCCAAAGCCATCAAGCCATTGGTGGTGTACGCACAGGGGTGTTAGGTAAAGCTGTCCATATTCATTTTTCACGACTAGAGCTTTGGTCAATTTAGACAGGGTTAATATCTCACTTAAAATGGTTAGCGATTTTATTTTTTTTGGGCACCACTTCGGTCAGTACCACAAATATGTAACATTATTCATTTCTTTTATCACTTTGAGGTTAATTTAGTACATTATGTATTGTCATAGGACCGATTTTTCAATCCTCAGATAATGAAAAGCTATGCCGTTTTTTGTGCCACTGCACTGTTACTAATTTGAGGAGCACTGTGGGGTTTAGTGGGTTTACCTGCCTGCTGGGATAGCCGCATAGAAACATCAATACCATTCAGCCAACTTAGTATGCGTGGTGCGCCCGCACAATAAGAAATAATTAATGTCTGCGATATTTAGAAATCTTTGATCACAGGCCAGGCGATCCCGCATAGCTTCGAGATAAAACGCCCAGGAAATAGTGACGTCAGTAATTATCTTACAAAAATGTTCAAATATTAGACACGTACGTACGCGTTTCTGTCGCGCATGTTCACTATGTTCCTACTATCCAGGAATAAAAGTATGTATTGGGAATTTGGTCGAAAACATAAACATGTAGGTAATATTAATAAACTGTGCCATATTATGACTGTGACTGTGGTAATAGTAATGTGGTATTTTGACATTATAATATGTACGATTTAAATATCGTTTGACGCACAAACTCATAGACATTCCGTGGCCACGATTTCTGTAATTTTAATGGTAGAGTTTAAAAAGTAGATTTTAATAAACAATGCTCCTGGTTTAAGTTTCTTTATTTGATAAGGAAGAATTGAGAGATACATAATTATTTTATGCAATGTGAAACATTTATTTATTGTCCTAAATAAAATAGCAATCAATGTCTTCAGCATAATTAAAGGTAATTCGACGCTTGTTTGTAAACATTATTTGGCAAGTGTTTAATTAAGCCAGATCCGATCATTATATTGATGAGTTGATTCAATGATGGAGGCCTATACAATGCAGTGGGACATTAATTACATGTTTCTGACTGCCTTAATTATTTTTGAAAAAAAATAGGCGTTAATTTTTATTTTTTTGCATTACTTTATAACGCCTTGATCCGGGGTAAATTAACGGGTCTGGCAAAACTTGGTTCGGATATTCGAAAACGGCTTGGGTTTGTGTTAACCAACTAACTTAAGTCAAGCGTGGTGATTACGTCAGTACCCATAATTGTAAAGATAACTTAATTTCAATGATGTGGTATGTTCAATAGGCTGACATTCAATATTCACAAACGTTTTATTATAATTTATATCCGTGCGAAATCGGCCGCTATAATTACTGTACTATAAAATTATTTCCAAAATCAATGCGTATGAAAATATTAGATTCATCAGTCCACAACTAGATAATTATTTTATTATATTTTCAATTTATGATCGAGGCACATTGCGGATGTTATCATGTGATCTATAAAACTCCCGTGCCAGATGCGGTACATTTTGGAACTGTTTATTTTAATAAAAACGTATTCTTATCAATACACTGTAATATTTTATCTTAGCCAGACGGTATTTAAAGTCGGGTCGCAACATTTATACTGTTTTTTGAGAGCACTTACGCCGATTAGTCGATCTGTTTGAAGTCGGCGTTACTTTTGTCACAATTTACGTTACTTTTCAATTTCTCATGTTACATTTTATGTTCATCATCATTTCGGCCGAAAGACATCACTTTTCAGACAAAGTTCCCTAGCAAACAATTCAATGTTGGCGCACTTGGTCAAATAATAATTATAATCATTATAATCAAGCAGTACAATTTTTTTTATATATTATAGTTTAAAATCTTTTTTTGCTCCTCAGTTGTTAGTAAGGAAAATGTAACTTTTGCAACGAAAACATGACTCTTTTAGCTCTCTGGTCAGTCTTTGTACTACTAGTCTGTGGCAACACTGCTTGAAGTCGATGGTTCCAATCTTAACGCACCTATGGGACGTGTCGGTCTCGGTCCAGTCAAATGCAAATGTATCGCATTGCATACTGCACTAACTGTAGCTTGACTACTAATAAGGCACGTAACAGTTAGAGCTCCGTCCCTACGCGACAGCGACACGACATTATAAGTGATGAACTGTACATGATTGATAAACAAATGCTAAGTACGGTTGGGTTGGTCTCTTCAGGATACTGTGCGACTCGCGGCGAAGCCTGTACTCGTCTTCTCCAGATGTTATGATGACAAATATTGACGGAAAAAAATCGGTTGTCTGTAAAGTCGGTTTACTGACGATAGTTGAACGTGACAACGTCATAAGAAAAGGAAAACTGTTCAAAGGATTGTGCCTCTTTGTCGCTCATTCCGCGCTCTCGCTTGCACATTGGAACGCCGCATGAGTCATGTTTTTTCGTGCGTGCAGCCGGCTCCATTGAATTATAAGACGTCACGTCAAAAATATCTATTGCCACTCTTAGGACCAGCTTACCTTCTCGACGCGATCGTCGCCGGTGACCAGTACGTCGAACACGCCGTTCTCGATGACGTAGAAGTTGTCGCCGTCGTCGCCCTGCCGGATCACGTACTCGCCGGGCTCCGAGCGCTTCTCGAACATGGCGTCCAGCACCTGACGACAATTTTATTGGTGTCATTATAAAATTACATAACACTCTGATGCAGCGATGTCCAGTTTCAAATTAGGAAGTATTTGTATGCGATGCCGCTTGTTGTTGTTAGTTCGCACACACGTAGAGTGGAAATAAGCTATATTTTAAATTCCAATTTATAGGTTAAAAGTTCTTTGGGTTATAGGCACAAATAGGATAGCACTTTAATTGAGTTCGGCAGTGAAATAATTTTCTGTTTTGAAACATTTACGTAAACAACACTAAAATATTAAGATGTGAAATAATGTGCACAGTTGTGCACACACCTATAGTTATAGGTACTGCGCGGTTATCGAACCCCTAACATTTGGTCTGATAGCTGAGTAACGAATACCTACTACAGCTAGTGTTATGCGAATATAATCAACACACATGTTTCACATACATTATCACTCAGATACATATTTATTTTTTCAGTGTCGGACATGACTTAATATTCTTGTCGGCTTAAACGTAAGAATAATAAGTGTCAAATATATTTAACTGTTAGATAAATATATTTGACAGTTCTTGTTTTTTGATATCAGACTACTTCCGCTAGTAGACCACTAAACTTATTTAATTGAGGGAAACTACACTAGGTAACATTGTTAAATACGATGCCATAGTGCTCCTCTGGTCTTTGAGCATCACAGTGTGTAGTGTTTCTCGAAAATAAACGGATTAACTCGCGGTTTATTAACGAAGTCAGCTTGCGAATATGTACTATCTCCCTCACCGCTTAGGGGGAAGCAAGGTTGACGTAATCTTATTTTATAGTGAATCCACCCCTTTCTAAATCTTCTGGTTAAAATTGCACCTTTTGTTTGATTTTTTTTAACTTTTTTTTTTAGACTAAAGAAGGCCAGTTACACACACACAGTAAATATTTTTGTTACTATCTGATGAATTTGGAAAATTATACAAATACATACTTTATATTTACAAATGGTGATCGCAATGACGCTTATACGGATTGCCGTAGTTGGCTCTTATACACATTTCTCCAATAAGTAGGTACCTATTAGCGAGAGAAAATGTATATCCAACACTTCGTTATTATATCGTGCGGGAGAGAGCGTGACGTCAGAAGCTCTAAAGTAATTTAGAGGCTGACGTGTAGTTTTCAATTGCCATGACGTCACCGGATTGTAAATCGTTTCTCAGAGATTCTTTATAAATAAAACTGAAAGCCAATTTAAAATTTTACTGTACTTTTAATGTTTGTTCTATTACAATATTTAGTTAAGAGCTTTTAAGTTTATGCTATTCGATTTTCATGAATGCTGTCTTCTTAGTATTATTGTAATACTATCGTACGTAAGCATTTGAAAATCGCCGGAAAGTCTAATTTTGCAGGGACTGCTTACCGGTATAAAATATCGTTATAGTACCAGTAAAAATATCAGTACTAAAATTCTATACCCATTGAATTTCGGTACAGATTTCAGTCGTTTATACAGTTATTTAAAAATAAATTTATTGCTGATACTGAAATGATGAGTGCGCGCGCCCGCGCCCCGCGGTGCCGCTCGCGCGAGGGGCCGCGGCGGGCGGGAAAGGATTAGGATTTACGGAACACGCGCCGACAGGTTGGCGATCGCGATTGTTTTTCTTTCATCCGGCGGACGAGTAATACCCAAATTATAACGTTTTACTTTTATTTAAAAGTTTATAATTATTATTTCTTTAAACATACTTACATTACCTACCTACATACATACATACATACTTTTACATATACGTATCAACATAGGGTGGAGGCACCAAATATCGGCCCAACATTTTTTGACCTTTCAGTGCTTATAATTTTTACATTAATAACTTTTGCTTTCTTTCAACTACTTTTTTAGGTAAAGGGATAATGAAACTCTATTATTACATTCGCGAAATAACGAATTCTTTGTTAGATTTGAATATATAGATGTTTGTTTCCAAACTTGCCGATTTCCCCTAATATCGGCCTTTAGCACCCAAATATCCGCCGCCTATAACCATAATATCGGAATACCTTTTCAAAGGGAAAAAATTTGTTCAAAAAGTATAAAATCAAAGTATTATAACATTTATTTATTTTCAAACCATATTTTATTTAACTCTATTATAAATAAGTCTTTTAAAAATAATTTACGATTTTCGCCGAAAAGCCTCTTCGCATGCCGCTCAATAGAGTTCAAGGCAGCCAGCTGGCATTAAACAGAACTATCCCAAATATGGTAGCATATTCCATGCAGGAACGGACTTGAGCTCTATAAAGGGTAAGGAGCTTTTTCGCAATCAAGTAGCGTATGGTTCTTGAAAGGATGCCAATCTTTTTATAAGCAGTTACTGCTACGGACTCTATATAGCTCCCGAAGTTAAGGTTGGAAGATAATTCCATACCTAAGAGCTGTAGTCGGTCAGATAGAAGAACGGATACGCCACGAAAAGTGGTAGCCAGCCCAAAACAACTCTTTTTTGTGGAAAATATACAAGCCAGCGTTTTGGTGGGGTTGAGTCTGAGACAATTTGAAGGGTCTGATTCAATTTGTCCACCATGTTAGATCCTAAAGCCTCAGTTTCACCTCTACTTGCACGTGTGCGACAAGTATCCCTCGACTATCGTACTATCATCGGCATACCCCAGAATCTCGGACGTAGCTAACAATATAATCGATGTGCAGTAGAAAGAGTGTAGCTAAAAGCACAGATCACTGAGGGAAGCCAGCATTTATTGCAAGTGAGTCGGAGGTAGGGGTCACAAAACCGGAGCTATTTTAGAAAACCGGTTTTTCGGTTTTGATTCAGTGGCAAAACCGGTTAACCGGTTTTTTCGGTGATTTCGATTTTTTTTAACTTGCAATAAAACTATATTTCAAATAACTCTACTTTAATAATGCAGTCTTTATAAACAGTTTTACTGTAAACAGTAACATTTAGGGATTGCTCCCGGGAATTCCCGGTTCTGAAAATAGCGGGAATTCCTGGGAAATTAAAAAATCTATGGTACCGGAAAATTTTAACTATGTCCCGGGAATTCCTGGTACTGCACTAACACCAAAACTTTAGTACTTACAAAATTTTGATTTATGACTGCTTGTGAGGCGCGCTAACGTAACCACCACGACAAAGTACGTGCGACTCGTACTCGAAAGGAATCGGCCGCTACTTTTTGGCTGGTTCTCAAGTTCAAAGTCGCTGGGCAGACTATAGAAAGAGTTATGATCGAATCCAAAATGTGGTGATCTGGCAGAGAACCGATGTCGCAGGCTTTGCAAGCTAAAGTGGCAGTGGGATGGCCATATCAACCGGAGAACCGATAACCGTTGGGGCAAACAGATTCTAGAGTGGATACCGCGTCTCGGTACACGTAGTGTAGTGTCGATTTGCGCAAGATGGCTGACAAGAGCTAAATGCGAGTAGCCGAGGATCCAACAAAGGGGCGAGAGTCTTTGGAGAGGCCCATATCCAGCAGTAGACTTAGGTTCACATCCATCTTTTTGCCTGCGATTCACACTTAAATGCTGCTAACCATGTGCCACCAAATCTTTTTCGTGATCTGAATGAATCAATATTTCAGTTCACCAAAATTCGTCAACGAGAGTTGCTTAGTTTCTGCGCAGTCTTGGTGTGAACAAGGCGACTGGTCCAAATGGGATATTAGCGAGAGTATTACAGAGTAAAGCAGACAAGCTGTCTCCTTTCCTCAACGTCCAAGTCTCTGCCCCGTAGCCAAATATGGAGAACACAAGTGATTTTACAAGTCTCACTTTGGTTTTTCTAGAGATGTTCCGGTCCTTCCAAATACAATGAAGTTGAGTCATAGCAGACTTGGCCATTCCAATGCGTCTTCTAATTTCCTTCTCACAGGAACCCGTGTTGCTGATGTTGGTGCCCAATTATATGAAGTCATCTACCTTGTCCAAAGCTAGAGCATTTGTGAGCTGCAGCTTGTTGGTACGGTCGACTACCATCAGCTTGGTCTTGGAGTGGTTTATCTTGAGACCAAGTTCTGCACTAATGGTTTCAATTCTCCGTAAGAATTCACCCATCTCAGCCTCGCTCGTTGCCAACAGTGTCGTATCATCAGCATAACGGAGATGAGTGATTTTGGTGCCACCTATAGTGACCCCACCCTCCCAGTTTTCGCTGGCTCGTCTGAATCAATCTGCGATAGCGAATGTCAAATCCCATATTTTCAACACGTGACTTTTCTATGGCATCTGTCAAATCCATACAATTTAAAGTTAGCGAATTTCGCTATCGCTGTCAAAATGTTACTTTGTCTAGGCCCACAGAGTAGATGTTGATGGGTTCAACTCCGACTTATTTGAAATAAATGATGGCTTTCCTCAGGAATCTGTGCTCTCGGCTACATTTTTTCTGCTGCACGTTAATGATCAGTTACTCCCGAAATTCTGGGGTACCTATGAATTTAATGTTATGAATTTATTTTTAGTTTTACTTTTACGGCCCTGGATCCTGGTCATTTTGAGACATTCGTTTAAAAACTGTTTAGTAACATAAGAAAACCATGATTTTAATATCTACTAAATAGTATGATAAATCAAAACCGAAAATACCGAAAAACCCGGTTTTGTAAAATTTTCAAACCGGTTTTCAAAAATAGCTTCAAAACCGGTTTAGCCAGTTTTTCCGGTTTCGGTGAAACCGGTTTTGTGACCCCTAGTCGGAGGTGTACGATCGAGGTCTCCCGCGCGTGATCACTTTTGGAAAAATATACCGTGCACGCGCATCGTGACTTCTTAGGAGCGGCGCTTGTAAACGTGAAAATACTGCACAGGATTTTAGCCTTAAGGGTGATCACGTGCGGGTGACCTCGATAGTACCCATCATGAATTACTCTGATGCGACGTTCAGTCAGGAAATCCATGATTCAGGCACAAACTGCAGAGGGGATCCCATAGGAGGGAAATTTACCAAAAACATTACATAATAGGTAAAGTTATCTTCAGACAGTGATGGCAATATATTTTTAAGAGTATACATGAAACCATTTGGGGCATACGTTACATCCAATATTTTTATCTTCTTCTTCGACATCACTCATCAACTCTTTCGCGTAGCTGGCGCACAAAGAATATCAGGCAGCCGACATTAGGATTTCTAATTGCGATAGACAAATCTCAATATCGACCACTCTGCCGATATTGAGATTTGTCGATCATACTGATCCCTTATCTCGGCCACGCAATTATTAAATAAAAAAAATAAACAAATTTTAAAATATACTACCTAAACGGTACCTTGACTCTTTATCTTTAAGAAGAAATAAAATAAAATAACTTTGGTATGTTTATTACAATTTAAATACTTCTCAACGCAATGATTCGATTCACGAATTTGACCTGAAAATGCCGCAAAACGACGCACGTCCGTACCTCCTGCACTTTTTTGCCTATCATTCGTTCAAATTTTGAGATATTCATAAAAAATTAAGGGAGGTTAAGCGTAAGGGTATACAGCTGCTATTTGCATAAAAACAATTATGATTTTAGGACATTCTTTTAAGTTATGGCGCATTTTCTCTAGACGGCCGATATTAGGAGGGGGCCGATATAAGGAGCCTCCACCCTACATCATAGCACGAACTGAATATCTGACTTTACTTACCAGTACTTACACCAATGCTTGCTATATGATCTTATTCCCTATCTAGCACTTATCGTCGTTAAGTAAGCACTAAGCAGCTAAGTAGGTAGTTCAATATCTATCGAGTGTAACTGCCATTGAAAGATATACTTACCTTTAGATAGGTACCTAAGTTTAATGTCAAATAGATAAATTAAACTTACGTTGAAAAGCGCGACAAATGCTTTGCTTCAGCCTCTGTTCTTGTGATCCATTGTTCAATATACAGACCGGTGCGAGCGGACGCGTGAGAGGACTGAAATCAACTAACTAGCTAACTAAGCTAGAAGAACCCCCGTGTCCCTCCATTTAAGCCATTACAAAATTTCAGTATTTTAATATAAATAACAGTTAAAAAATTGTTGTACAAAAATGTTTATACTACAACAATTTTACAGTACCAAAAAAAAATTCTGTACTGGAATTTAACAGTATCAAAATATATTTAAATGACGTCATACAGAAAAAAACTATACCGTTATTCATACCGGTAAACAGTCCCTGTAATTTTGTACTGTATCCACTTCTCACGGACGCCAAGTTTTTTTTTCTTTCTAAAAGGTAATAATAGTTAGGGCCCCGATTTTGTGATAATGGTTCCATTACCTAGTCAGTTTATATTATGAATGATTCAGCGCCACCCGTTGATGCAGTTGTAATACAACAATGGAAAACCTAATGGATCGAGGCTGGTGTTTAATGAAAGGGGTAATATTGAACCTTGGTATAAACATCTTTGATATTATTACGAGACTGTTCATTGTATCTACGACAATCAGGAAAACAAATGCTGACAGGAAAATGCATTTACATTACGTATTAAAAACACGGGGTTAATACAAGTAGAGAGGAAATGTCTTTTATGTACATAGGTAGTTTGTTTGAATTTAGTAAAAAATGGCGGTGGCTGTCGCTTTCCTTTAGGCCTTTTCGAAGGCAAAACATCTTTCTATAAATAAAAATGAATAAATAAATATCTCTGGACATTATTCACACAGCGCCATCTAGCCCCAAACTAAGCATTAGCTTGTGCTATGGGTGCCAGACAACGGATAAACATTACTTATATACTTTTTTTTTGTAAATACATACATATTATACATAGAAACACCCAGACCGATACAAATTATTCACACAGCGCCATCTAGCCCCAAACTAAGCATTAGCTTGTGCTATGGGTGCCAGACAACGGATAAACATTACTTATATACTTTTTTTTTGTAAATACATACATATTATACATAGAAACACCCAGACCGATACAAACAGACATGTTCATGCACACAAATGTTTGTACCGTGCGGGGATCGAACCCGCGACCTTTGGTGTAGTAGCCGACTTCTCGACCATTACACCAAATGGCTCGTCAATGGCTCTATGAATGAGAAAAACACAAATAAACAATGTCTGCTTACCATTGAGTTCATGGGCGTACCGAGGGGGGGGGGGCAGGGGGGGGCAGCTGCCCCCCCCTGGAAGTCTCGCAGAACATGTATGAACTCGCCTAATTACTACTAATCAAAGTTTAAACGGGGCCTTATGATTTTGTTTGCTCAGTGTACAATATAAAACTGAACTTGAATACAGTAGGTATGATGGGCGATTCTTTCACGGACGACCTTAAAAACCGTTTTGCAAAAGATTCTCGAAAAATTCGAAAATTACTTTTGATTTACAAGCGATTTAAATAAAATTAACATGCATGCATAGTTAATATTTTTTTTATTAGGTCGGTTATTAGGTATTATTGTTACTGTTTTTTAATCATTTATTTCTGGACAAAACATTCAGCGTATTTCGCGTTTTGACATCTTTTCTTACAACTAATTTTTCACTCTATCTGATAACCTTTGAGGGCTTAATTCAGCATGCCTAAGGAACAATTTTGTACGATTACGATTTATTTTAACTTCAAATTGGGACAATCCGCTGCCAATACAGCTCGCCATATAAACCAAGTGTGGGGCGATAATGGCGTTGAAGAAAGCACAGTTCAACAATGAAATTTCGTTTCGGAGGTCACAGCGTTGAAATTGCACTTCGTAGTGGTCGACCTAGAGTAATTCAGGACGACGAATTGAAGACTCTGGTGGAAGCTGATCCATCGCAAACGGCTCGAGGGATTGCACAAGAACAATGAGTTAGTCACAATACCGCTTTTAGATGGTTCAAAACGCATTGGAAAGGTGAAAAACCTCAAAATGTGGTTGCCCCACGATTTGAACAATCAACAGAAATTATCACGTTTTAAGGTGTGTTCTTCTTTGATTCTGTGAAATCAAAACGACCTTTTTTGGATTTTTTGGATCCAAACATGACGAGCCTCCCAGACACTTTCCAAAGGCAAAAACCCATCAAAAAATAACTATGGTCAGACAATCACCGCAACTTACATCAAAAGCGTAGGCACTGGTCAAAAAAGAGATCTGATCCTCATTATCATCATCATTATCAGCCCGTAACAGTCCACTGCTGGACAAAGGCCTCTCCAAATGCTTGCCACGCTGATCGATCCTCGGCCACTCCCATCCAGCTCCTGACAGCCATCTTGCACAGATCATCGCTCCACCAGGCCTGAGGGGGTCCTACACTACGTTTACCGAGACGCGGTCTCCACTCTAGACACCGGTTACCCCAGCGGTTATCGGTTCTACGGCTGATATGGCCAGCCCACTGCCACTTCAGCTGGCTAATCCGTCGAGCTATGTCAGTGACTTTGGTTCTCTGCCGAATCACCTCATTTCAGATACGATCCCACAGCGAAACGCCGAGCATAGCTCTTTCCATATCCCGCTGAGCGGAACATCATAAAATACTGCAATGACATAAGTGCATTTAAAACTGATTCTGCATTCCGCGGACGACGGGCTCCCCCCCCCCCCCGGGCTCGTCCCTGTCGGGTGTCAAGGGGCCTAGCCCCCCCCTAGGCCAGAAGCTGGGTACGCCCATGATTGAGTTTATAGATTGGTAATAAACTGTCTCAGAGTCACAAACTCATTGACTGGTTCCAGAATTATTCACACTCATTCTCTATGTATTTCTTCTAAGAGATCTTAGTAAGATAGTCAACCATCATGCTTACGCTTCAAGCCAACCTCTCCTGCCCGCGGTGCATTCTACCGATTTGCGAACGATGCTCTGGTGAATTAGTACCTATCTCAACCCTTTGAGGTCATATCAATATGTGGTTTTCTGACGCATATAATCTTCTAGATCGAATAATCTTTTGGAAAAAAATATTAAAATTTGACAATGCAACCATTATTTATAATTATAACTCATCATAATAAAAACGAATCCACTTGCAATGCAGTACATAATATTAATAATGTACAGTGCACATGTGTATAAAATAATAAAGCCAATCAATGTTATTATTGACTTCTAGTCGGCTCTGATCTAGATTCCTATCGATCATTTGAAATGCCTATCCGTCGTCGCAAATGGCAGTCAGCCAGACTTAATTACTGCAAAAATTGGATCAATATTTTATTTTTATGACAAATAATAATGAGGTTAATTGGTCTGTATACAGTTTCTGCGCAGACATGTAACGTATGCCGAATCGTTACTTACCGTCGGATGAACTTTATATGAAAAATAGTTAACGTTCACAAAGCAAAAATGATCGTCGAAAGCTGTGTGCTCGCGTAAGTAACTTCAGAACGACTACCTGACCAAATTATATTTTTTTTTGTAAAATATCACATCTGTGAGACATTTTATCAGCAGTAGTTTTATGTTGGGTGTAAATTAAAATATCATTATGTACTTATCATTACATTACAGATTACAGCACAAACACAGATAAACCATAATTTTAACTTATAACCCACCATGGTACTGCGCTCACCCTTAGCATTAGAATGATTAATGATGTTTTTAAAAAGACTGTTCTTTTAATAATGACAACGACAGCACCGGCCCTCGTCCTTAATCAAGGTAGACTGAGATTATCTTTCAGGGCCCTGTGGTCGACCCTTTCACGAAAACAATTATATTTTATTCAAATTGTATTTTGACTTTATTTTTCGCTGCAAATTGTTTTCGCATTTGGCATTCTAGCGCCCTTGCCGAACGCCTAGAAAGTTCGTTCCGCTAGAAATAGCTAGTCATAGCATAAGTCTTGTCTTGACTCTTGGTTATATGTCAGGGTAAACTGTTACCTCGCGTTTAGTCGCGGGAATGGACTTTATTCACGGGAGGAGGAACTTTTCTTTTTCTCTGAGGGGAATGCGTTTATGCACCGTAACCGCGGGCTAGCTAGACCCGCGGCCGTGTGTGGGACTCGAGACTCGAGAAGCGCCCACTAAACTCCCCCGGTTTCTCCTTCACACCCGATTGGGACAAGCCGGTGCTAGCCTTATATTATGTAAATATTTTCTCGTACAGTTCTAACCACGTTCAGAGTTGTCTATAACAATACAACACAGTACAATGTACTGAATCTAGGAACTTGTTGATTTGCATGAGGGTCCATTAAATTGCAAGTGAACATCAAGTATTAATAGTTTTGTCTCGGTGTCTTGACAGTTTGCAAGGAATTCTGGAAAATCAATACGTTTTTTTTCATAAATTCTACTCCTAAAGGATTAAAATTGTTATATAAAAACGAAGCCGCGGTTGGATAGCTGCCGACTTAAGTAGTGTGACGTCTCTTAATGGAGGGCGATTTGAAACCATCGGAAATCTGAGTGCAAACGGACTGTTATAACTTAAAAGATAAAGATTTGTTGCCCCTTGGTAATAACTTGAGTTGTCTCAAATACCTACTAAATATCTAGCTTATTCTCATCACAATCCCGTTCAATGTCTTGCTAAGGAAAATGCACTGCATTTATTTGTTTCCGCTATTCCAGACACGACAGATATAGACCAGTCATGTACCTTTAGGACGCAAAGATGTGTATGAAGGTCCCACTAATCAATTACGATATAAAACAATTCAGTTCTTTCATAAAATGAATAAGACTCAATACTCGAAGGGGGACAATTCACTTTCATATACAAGATAATTGGTCGTACCTGCAGCTGTGCAGTAACATTGATAAACACGAGAAAATTTTATAAGAAAAAAGCAAATACTAATTAGATCTATGCAACGTAGCCTACGACCCTCCAATGTGGTCTCGACGTCATTTCGTTAGATGGGATTGTCTGTTTTAAACCTACATTAATGGCAGATATGTCTGTATAATTGATGTGTACCTATCATCGGACAGACAATACATATTTCCACATTTAACTTCGCAATTACTTTAAATAAATCTCTTTTTGACTTCACATGATTCTTTGTAGAAAGCATTATTTGCTATGTGTTGCCAATGCAATCGAGCTCAAATAAAAATATGAACACTATAAATCACCTTCAAAATGTTTGCATCAAATGAATGGTCGAACCGAGAAAATAGAAGAGATCATAACATGTTACTAGGAAGGAATAGCGGACGAAAATTCGCTTTGTTTCTTAGACGCCCCCTTACATGAATCAGATTTAAAACATGCAATTGATTAGAATGACTAAAAAGGCGTCACATGGTTAATGGAAGTTGTTAGGATAAGTATACCTTGTCCTCAATAAGTCCAGTAGGTGTGGTGCTAGAGATTTTATTTCTATCCGAAAGTGAACTTTATTGGTTTGTTATAGAGGCCAACAAATAGAGAGACTGGTTAAGCATTAACTGGCAGAGATGTGATAAGGAAGTAAGGTATGCGGTCCAGTATGGACATAATATAAAGGATGGGCCAAATGTATGGGGAATGGGGAGTGTCTTCAAGACGTTTTTTTAAGAACAAAGCAATTACGACTCTAAGCGCGAAAAAGGTTGGAGTGAAAATTGTATTTTATTCGATATTCTACATGACTATCATACAAAATACACTCACTTCCTTAATATTCTGATTAGAATAGTCGTTTTCAGAACACATGTAATGGCATAAATAGCTATTGTAGTCTCATAGGCATAACTGGGGCAATAAAAGGTCATTGACATAGTCATATTGTCAATAATTATGCTTTCCTTTGTATTTTTTTCAAAGGAAATAATAAGCAATGATAAATTAATTGAAAAGTGGGTTATAAAATAAAACATATTCAGAAGTTTGGCACTGAGCCTTTTATATGTATGGAGTAAAAGATTATCTCTTGCAGGGTTATTTAGATTTTCTAAGGATTTTAGAAATAGACATCTGGTTGGTGGAAGGACATTATTAGACTCCAAGGTTTAGGCGCAAATTGTCAAATTCGCATTTTGTCAAGCGGTCGCAAACGGTCAAATTCGCAAATTGTCAAATTCAACTGGCAAGGGTTCATATTCACAGACGAACTTTGCCACCATTATACATTTGGATATGTTCCAGAAATATTAAAATGCACTTAGTATTAAAGGCCCGAAAATCCGAGTGTGGCAGCACATTGAGCGACCCTTCGAAATGGATAGTGGGATCAACGTCTTTAGCGACTCAACACATTCGTCCCACTATCCACTTAGTTCCTCCTGTTTTTGCCGTTCGGCCCGTTTTTGAGTACTTTTGCCTGATTATGTAGGATGAGTATCAACAGATGCTAAGGGGTGTACAGTCGGCCGCAAAGGTAGATGAATATTTGACGTTAAAAAATGCCTTACTTAACTACTTTAAGGTATAGTAGAAGAAAACTAGAGAACTTTAACGGAAGACTGTACGAGGTTTAAAAACGTAGTAATCAATGGTCTCACCTGCTGCATCTGCTGAGCGTCGAGCGAGCGGAACAGCAGTATCCCGCGCACCGCCTCAGCGAGCCGTGCGCGCTGGGCGTCCGACTTCGGGAACACGACGGGCGCGCCTTCGTCCGAGTCATCCTCCTCCGGGTCGTACGTCTCCGCGAACACCGACTTGCGGCGGTTGTTGAAGCGCGCCACTGGCGGCTCTGAGCAAACAAACTACCGTCAACAACTCCAATCTGGCACCTTGATGGCAGGGCTCGAAATTAACAATACCATCGAAAAATTTCCCTTGCTAAGGCCTTGTCCAGAAAGGGGCGAATTGGCCGGGATTTGCGTTTTCAACTCGCGCGATGCTGTAGTAGACGGAATGTAGGTATTGAGCCCCATTACCTACCTCGCCAACGCGTGTTATGTGTTCGCATACAGATTCACGTCGAATTCGCCGTTCTAGACAAGGCCTAATTCGAAACTTATTAAGTCAACTAGCGATCGGATAATCATCAAAGTATTTATCAATGGTAATAATCACTTCGAACCCTGCTTAACAGATAACACTTGCTTTACCGATTGCAGCCGCACACATGCCTAAACGAACAGAATATAAATTATGGCACACCTATTTCCACTCGTTCTCGGAAGCGGCACCGTACATTTTGTTTTTGATTTAATTGTTTTAGTATGGCGCGATGGGCCGCAAGAATCAGCCGGCTAGGAGCGTGCGGATGCATTCGACCGCAGTGACTACCTTCACTGAGATGAAACATGTGTCCTATATTGAGTCACGGTAGCATACTGACGGCGAGCCCGTAACGGTTCGCTTAAGGCGTTAGAGATGCATCACGGGGTTTACTTTATGGGCATAACCCTTACTTTCTCAGGTAGGAGACCCGCCCTTATTAGGGAGGTGGCAGTCCCACATACCCTTCCCAAATCCGATTGGGAAGCTTCATCGTAATAAAAAATGTGTCCTTAACCCTAAAATTCGTCGACGTAGGTACTATAATTCAAATCACAAAGCAAAGGCCTTCAGACTAAACAATAAAGGCACCCTAAAATATCTCCGCCCTGCATAATTATCCGAAATTGTAGTGTGAGCCGAAAATTAAACAGTCATAAACAAGCGTAGTTTATGTGGTCGTTAGACTTCCCAAAATATTTATTTTAGGGAGGGGTTGCCTTTGTCTATGGAGCCTCATGTGGAGGAACGTTCCTTGTAAATTCACTGACGCAACAAGTACCTATGTAGGTACCTACTTATTATTGTAAGTAGGTCAAGAAGTCAGGTATTGTGATTTTTCGAGATTTACCTTAAGGCCGCTCTACACTTAGCCCGCGGATCGCGCGCGATGGCTGCGAAAGGGCGCGAACGCTAAGTGTGGAGCCGTTTCGCATAAAATAGGAGACGGCTCCACACTTAGCGTTCGCGCCCTTTCGCAGCCATCGCGCGCGATTCGCGGGCTAAGTGTAGAGCGGGCTTAACATTTGTATGAACGCAGATATCAGTCATAATACATAGGTACCTAGTAGTTTTGAAAATGTTATTGAATTTATTTAAGGAGTTTTTTAATACAATTTTGTTTTAGGCCGAGGCAAATTATTGCTCTCGCACCCGTGCATTAAAAATACATTTAAACCTTCGCAGATAAAAACAGCCAGTCTACGTAAACCTTCAGAGATAAGGCGGAGTAATAAGATCTCTGTGCGACTGGTCATTTGCAACGATCGCTACGCAAGTTCAAGGACAACAACGCAACTTAACTCCACTTCTACATCTTAGAGTATAAAATACCTATCTACGCTTCTACATAACTATCTAAAAGAGTAATAAGTATTCTGTACACGCAACTTCGCTGGTACCTATAACGTTGACGCTATATTATCTCAAAGTTAGCTATGTAGGTATCTCTGACCTCAGCTATCTTTGAAACTGATTGAGATAAGTTCATCTTGAGACCTAGGTTAAGTAAACAAATGTGTGACTTCACCGCGACCTAGGCAAGTTTTATTACTTTTGATCACATTAAATAGAAGATTTATAATTAAAAGTTAAAAAGTATTTGAATTCTTATCATACGGCATTAATGAGTAAACGTTAAAAGATACCTACAGATATTCAAGGTTCTACCTAAACTAATCTAAAGCAAGAGTTCATTGAATCTCATCTATTAATGGTCATGGGTAACTGCTTTCACTTCGTATTACTCAAGTACAAGCCATGTGATCTACAAACGCGCAATAGCGGGCGTGTACGCTACTACCGAAATACTACACAAACAATAATTTTAATCTATATAATACCTACGATTTATTGCAAACGATTATGTATTTAATGACGATGTATGTAGATGTATTCTAATAAACAAAATTATAGTGTTGTACAATTTTGCAGAAGTTTTGTCTACCATTTTTATGATTGATAGATTTGAAATTATATAAGTGGAAGATGAAAATATTTGACTTTTATTCTAATAAGAATATTTGTAAGTCTTATCTTAAAACCGACAACCAGACTAAATGCTATACCAAATGGATTTCAAAATCAATGACTATAAGGTATGACTGATATAAGATGATAAAAATGATAACTGAATTGATGTAGTAGAAGCAACATTGGCTTAGTAAGTAGGTATAATGTATTTTAGATTCAATGGCCTAGGTACTTAATAATTTTTTCGGTTATGGTTACGGTTATAATTATGTTCATTTTTTAAACAATTTCGACATTGCCTTTATAATATTCTTGAAATCTCACTACACATACATATTTTACGATGACATCATTGGATTAATCTTAATCTGCTGAGTTTAATTCTTATATCATAGTAGTTCAACTGACATGTATCTTACTTGTAATGAACCAGAATAATATGACATCACATAACTGCTATAAATAAACCAGATATGAAATACTCTTTCACATTCTTCAAAAGTAGAGCCAAATAATAAAAAGATAAATATATTCAATGACAGTTTCTAAAATGAGTCATTAAGTAATAAATGTATGCTGTAATGATAGTATTCGTACAAATAAGTAGGTAGCTATATTCTAACAATGAAAGAATATCTCTTGTGTAAACATAACTCAAGGCCTGGTTAGCACCTGTAGATTTAGCGGACACTTTGCTACTTTGTCATTACGTACCGCCTAGCTAATTTATGTAACACATACATAAAAAAAGGCCAACATCTGGTTCAATTCACAATGTTAAAGTCAGCCGCGGACATGGGAAAAATAAGCCAATTCCGTCATCACACAACTTCAAAGCATTAAAAAACAAACATACAAATTGGATCAGTGTAGTAAACATTGAACATTTATGTGGCTCCAAATGTGTTCAAATAAAACTACACTTTTAACTTTTGAAATGTGAGTTAGTATAATATTCATGACAATTCTGAACTGGTTTTAGAAGACAATACGCAAAAACTCATTAAAAACCAGTCATCTTTAAATACTTTTGTTATTTGCATAAAACCATGCTTATCATTAAAACTAACAATAACTGTCCTGTCCATTTTATATTTATCACTTGGCAACAGTCAGCAATATTCTGTAAAAACTTGTATTATAACGTAAATAAAGTTATATCATTGAATCTGTAATGGCAGAGTGCCAAACATCGAAAGATTACTACTGCTGCTGGCTATAGTAGAGAGAGTATTTATAATTCTTTTTTATCACACTTATAATCTGAGGCAACTATAAATGTAGGAGGAACCACTTTGAGATTCCCTAAATAACCATGAGTGCATTTTTGATATAAAATATAGTCTTTTGTTTATTTCCTGTCTTCAATATCTTACCCAACAAGTCCAATTCAATTAATCATAACTAATAGACCATAATCATTTTATTTTTCATCTCTATTTCATGTATGGTATATCAACTATGTTATTTTATAATTGGCCCAAAATGCAGTCATATATGACAGACAGCACCACAAGATTTTAAAATTGGGTCAACACTGTGTAATAAAACTATTATAATGTATGTGCATATTTCGCTATCTGCTATAGATTATTCCTTGCAAATTTTTCAAGGATATCATACATGATGGTATTTAGCAGTCAAAATGCACTACTTTGTAAGATAGGAGTATAATATGAACATGACATTACCATTATAAGCATTCATCTATGTCATTCCTATAAAATAGGTTGTTAATTTATCAATCCGGTGCAATTTCGATGGCATGCAAGACGCAAGTGAACTATGGAACTAGGTACTGATGGATGGACATAGGTCAACCACATGAGCATGATCGCCCTAGCATTTCGGCTTCGACGACACCCACCTTTGTCATCCTGACAATACTCTCGTGACTTACTGTTTGTCTAAAAAATAAGAGTGAACTAGTACCTTCTTCATCTGATATTATGGACTCATCGGGAGTGCCGGCTGCGGGGCCCCTCACTATGGTAGTCGTCCTGTTGTTTTGTAACCTTGTGAAGAACTCGACCGCGTAGTTGATCACGTCTCCCGGCTGCTCCAGAAGGTAGCTTATGGTGAACTCCAGTAATATCTCTCTGAGGTCATCCGGGACTTGTATGCGTCCGCCTTGAGGCCTGCTCATTTCTAACGGCGTCGCCTCACTTTCACGATATTATCCGACTCGGAGAACGTCAAAGCGACACGGAAGATTACAATTTCAATATCATAGCCATCGAATTAGCTAAAGCGACACACCAACGAGCAACCTTACGATGGGGAAGTAGCACTACATACAAACGTTAGTAAGAAATAAAACCACACTATTATACTAAGTTTTTTTCAAATAAATATCCCGGCTACGATAAATTAAATGTAATGACACACTTTTTTCAAAATATTCTTCGTCCTCCAGCCTGACAATTATAAAATCTCCCTTCACTAGAGTAAAAATGGCGAATTTGGATTGTGTCGTCCTCCTTCGCCTCACTTCACTCGCATGTAAATGATTGCTATTGGAAAAAATATTTCTCCATAGACAAATTAAAAATAAACACTGACCAATATCGATTTTAAAAATTAACAATAGAAAATAAAAAAAGACGGAATTTAGATTATTATTTTAAAATATTATAATTATATATTCTCTAAGATATCGGCGCTGTATATATTTAACTATAATTTGCTTTCCATTATTCTACAAATTAGATTCATCATTTCAGCCAAATGACGTCCACTGCTGGACATAGGCCTCCCCCAAGGATCTCCAAACCGATCGGTCCTGCGCCACCCGCATCCAGTGGATTCCGGCGATCTTTATGAGATCATCGGTCCACCTTGTGGGAGGCATACCACGGCTGCGTTTCCCGGTACGTGGCCACCACTCGAGGACCTTTCCGCCCCAACGGCCGTCAGTCCTCCTTGCAATGTGTCCTGCCTGCCCACTGCCACTTAAGGCTCGCAATTCTTCGGGCAATGTCGGTGACCTTAGTCCTTCTGCGGATCTCATCATTTCTGATGCGATCACGCAGGGAGACTCCAAGCATCGCCCTCTCCATTGCCCTTTGCGCGATTTTGAGCCTTTTTATGCGGCACATTGTAAGCGGCCACGTATCCGTTCCATAAGTCATCACTGGCAGCACACACGTATCAAAGACTTTCGTCTTGAGGCACTGCGGTAGTCGGGCCGAGAAAACGCTGCGAAGCTTCCCGAACGCTGCCCAGCCGAGTTGGATTCGTCGATTGACCTCTTTCTGGAAGTTGGACCTACCAAGTTGGACTTTTAGTCCCAGGTAAATGTACTCGTCCACAACTTCCAGTGTTGAGTTCCCAACTTTTAAAGGAGTGGGTACGACATGGGAGTTCGACATGATTTTCGTCTTTTCCATGTTCATTTTAAGACCCACTTGTTGAGACACTCTACTGAGATCGTTGAGCATTGTGCCTAGGTCTTCCAATGACTCAGCCATGACTCGCCGTTTATGTTGATGCCAAGTTCTCTCCAGTCCAGAAGCTTAAACACGTCCTCCAACAGAGTAGTGAACAGTTTCGGCGATATAGCATCGCCCTGTCTCAAACCCCGCTGGAGCCGAATTTGTTTTGTTTTCTGGTCCTGGAGGCGGACTTACATGGTGGCGTTTTCGTACAGCGACTGCAACACTGTATGTATCGGTAGTCTATTTGACACCTTTGGAGTGACCGAAGCACGGCCCATGTCTCGACAGAATCAAAGGCTTTTTCATAGTCCACAAACGCTAAGCATAATGGCAGATTATATTCTTCAGACTTTTGTATAAATAAATAAATAAATAAATAAATAAATAAATATCTCTGGACATTATTCACACAGCGCCATCTAGCCCCAAACTAAGCATTAGCTTGTGCTATGGGTGCCAGACATCGGATAAACATTACTTATATACTTTTTTTTTTGTAAATACATACATATTATACATAGAAACACCCAGACCGATACAAACAGACATGTTCATGCACACAAATGTTTGTACCGTGCGGGGATCGAACCCGCGACCTTTGGTGTAATAGCCGACTTCTCGACCATTACACCAAATGGCTCGTCTAACCTGCCGCAGCGTGTGCATGTGGTCTATGGTACTATAGCCTTTACGGAATCCGGCTTGTTCGGGAGGCTGGAAGTCATCAAACCTACGTACGAGAAGATTCGTTATAACTCTAGAAAACAACTTATAAACATGACTCAGTAGCGTGATGGGTCTGTAGTTCTTCAGCTGCGTCCTATCGCCCTTTTTGAAGAACAGCTTCACCACGCCCCTGTGCCATGCTGTTGGCGTTTTACCCTCGAGAATAACGGAGTTGAACAACCTCTGGAGAGCTTTCAGGACCGGTCGGCCTCCTGCCTTTAGAAGCTCCGCTGTAACTCCGTCCTCCCCCGGCGCCTTGTTGTTTTTAAGCTGTTTCAGAGCTACACTAATCTCGTAAAGGCTGATGTCCGGAATATCTTCCGTGTAGTGTCGGGTCAATTTGGCTCTACCAATTAGACTATTGAATTGTAAGTAATTGAATTTATTTGAGATGAGTGAGAGAAATGAAATATAACGATTAAATTATGGTAATATAGGTAAGTAAGTAAATAATTCCAGATTTTACTGATTTCCGGCAGCAAATGCACAGACATCTTGGAAGTAGCCTGAACTTTGGATCCTTATAATATCTAATGGAACTAACTAAATTAGTTCTTTCCTTGCATCAAGTATCTCTTGAACGCAATGATATTTTTATATTAATGTCGCAGTAAGATAGTTAGAGCCGTAATATAGTTATCTTATATCCCTAGGGTTATAATTATATAACGTAAGATGCTTATAAGGAAGCGATTTATAACTATCTTACGGCCACAATCTAGTAATATGGTTATCTGACTAAACTAATCTAGTTATATAGTTATAAATCTACCAAACAATAAATAAAACAATATATTGGTCTTTATTTTTATTATAATCAACTTTTTGTAACCTACAATTAGTTATAGATTACAATATTATGTACTTTTTAGTAATAAAACGTGTCAGACTCAGTCCGTATTATACGTACTTAATTTAAAATACATTTTTTCTTTCGTTAATTTAGGGAATAGGTGTTACAAAAAAAATAACCACGAAGGCTAAGGCGGGAGCGGAGCGTAGCGGAGCGGAGCTCCCGCGGACATTAACATTGGTTTAACTTTAACGTAAAAAACTTTGAACTATTCTTATAATACAAAAAAAATTACCGCTTCCGTGGAACAGTGGCTAAGCGGTCGGGTATGAGTTCGTTTCTCGCCTTTAGTTGGTGGTAGCCGTAGTTTTTCAGCTTGATTGGCTAGCTACCATATCAAATCTGGGAAACGCAGCCGTGGTTGGCCTCCCACAAGGTGGACCGATGACCTTATAAAGGTCGGTCGCCGGAATCCACTGGATGCGGGTGGCGCAGGGCCGATCAGTTTGGACTTTGGAGATCCTTGGGGGAGGCCTATGTCCAGCAGTGGACGTCTTTCGGCTCAAATATGATATCAAATCTGCTCTAGTGTGTTCCAGAAAGATTATTGGGCCTACAACGTAGCGTGCAGAAGGCAGCTTACCATAATCTTGGCTACGTGCCTGTCTGCCAACTCGTAAAACAAAAAAAAGTTCATAAGAGCGCGCTCTTACGAACTTTTTTTTAGCGTTGAAGTACTTAAAAAGTTTCAGGTTTTTTGTATAAAATAAAAAATATTGTTGGAAAGCACATATTTTATATTATTTTACAAAATAAATAACAGTTCAGTTATCATTTGCCTTAAAGATACGTTATATGTTGACTTTTGGAGGATCGTCAATGGGCACAGCAGTACTCTTCACAAATGAGTACTTAGAAAGACTGTCTTTTACCGGTTTAACAATAATATTTTTCGGCGATTCGAATTGGTTATAATCACAAAGTTCCGGCGTAATGTCGTCATCTTCTAAAAATAAACTGGGTTCCTCATCTAAAATAGTGTGCATACTAATGCATTTACATTTTTGCAACATTTCGCATATATCTTGAACCGCTCTTACAGTCAAAAACTCACAAGAATCCGACAAATAATTTAGCGAACATCCAGGGCATTCGAATATCTTATTCATAACCACTCCTGCCCATTTGAAGAATATACCCGGCCTTATCTGTGCATCTAATGCGAACCAGGGTACTGGAATTATAAAGCCACCTGGAATGGCCATGCACCAATGTTTTGCGTGTTCTAAAAGTACTACGGCGTTTTCGTAGAAACCTATTCGTTTTATGACGTTTTTCGCCTGTAATTCTGATAGTTGGTCGAAAAGGGCGTCTCTTTCTATTTTCAATGATTCCTGAAAAAAAAAATACAATTGGTTTCAATCAAATCTCCCAAATTATTATTCAAGGAAAAAAAGGTATTTTAGAAATCAAAATTAGACAGCGCATTATCAAAACATTTTTGAGAGAAGTTTTACAGGGCTTGCTTGCATGCCATCCACCCAGTGGCGTAGCGTGGGTGTCAGCCGCCCGGGCGGAAGACAATTCTGCCGCCCTTATGTGAAATTGTGCCGCCCGGGGCGGACCGCCCCCCCATCGCTACGCTACTGCATCCACCTAATACGAATTGTGAAAAAGTATGCTTTATAACAATCTATTATTTTACCATCAGCTCATTGAATGTTGCTCCTAATTCACGTTTCGTCGCAAGATACGACACAATAGTATTATTGGTATCAATATCTTTGTTTTCGAGGTCCTCATTACGAATAAACGATTGCCTGAAAATAGAAATTAACAAATAAAATATTTGATTTAGTTAAAATTGCAACATTTAAAAAACAATTCAGACTAAATAATGATACTGTACCTAGACAGTTGCTCAAATGCATCCGTTACATTTATATCTTTGTATAAATTGGAATAAGAATCTAAATTGGTTTTATTTTTACAGCCAATTGTTCCAGATTTCAACTTGAAGTTTGTTGCTATATCAATAACGTTTAGTTGCTCTTCTTGAATAATGGAGCCTGATGGTCCTGTGATGACAGGGACAGTTAAAGCTATAATTTCTAGAGTACCATTTGCTTGTTGTTCAAAACAAAAACAGTTAGTCTCAGGCGCGGCCTTGATTGCATTTAAATTTGTTTCACTTTGGAAGCAGTCTCTTAAATTATAACAAAAATCTGAATTCAGACGAGTTATCCATTTACGCTGATATACAGCTGATATCCTGTAGGAAGATTGCACTATATCGTCCAAATCAACAATTTGCAAATGCGTTCTTATCAATTTATCTTTAGCGGCGATCGCGCCACTTTTACGCAACGGATCTATCGCCAACCTTAAATTACTTTCTGGATGTTTGGAAAAGTATGAGAAAATAACTTTAGCACTTTTTTTATTCAGATTACTTTCAAAAGACAGCATCACAGTCAACAATATAGCTTCCTTTAAAGTAGAAATAACTACATCGCTTTCATGAGGTGTTTTGTATAAATTACAAATCCGATTCGATGACGATGCTATAGCGAAGTTTTTGTGAAATTCTTCAAGATTCATTGCAACACATGGAATTTCTTGCAACAAAGGTAAATTTTTCGATATTTGGTATATTATCCAAACTAATTCCATCATCGGTTTTCGTGCTTCGTTTATATACTTGGTCATATTTGTAGAATGCAATATTCTCAGTTTTTTTAGTAAGCCTTCATATTTCGCTAATATATTTTGCCGTCTCAATTCATTCAAAATGCAGTTTCTTTCATGCATTAGTGTTGAATTACTTTCTATAAACGAAGCCCTCTTATGACAAGCAGTTTGAGTTTTCTTTGGGTCATTTATCGAGAGTATGTCCTTTGCAACAAGATTTCTTACTTGTAAACAACCAGGCTGTGATATCGGACTCATAATGGTTATAGCAGTTTTGCACATCATCAACAGTCTGTCCTCTTCTGGTAACCAAACCCTTGAGTTTCGTGATCGATTCTTACTTTTCTCTCCTGATTTGATAGGTACTTTTGGAATTACTATCTCTATTTTTTTCTGTTTCAGCTTTTTTGGTTGCACAGCTTTTTTCTTTTGCACTTTAGGCTTCTTTTTGGGTATTTCAAACTTTGGAATCTTTACAGGTACTTTCTTCAGTTTAGATTTCAAAGAAGACGATCTAATACAGTAAGCTTTCCACAGTCTTGGTACATCGAGGTAGTAAATTGAATCAAAACCACAAGGACCTAAGCCATTTCCAAATCTTTGTCCAACATCTAGTGCTAAGGCTTGAGCGATTGTACGAATCGGAGGTTTTATTTGGATGTTTTTTTGTCTTCTATTTGGAACATCTATAGTTGTATTTGTACTAATATGATAAACAGTTTGCCAATAATCTTGAACTTCACCTGCTTTTTCAAAATTAAATTCTCTTTCTAAATCTTCAATAACCACATTTTCTCTCGGCCAAATCCCAGACGTATCAATGATTTTGGCACACTTGTTTACATAGAATAAATGAATTGCCATACAATTATCTGGAATTTCAGTATCATCAGCTGTTGATTGTACAACTAGTTGTATCAGCCCAAATTGAGCTAATATTTTTAAACTACATCGCAGTGATGATTGCAAGTTATTTGACTTTATTAAAGTTTTATATAATTCTGAAGGGGCTTCACATACTTTTACATCAAGTAAAGAGTCTTCTATGGGGAATTTATTGATATCAATAACTCCTTCACTAGATATATGTCCTAAAGCAACACCTACAGATAAATCGGGTATCAAATCTTTTATTGTAAAGAATCCTCGTGGCAAATCAGATGGCTCAGGTTTTACTTCGTTAAAGTACATAATTTTTACTAAAGCTTCGTGTAGCTTCTGAACTTTTACATATCTTGGATAAGCATATTGTGACAAAGGTTTGTTATCTTTGCTTGTCTTTCTCTGAGATACCTTTTGGCTCAGATGAACTTTTTGTATGAGTTCTTTATGTTTTGCTCTGAGTAAAGGATCATTGGGTTTAATGTGCGGAGCACAGATCATAATTGAATATTGGAACTGCGAACGTGGGAGTCTCAATTTGTATATTTTTAAATTACCGCCCGAAACCATGCCCTGTAATAGTAACTTCATTGCTTTTGTATCCATTGGCGGTTCTTTAGAATCTGCTGCAACGAAGTTACTTAGGGTCTGATATCCAAGGACGAATGTCTTTTCATGAAGAATTTTTAATATTCCATTGGCAAATTTCAATTGTCTAAGTGACACTTTTGATTTTAGATTTAGTTTTCTCTCTACAGGGTTTCTTACGCCGTCAATAAGTTTAACTTCAGATATACCCATTTCAGCAGCACTTGATTCACTTTCCTGTTTTTTTCTTTTCAATGCAATTAGATTTTCAGAATCAGAACTGGATTCCGATACTCTTCTCTTCATTGCCTTAAGTTTGTCTCCTTCATCTAACAACTTTTGGAACTTTTCTTTCTCTTCAGCCATTTTGCTATCCATTTTTGAAGTAGCAGCTATAGCTATATACCTGTGGGTAAAAATAATAATATTTTCAATATTAGTTAGGAGGTAAGCCGTTTCAAAAAATAAACTCACAAAACACTGGCTCAGTATTGTAATTGAATGTACAATTATATTGGTATTGTTGGGACATTAACACTCAGTTGCAGAAACGTCCATTAAAGTTAATGTTTCATTAAAGCTATTGCTGTCACTTTTTATTTCATGACAACGAAAAGTGACAGCATTAGATTTAATGAAGCATTAACTTTAATGGAGCTTTCTGCAACAGGGCGTAAGACTTTTATGTTAGCTGTTATAATATCATTTTGCAGCACAAAATTTAAAGTTTTTTAAGGAAATAATAGATGAGGCTTTTGCGTTACTTATCTAGTGATTTTACATTATAATTTATAATGTAAAAAAGAAATGCTTTACATGTTCATAACTTTCTGTTTATTATTACCTTCCTATTCGTTGTCTGCCTCTGCATTCAATAAATTCTCTGATTATATTTTTGCTTTTAAAAATTCTGCAAATTGTTCGACCAACGTAGAACTCCACACCAACAAGTTGAGCGAGTTCATATTGTGTTAAACCGTTCCGTCCTGCTTCAAGAAACCTTTCATATGCTTGTCTCATCACATTCACTCCAATTTTGTATTGACATTTATGTGTTAGATTTTCCTCTTCATCATCAGATTGAGATGATTCATCACTTTTGGATACTAAGCACATGTATCGCTTTCTGATTGGTCTCTTTGGATTGTCAGCATCTTTGGAGGTAGATTCAAAGACTAGGTCTGAGGATACAGGTTTTTCTTCCTGAACACAGAAATAAGAATATTAAATTAACAAAATATTCATGTACCTAGAATGCAATTGATATACAGTATTATGTATCTTGTACTCGTAATAAAAAGCAAATATAATTAACATGCTATAGCTTAGACAGTACTTACAAAGTGAAATATGCTAACTTTCTTCTGAAACTTTTTATTTTGTGCTGGAGTCATTAATCCTTTTTTAATTACAACTTCAGTTTTTTCACAAAAGTTAGGTTGTTGTTTCAAGTAATCTACAAGATCATGTATAAGTCCTGATTTTGGTACAGACAGAATGTCACTTTTGTGGAAACGTTTTAGTCTTATTAGCAGACCTTTAACAGCTCTACCACCAGTCACTTGGGTGACAGAGGTTACTCTAACTAAGTCTAAATCTTGCAGAGCTTTCCTGTGATAAAATAATATTTTAGAATCTTTTACAATTTTTGTCAAGTTTGTTTTGCCAGTTGTCATCTGACCCTGAAACAAACAGCAAAATAATGAATGAGCTTGTGGGTCATTCTACTTTTTACTGCAGGTTTTTGGCGCTAGTACTAACAGATTTCAAAAAATTATTCGTTAAAGATAAATAAAGTTATTTCATTGAATGTATGCGTAATTATACCTAAACAATTGCAATACACCTCCAGCAGCGAACTTTGTACAATGATTTTTCTTAAAATAAACGTTTTGTCAATCAAGGTAGAAAAATCATACCACTTTGTTACCAAACAAAACCTTTTTATTGACCAAATTTAGACAATCATTTCAACAAAAAAAATTAACAAAGCGTATTTTAAGAACATTAAGCTTTCTTTCTCATAAATTTAATTAGAAATTATCATTAATTAAGTCTTTTAAATCACATTTAAAGACAACTTTGTTACTGTTGTGCATTTTTGTTATATAAATATTTCTCATAACATCTATACGCATAAAAATATCTTAGCAAAGCATTCAACACTGATAAAAATATATATTTTCTTGCATCTGATACACCCGTTATCTAATTTGTAAACCAATTGCACAATTGATATCGAAAAACCTCTGCCTCGAAATAGGGACATAATAGTATCTCTTTTAAAAAAACACTGCTAATCAGTCTCTTAGTTACAACAAAGGTTAAAAATAATAATTTAAATATTATTACTTAAATGTTTTTGCTAAAAAACAGTACCTAAACAGGCAAGGTTTCTTAAAAATTAATGAATAATTCAAATTAGTGTCCAAACACTTCCAGAGGATTAGGAAATTCGTAGTTTTCGCGTTTTCCTCTAAAAGTTCTTCAGGAACAATGTTATCATAATGTTCAGAACTAATGTCTGTTTCAACATCTGTCCAAGGCTTCTCGAAGTATATCACGTTTCTTTCTGGACGCCACTATGGACTGGTCTTCAAACATTTTCGTTAAAATTCTTCTATTTTTTCGACTCTTTATTTAATTGTTGTAACGTTCTTCTCTATCAGGGACTAATTTTCATTCGTCTCGGTACCGACGTTGTTTTTCGGCTGGAGTTAGTGGCATTTTTCTGTAAATGATGAAAACATCGCATTATTATAAGAACTCATTTTTTTATAAAGGTAAGCCAGTAAATAAACATGTAATTGACAAACTATAAAAACAAAGGTCGATTAGAACAAATTAAGTTGCAAAAGATTGGAATAAATCAACGACAAAGTATATTTACAACTATGTTACCACAGCGGGGTAACGAAGTTTTCTGGTAACACTGTTGTAAAATAACATGATGTTATCTGTTAGCAACAAAATTATCTTGTAATTTGCCAATCTGACAATAGAATACAATTGTGTGTCATAAATGCCACGTCTCAATATTTAAAACGTAAAGTAAAAGTTCTAAAACTTACCTTTTTGCCGAGTAACAAAGTGCACAGGAAATAAACATACGCGACTCGATTCACAACATGACGGTGACGGTTAAGTTCGTCTGCGCATTAGGTCGGGGACAGGTTGCGGTACTATGAAAAACAACTATGTTACCGTGGACCTCTACTTTGTGACCGTACATATCTTAAAATATAGGCCCAAAAGATTCAAATTGCAATATTCATAGAATAGGAATAATGCGGCAGTTTCACATGTTGCGTACGTTTTATTTCATTTTATTAAGAAAATGGCAGTTGAAGTTTTTTTTTCCGGGGGACACCAAAACCTGCAGTAAAAAGTAGAATGACCCTTGTAACATTAACATTATAAGATATTTATGTGTGGTTATAAGATGTATATTGCTAATGTAATAAAAGCATCTTTTCCATAAGAAATACTTACATTTTCCCTAGCTTTACCAATAAGTTCTAACATACAGTAGTTTAAAGGTATAAGTTGCGCTAGAAACGATATAGGCAAGTCAGGTGCTAATGCCTTCCATCTTTCTTCAATAGATGCAACCAAAACTAATTTGTCACTGTATTCTTCAAGAACATTTTCATATGACAGAGAACAAACTTCATCTGTTACCAAAGATCTTGTTTTATAATGTATAGCAGATCCATTTGCATTTTCCGCTGGTGAATATTCATATGGGCCATCAAGATAGTCATCCTGAAAAATGTATTAAACCATAGGTTAGTTATTGTTTAGACCTATCACCACAATTTTTTTATGTTTACAAGGAAGAAAACTAAGCCTTCCTCTGAACCTGCAACTCTCTTTGTGAGGCTTTGTGTCACAACGCAGGAACCGCAAGCATATCGCAACATCACTACTATACTTAAACAGCAAAATCTTTTTCTTTTATACAGAAAATTAGTAAACGATATAATCTCACATGGTCTTAAATGTGTTGTACCAAATAGCGCCTATTCACTCTTAACTTAAAGATTCCCAAGCCATATTAGTGGTGAATCTGTTTCATAATGCAATTTATGTGTAGTCAAAGCCCACATTATAGTTATTAAGTATTTACAGCACCTAAGATAATATTTTGCAACTAAACCAACATAGTGAAAGGTAGTCAAATGAACAATGACTATAAATTGAATAAAAAATATTTTAGAATAATGTATTATTTAGAAATCTGTGAATTATAAGTCACAGATTTTTAATAGATTCACAGATTTCTAATTTCTGATAGATAATTATCTATCAGATTGCAGGTCCAAATAATAGTTCAACACTGGCTATTTGGACATGTATTCCAAAAGCGTTTTCGTTTGATAATGTTTTGTTGTTATCTATACCTTTACACATGTATTTAGATAACTATACTGTTTTTCTTTCCAACAACATATTGTTTCTTGCATGCCGTGACAGCCTTTTATGAAGGCAACACTATTAATTGTACTTAGACCATGTGCTTAAGTTAACATAAGGTGTATGCTTTGTTGGTTGTCCTTTAATAAATAATTAAATGACTACTTACAGGGTCCTTCAAGTACCCAGTTTCAGGATCAATTATTGTGAGTCTATCGATGATTTCTACTTCAGGGAGGGGCTCAGGAACTTCGTAGAACGATATACAATTGCACTGTACAATAAAGTTCCAGTATTTAATCTTCATTTTCTGTGTAATCGGTGCTAAAATGCGAGCTTCTAATCGCTTCCATAACATAGTCAGTCCAATGCCTTCCAGACCTTCCAAGGCGATTTCATCTATTATGAATTCTTTTATATTACAAGTAAAAGGGCTTGGAGTATTAAATGCCATGATTAAAATAAATATTCTACACTTTCGCACAATCGCACATGCTTAAAGGAAAGAAAACACTTCAAAGTTTGTTTGAAATGTCAAATTGTCAAAAGTCAAATGAATGTGACATTTCACTATTTCACCGTCTCACTTACGCCAGGCGACTATTTGTAAAAAGACGATTACGATATTGACGTTAACGTGGTCACTGATAGGAACGCATCGATTGACGTCATCGCGTCACCGGAAATAATGTTATAGTCGCTTGGTGATTGGATAATATATAAGAGAAGGAGTCAGTAAACTTGAAACCTGAAACTGGCGCGAAATTAATTTTACAACCGTATTTTAAAAATTATTTCACAATTCACATGAAATTAATAAAATAATATTTCAGCAAATACATAGTAGTTAGTATTATATGTGTTTTGATTTTATTTTAAATGTGTTTCCGACTTTTTATACGTAATCCTATAAACTACTATTTTGTATTAAGTAGGAAGAATTAAGTGTATTATAAAAATAAATAATGTCTGTATTAATAATGTCATTTTGGTTAAATGTTATTTTATTTGAGGACGATCTCTTTGTTTGCGTTAAGTTCATAATTAGCATGAAAATGAATTATTTACCTAACTATATTATGGCTTGATTACGATTAGTTGGAATCTCAGTTAATTCTAGGTTATTCAGTGACAGAAAACCGGACTTTAGTAGATTATATCGAAACAAAGCACTCAAAGAAAGGAGGGTGTTTAAAAAATAAAACATTTAAATAATTATATTCTTTTAACTTTACCAAACAAAACTATCACTGGCCTAAGCTAAAAATTGGTTCAAAGCACACCCGTACCACAAAATACCCAAAAGTACTCCGTACCAAAATGAGCCGTGCTCGTAGGCAAAAAGTAACGTTATAGCTAGTGCCATTTAGCACGTTTTGGAACTTTTTATGCTCAGGTTCTTTACCACAACCCAAAGAGTAAGGGTGGTGCCACACGGGCGTTGCGGCTGCGCTGCGGCGTTGCATTGACTAAGCGGCAACGTTCCGTCGTTCTACATATAATATTAAATCTGAACGATAGCTGCGTTGACGCAGCGCCGACGCAGCGCTCATGTGGCATTCACTGCGTTGAAATAATTGCGTTCACGTTCTCGTTAGTGGCACAACTCAAACAAAGGGGCTGGTAAAAACCAAGGAACCATTAGAAATGTTACACCTTAAATCAAACAACGAATACAAGTTTCAATATTTTATTTACTAAAGAAAAGGAATACATTTTATCCTTTGCTAAAATATTTAGCATATAATTAATAATATTTTTATGAGAAAATTATCATAACATTTTGAACACTGATAGACAAAATGCGACAACCATACAAAGATGGCGTCACGTTTTGAAAATCAGTGCTTCACAAATCTATTTGTTTCTAGTCATAAAAAAATTGCACTCTATAAACATGGGCAGCGAAATACAGGTGTTCCTATCACTGCATTTGCGTTTATTTGCATTAATATTATTTATAAAACCCTACTTAATCCTATGGAGTGTCTAAAAGCAAATTAATGCGGGCTTAACAACAACGTATTGATTCAAAAGTTGACGTAGGTATAGGTAGGTATTGTATAAATCGAAGGGAAGGTAACTGATGACTGTGTATATGAAAATGAGTTGGGAAGGAATTGGAATAACAATTTTATGTCATTCTCAACATCTAACGGACATCCTTTGGCTTTCTATTGCTAACCGTGGGGCATATAATATAATTTGTTCAATAGAGTCCGTTTTTGTTTTTAATGTTTGATTAAGTGGCATGTCACTGAGAAAATCTCTCAACGTGCTGCTATACTGTATGTAGGTACGCTTCACTGATCTTTATAGAAGTTAATGATGGGTCATCAATGTGGAAAATGCAAATAGATATGTCTAACAGTTTCAAGCTATAAACTGATTTACTTAATTATTGAACTTGAGGGTTATGTAAAAATGGAGTTAACTAGTATTTATTGGACGGTGCGATCTACTTGTTTTTCCATGCTTTGTTCATTGCGTATGGGTTGAAGGTCTTCAAGAGAGGAAAATCGAAGGACATTTATGCGCATTTGGGTAACCCCTGCCGCAACGGGCAACCGTATCTAAGGCCTAAGCAGTTATTTTTGAAATGTATGGGACCTAACTCAGTTAGCGATGGTTTGGAAACCATAGATTTCAATATAAGCTGCTTGGACACGTAGCCGAAAACGTCTCCATTGTGTCCTAGCGAGGCAGGGCTCTAAGGGAGGCGAGGCATCTCATTGAAGTTGATGTCACATTGTTTCAAAAGATATTCCAATTCCATTCCTCGAGTTTCTAGAGGGCGGTTCCTAGTTACGATACTAAAGGCACACTATAGAAACTCACTAATTCGCGCACTCTCAGACTGAACTGATGTCTGGTGTCGGCCGATGACAAACAAAACGACAACGGACGACATACCAGGAGGCAGTTCTTTGGGCCTGGTTTCAAGGCAAGGGACGATCTAAAATCACTTTTAGTACAAAAATACAGCAATCGAACACAAAAGACTACAAAAAAGAACCGTACAATTTGTAAATTTTTCAATGTACTTACGTACTCAACAACAACAACACGGACTATTTAGGTACTTCTAAATTTTTGCAATCTAGATGTTTCGTTTATGAAAAGTTCATAGGATTGTGGAATTATGGCAGCTTACGATTCTCAGTTGCTTTGGTTAATATAGTACCTACTCTTTAGATGGAACAACAAGATTATGTTAATTCCAATTTAAAAAAAAAACAATGTTTTCACTCATTATTTTTAGTAAAAAAGGGGAAAAAATTTATTTACTATGGCTAGTTTCCTTTTCAAGGGCTACAGCGGTCAGATGACAGTTGCTTCAATGTAGTAACTGGATTTGTCAAATCCTGGGTAAGGGTGTGAAGTAAGGGACAACCGCTCGGGAAACAATAGAAACGAAGCCGTTTTACAAAGTATTAGTAATTGAAATTAGCTCCTGTTTTTCTTAATATTCATGGCTTTTCCCTTATTAATCGTCCCTTACATTAAAAACCAGTACCAAAAGAGTTTTTGGGCTTGTATTAAACGCTCTTAACGTTACCTTTAAGAGCTTACGATATTTTTAACCAGTAATTGAATCGAGATCTTAATTTCATAAGTGGTATTGGTACCGGCAAACTTGTTGACCATCGGTCGTCGGAGAGGGGGAGGGGGAAAGTTCGCGCATGTGCAAGCACGACCAATAGCGCGCGCGAATCCCCGACGCCCGCGCGCGCTACTGGTCAGAGGTATGCTTCTGATCAATAGCGCGCAGGCATGTCAAAATTCGTGTTCTACGCAATCCCCACCCGATATTTAAGAAGTTTGCCGGGACCTGTAAAAGCGCTTTAATACCCGCCTAAATCATGTCACACTATAGATGCAATTTTAACAGTTAGGCACTTCCCAAAGTTGCTGATTCATTCCCACAAGGGTCCAATCCTGCTGAACTAAATGTATTAAAAACCCTAGGAAGTCTAACTCTGAGTAGAGTATTTAAAAAAGCGTAAGTTATTGAAGACTGGACTAGAACATCTGTTTATTTAAAGAAACACGTTTTAATTTGTGATTTGGATATTTTATTCACAATTTCATTCTCTCTAGGTACAGTCGACAGCACATCAGACTACCCCAATCTGTCAAATTTATACAACCAATTTTCAGCTTTATTAATTTCTTAAAGAGTTCTCTTTCAATTAAATTTTTTTGACAGATAAGGGTATTTTTAGATCGGGTGACATAAATTATGTGATTGCTGATAATGAGAGTTAAACTATAAGTTTTGTTAGAATCAAATTGTGAATATCCCAAACCAATTCGTGTCCATGCTTTAAATATTTCTATGAAGTCTATGGTTCAACAAGATTGGACTCCTGTATAGCTTATCTATGGTCCTTATATCAAGAAAGCATCGAATTATCGGTTTTGAAGATCTGCCTCAGTTAATTCTAACTCCTTTACTTAGTAAAAATATATTTTTCTATATTTGTCATAATTTATCAAACACCAACAGCTTAAATTTTCCGATCCGCGTTTTATGTTATATACTGTTGCGAGAGGGCCACTTATATTTATGTTTAGTTTAACAAAGGCAGAAACAATATGGAGCGCGAACATTAAAATAATAGTGTTTTACAGCTTATTTTTCTTACTTTTTAACTCTAACACTCCTTCTTTCACTTATAAAGTATTATGTAAATTATTTGAAATGACACAATTTAGCTTTATAGACCGGATCATACAAGAATAACAGAAGTCAGGCAGGAAACTTATTTTTAAGAGATGGTATGCAACAGTTTATTTTTTTTTTTTTTTTTTTTTTTTTTTATGTAATAGGGGGGCAAACGAGCAAGTGGGTCACCTGATGGTAAGTGATCACCGCCGCCCATAAGCACCCGGGACCCCCTTAGGGTCACAGGCGCGTTGCCCGCCTTTAAGGGTGGAATATGCTCGCTTCTTGAAGGCATTTATGTCGTATTGGCTTGGAAACACCGCTGCGGGAAGCTGGTTCCATAGAGCAGTCGTGCGCGGCAGAAAATGTCTGCAGAAACGTACGGTAGTTGATCGCCACTCGTCCAAGTGGTTTGGATGAAACTGCATTTTGTGGCGTGTTGTACGGTGGTGGAATTTAGCAGCAGGAATCAAACCAAATAATTCCTCGGAACACTCCCCATGATATAGGCGGTAGAAGATGCACAGGGACGCAATGTCTCTACGCAATGCCAGAGGATCTAAGCAACCGGCAAGACTCTCGGCACCGACAATCCGGGTTGCTCGACGTTGGATACGGTCAAAAGGAAGAAGTTGGTACTGTGGTGCTCCGGCCCAGAGATGACAGCAGTACTCCATGTGAGGCCGAACTTGGGCTTTATAGAGTTGGAGGCGATGGGTCGGAGTAAAATACCACCTTGCTTTACCTAGGACACCTAATTTCTTTGAGGCAAGCTTAGCTTTTTCTTCCAGATGACCGCGAAATTGAACGTCGCTCGAGATATCGACGCCGAGAATCCCAATGCTCGGTTGTTTATCAAGAGGAGTGCTCTCAAAATCGAGGGAAACGACAAATTCGGTTTTTTTTTTTCGGTAAACGCACAGACTTGTGTCTTTTTCGGGTTAAATTGGACCAGGTTAAGACGTCCCCAAGAGGAGACATCTTTTAGGAAGGTCACCATCTGAGACACAAGTCCGTTCCGACTTTCTATCACATGTGCGTTGGAAACATTTGCACGACCGGTGTAAGAAGTATCACCCGTACTGTCATCTGCATAGCAATGAATGTTACTGGTTTGTAACAGGTCATTGATATGCAGGAGAAACAGTGTTGGGGATAGCACACAGCCTTGCGGGACACCAGCATTCACCGGTTTTAAGTCAGAGCAGAAGCCGTCAACTACAACCTTGATGCTACGCTCCGCTAGGAAGCTGGCGACCCATTTGCATAGTTTCGGTGGCAGACCATATGAGGGAAGCTTCGACAACAATGCCTTATGCCACACCCGATCAAAAGCTTTAGCTATGTCCAAACTGACCGCCAGCGCTTCACCTTTGCTTTCAATTGCTTCTGCCCATCGGTGGGTCAGGTAGACAAGGAGGTCACCAGCTGACCGTCCACGTCGGAATCCGTACTGACGGTCACTGATCAGCTGGTTTTTCTCCAGATATCCTAGGAGCTGCCGGTTTATGATGGTCTCCATAACTTTTGAAAGCAGGGAGGTGATCGCTATAGGTCTGTAATTGGCGGGATCTGAGCGGTCACCTTTTTTTGGGATCGGATGTACTAAGGCCGTCTTCCATGCGGTCGGCACAACCCCCAGTGAATACGAAAGTCGGAATAGACGCGTTAGAACTGGTGCCAGCTCGGGAGCACAGGTCTTAAGTACGATAGGAGGAATGCCATCGGGCCCACTTGACTTGTTTATGTCCAAGGAAAACAGTGCTTTTCGGACATGTTTTTGTGTGAACAAAATGTCATTGAGGGAGCTATCGCACCGCGGGATAGTAGGCGGTGGGTTTCCCCCGTCATCTAAGGTGGAATTAGATGCAAAAAGAGAGCCCAGAAGATCTGCTTTCTCTCTTGCATCGTGAGCCAATTCGTCACCCTCCTTACGTAGCGGGGGGAAAGATGGCTTACTGAAGTTCCCTTCGACAGCTTTGGCGAGAGACCAGAATGCACGAGTTCCTGACGGAAGGTGAGCCAGTCTCTCCCCAATTCTGCCGATGTGTTCAGCCTTAGCCCTGGCCACAACCTTTTTTAGGGATCTGGAGGCAAAGTTGTATTCCCTTTTGTATGCGCAAGCATTTGGATCCTTCCGTGCAACCGCTTCGGCCCAGGCTTGGTACTTATCCTGCTTAAGACGGTGAGCCTGTTTGCAGGGAAGAACAAACCAGGGCTGGGACTTACCGCTTATTGGCACCATTGAGCTTGGAATAAATAATTCCATGCCCTGAAGCACCACATCAGCTATAGCGTCAGCAATTGCACTCGGATCCTCATGCGAGAAGCAAATTTGCCCCCATGGATAGGATGAAAAGAAGGCCCGCATCCCATCCCAATCTGCTGACTTAAAGTGCCACACACGGCGGCAGCCCGCTGAGCGAGGCCGCAGTTGGCGCGTGAGTGGCACCTCGCTCCGAATCAGGCAGTGGTCCGATGACCCGAGTGGGGCATCAACGGTAACCACGTAGCCATCCGGATGGGAAGTCAGCAGAAGGTCCAGCAGAGAGGGCGCATGACTCTCTACATCTGGTATACGGGTAGGGGATGTGACCATCTGTTCCAGGTCATAGGCCATGGCGAAGGCATACACAGACCTGCCCGCGTGGTCAGTTTTTTGTGACCTTAACCATTCCTGGTGATGGGCGTTAAAGTCCCCTATAATGGTCACAATCGCAGACGGGACCTGTTGAAGCAGGGAATCAGTTGCCGATTCCAAGTGCTCGAGAAGCCGGTCAGTTTCCGCTTCACCGGAGTGAGACCTATAAAGGCACGAGTAGAAGCGCGGGTGGTCGTCGCAATCTACTCGCAACCAGATGGTCGATAGGTCTCTACCTTCAAGGTTGCCCAAACGGCGGACGCAGATATCGTCCCTAACGTACACGCATACACCGGCGTGAGGCACAAATCTGTGCTCAATTTTGTACCCGGGGTAATTGAGGTATGACGTGTCCGCAGGTGACGATATCTGAGTCTCCGTTAGGAAGAGCAAGGCGGGCTTTTCCGTCTCCAGGTGATGATGGACGGAGTTTAGGTTGGAGTGAATTCCCCTAATATTAGCAAAATTCACTTTGAGCGTAGGTGGTGGTACTGTAGAAGTATTGCTCTTCCCTCGTTGGACAACACGCGGAATTTTGCCCTCCCCAGAGTACGTAGGGCAGCCTGAGTAGATCTCAGGGAGGGATTCTCCGGCACAGGTTGCGCCGGTACCCTCCTGGGGTACTGTACTGTTGAATGCCGCTTCCATGTTGTGGGGGAGGGGGGGGGGGGTTGGGCCTCCGGCTATCTCACTCACCAGACGAAACACAATAGCTAGGCTATTATTATAACGCCAGACTTCTGTGAGACTGTGGTACTTCCCCGGTCGAGCCGGCCCATTCATGTTGCAGGCAAACTGTCTGCAACGCGGCTCTACCACATCCTAAAAATTATTATACTTATCACTTTGTACCTTAACTGGTTGTCTTAGGTACAAAAAGATTTATATAACTAGATAACGTAGGTAGGCAGCAATCGAAGATTCTTGTGTATGTAACGATAGAAATTTTAAATAAAATAAAGGCCTAAAAGTCAGTTAACTGAGACTCAGTTCTCCAAAAAGTCTGAAATACAAAGGCGGCTACGGCGAAAAAAACATTCGAATATCAAAATTTAATAATTAAAGTTTTAAAAATTTTGAATGTCGAATGGTTAGGTTCAGGGGTAGAAAAATATTGCACACGCACTAAACCGACTCTCCGATTGTTTACCAACTCAATCCCAATATTTACATTTTTATTAGAATATTAGATTGGGTACGTGATTGATAGTTTGAGAATAATGTGACGTAAACGAGCTATACCTTAAACGTTATATGTACTTTAATAAAAATTGCGGATTTTTTATTAAATTCAATCCTCTGTTAATTACTTAGTTCTTTATTTCAATAAAAGTCTTCAATTTCTAACACTAAGGCTTCCGAGTTTCAAAACAAAATTAAGCGGTCTATAATAATCTACGGTACGATACGTTCTATATAATTCTCAATATATTACAAATCAATAACTTTACGCTTATTACAAGAGAATTTCTAGGCATTGTTATGTTTACAATTAACTTTACGAGTATAAAAAGATGGTTCAGTAATTTAAACGTAGAAATGGTTATTGTACATTTCATCAATATTTTTAAGTAATACAAAAACAATTCTTAACAATTCACCTTCAAAAATTTTCTTGCGCTTACACTCTAACGCTTACTTTAAAATTACTCGACGAAATCTAATTACATACAGAACTCGCTATTTACAAGTACTAGCCTCTCTTACGTATGTGTTTAATTTTGTGTCTACGGACATCAAAAGTGATAACACTTTTTATAATTCGTTCAAACAATAACCAAGCGTAGTGTACTTTCAGTCTTATTTGTATATCCTGACGACTTTGTGACACCGTCTAAGCCCATTATGGGACAATCACTAGGTACTATTACAAAGAAGTTAACGCTTCAAATAGAAGTTGTAAATACTACCTTACATATAAACAATCATCTCGTTTCATGTCAACATTTTTGATGTCCGTATTATTATTTCCGAAAAAGACTGGCCGTGAAGACACTCTTAAACAGATATGATTCCCGCACACTCGTGTTCAAAATATAGAATATATCTGAAGTCACGTAGCCGTATTTCAATTCAAATTCAAATTTTAAATAGGTACGAGTAAAGTTATCCTTTTTCTTGCGCGTGAACACATCTGTTTGAATAGTGACTAAAAGCGTTAATACATAACGCACGGGTTACATACGAAATGAAAAGTTATATGTGCGTTGGTATTTATAAAATATTATACGAATTGGCAGTTTTATTCGTAGTTAAAAGTAACAATTAACTCGATTAAGTATTAGCAATTACTACTATAAATAAATAATTTACATTACAAAATCATGGCATCTTTGGTATGTAATATACATGTAAAGTGAAATAATTGTGAGTATTTCAAAGGCAATCTTGAGAATGCCCTTTCTTATTATGGCGTATAAAATTATCTGTGCATGCTGTCCGAACACTTCAGTATAGTTCCGTCCTATGGAGCGATGTTTTCAATGTCACATCAATCAAAAGAATCAGAATTCATTGAAATGCTCGGATAGTAGCCGTGTTTCAACATTTTCCATCTACTGTAATAACTACACTAATGGCGTTCTAGAGTCGACGCTAACATCAGTCGAAAATAAAAACTGAGTAATTGTAATGTACAAATTACAATCTTGCCGCACACACTTAGGCACTAATTCATTACAAATAGAATTGACATTTTCTTTACACACATTCAATTGTCAACAATGAGCGAAGATGAGTTTGAACACTATCCATTACTCGGGGTAAAATAAACTCTAGCTAGATTTTAAAATAAATCGAAAAGCGAGATAGTAGGAAAAGTTCAAACTGATTTCCTAAACATTACAAAATAGCAACAGGAACGTTTCTTGAAAAGGATTTAACGTTTGGCCCACTTTTCTGGAAATTTAAATTTAGAAATGACAGTAGACTAAAAAAGTGAGTTACTGTTAGGTACAGAATGTATGTACACAATGATCACAGTTACAGACAATGTAACTTTACAATGGCGCACCAACAATCTAAATTGGCAAAGTGGCATCACAGTGCCCTCTTAAACTATGTCTCTATGTATAAATAATCGCTAAATCTATAACATTATCGAATAATTATCAAAACGATCCCCTAATAATCTAGATACATCCATAAGAAGCACTTTTTTAATGAATGAATAAGTATCAGAACTTTATATATAATTTATACATTTATATTTTATCTTGTGTCTCATAATGTCATTGGTTTCAACTATAATGTTATATTAATCGTTTAATCTAGTATAAACGGCTTTGATGAGGCGCTGCGAGTTACAAGTTCTAGCGCAGAAGAAAAAAAATGCAAAGAGCAGCGCCCTCATCAACTTAGTCGAATCATAATAACACTAGAACTTTAGAATAAGAGAATCCTCCCTATAATTAATGACGTATGCTACAAGTAGTAGGTATGTAAAAAAGCGATTTGTGACGTACACGTTGTTGCAGTTTTTAGCGCATTTGTCAGAGCTGCACCATGACCACGCTCGTGGCTCAATAACGGAAAAAAATTAAAGCTAAAAACTGCAACACTTCACAACATCACATTAACTAGTCATCAACATGTTACCAACAAAAACTTATATTTTCACCTAAATTATTTTGTAAACTATGTATAGTCTAAACAATCTACAATTTGTTACATTATTCATCTTACATACATCAATCGATAATATTGTTCCGTCTTTTAAAAAAAATACATGTTTTTTTCACATCTTCTCTGACCGCAGAGATATATTTGTTTGTGGATAATCACCAGTACGTATATTTTATTTCATGGAAGAAAATTTCTCATCACATTATCGTGCAGTGATACATTTTATATTATAATACACATCGTTTTAACATTCATCGAGCTCTGTCGTAACAAGTATCAGATGCTAGCATAATTATCAGTAATAACAGGTTTAATTACAACGGTATTGTACGATATTATCCACACAACGGGTCATCGCAGTAACAGAACACGGTTGGTAACAAACGGTCTTACTTTATCCGAACAACGATCACTTTGTATTTGAATTTGGAATGTCACATTCACAGGCGAGTTCATAACGAACGTGCGGGTAGGTTCGTGTCGCCGATTAGAGCGAGAGGGCGAGTACCTCGTGGTAGGGGGGCGGGGCGGCGCGCTAGTTGCGGTAGATGTAGGCGCAGGGCTGCGGCGCGGGCGGCGGCGGCGTGGGGGGCCGCTCGCCCGACGGTGACGGGGAGGACGACGGCGGCGACGGCGACGACGACGACCCGCCGCCGCTCGCTGACCCCGACCCCGACCCGCTGCTGCGCTGCGACACTGTAAGACAACACGACAAATGTTATATCACCCCTGATCTGCTGTAAACCCCATTTATTTAAGATATCAACCAAATTGATTTATGGAAACGTCATACGCACCAACATTTTAATGTATCTTAAGTAGACCAATGAAATTATAGTAATCGTTTAAAAAAATCATAGTTTAATTAAATTAAATATCTAGCGGACTCGATATGATATTTAAAAAAGATTATTGAAATACTAAATTGAATGGAAACTTGAATAAAACACTCACCCAACGTATGGTGGTGGTGCGTATTATGCTTATGATGGTGCATTTGATCGCGCGAGTCCGCCCCGCTTGTTTCTCAGAGGTACACCTTCTTCACTGAACGCGTTGTCGAGAAGCCGTTGTCGTTCCCGCGCCGGTACCCATCGCCCTGCGGTCCGAATATTCCTGTGTTAACTGACATGCGGCGGTGAATGCATGAGTGAGTTAATGGAGCCAATGAAAGGTTATGATCAGATGGAAATACTCGTAAGTTGAATAGATTACTTTGGTATTTTAATTTAAATTTTTATATTTTCTTGTGAAATATATGTCATATAGGTTTATGTATGACCCAAAGTCAAAAGTTATTGTTTATTTTTTATTTTTTCTATAATAATAAACATTTGAGTTTACTTTGATGATTTAAGATTTCAACTTACGAGTATTTTGATAATGGAAAGATGAAGTGAATGATAAGTGATTAAAATATGTTAATGATAAGAATGAGGAAGCAGTAACGTGAAGATGAAGAAATTTTGATACGGTAGAAATATATTTTAAACAACATGCTTCAGAATTAAACAATGATAATTACAGAAAATCAAAATTGTGTTATGTTAGAAAAACTCGTAGTGTTTAATGAAAAATCATGCATGAAACCTATCAAATTTCAAAATATTGTTAAATTCTCAGTACTCACATAGTGTCAAAGTTTCATTTAAAAAAAAATCGTATAGAAAAGATAGTGTCATTGACTGTAAAAGTTTGAACAAACTGTCTAACCAATTTGAAGTATTAAATCTTTAACTTTTACAGTCAATGGATTTGAAGAGCATCATGCAAAAGAAGAAAATGGAGCACAACTGACATTGACCTGATGCGAGCGAAGAGTGCCGAAGTTGTCACGGCGATAGGCATCTGGTTGGAACTGGAACAGCGTCTCGTGGTGGGGGTGGTAAGGGGGATGCTTGCGAAGGGTCGCCCGTGGAGACGCTGGCTTGGGCTGCGGCGCTAGGACTGGTTCAGCATACGTCACTTCTTCTACCTGCTGCAGAAGCTTGGGCTCTGCTTGAATCCTGAAACACATTAATATTGGTTGCATTCTAGAAAAATGCTTTCTCTAAATAAATTTGTTTAATGTTTATGTTAGTAAAGAATTTTTAATGAAGTTAAAACCAATATGAAGTAAGAAGAACGTGATTGCCAAGAAAATGATGAAAAATGTTATCTTTGCCATGGATGGTGAGGCTTCAAGTGGTTGCTATTTCAACCAACCTGTTAATATTTTGTCTCTGTTCGAAGTACTCATACTCAGTATCGGGATAAGGCATATTGTCGTCGTCGTCCTTCTTGCACCTCCGGCCGCAGATGTAGCCTGCAGCGAACCCGGCACCCAGAGCTGCTAACGCGCCCGCAGCTACGGCGAGGGCTAGCGTCTCCACTGAGTATGCTGCAGGCGGAGGATCGGCAGTTATTACTTCTGGACCTGCAGGTAAAAACATTAATACATATACGTATAAAATGCGTCCATAAGAAATAAGAATCCCTTTTTATCGAATTTCCTATAGTTCATTGGGAATTTATGTGATCTACAAAACATAAGTCCAAAGCACTATCAGTCTGATGATATCATTTCCATATTACCGCAAAATAAATCTTTATAATAATGTCCAATAATGTCCACATAGATGCTTTCGTTTTTGACTTTCTTTTGTGGGTATTCAGAGTATATCACTCATCGAAGACTTATTTAGCAAGTTATATTAGATATTTTGTTAAATGTTTTTTTTTACTAAAAGAATAGAATATTAGCACCTACTTGCAACCTCTATAATGATCAAAGTGCTTTAAGTTCTTAAAAGCCCACCTTCATTATTATTGCCGCCTCCTTTGCCGTCCTTGTCTTGGACGATATTGATGACTTCCCCTTTTGTCTCCCCACGTGCATCGTCGTACAAGCCTGAACTTAGGCCACCAACAGCACCAGCATCTTTACCTGTTGTAAAATATGTAGTTTTATAAAACACTCCATTTTCACAACCAATCATAATTATTTTACCATCAATCATAACTGTTAAATGTATTAGATGAAGTGGTTTAGTTAGATTAATATATTTCAACTTTACTTACTGTGAGGACATGCAGCATGACTGCCAGTGCTGACGCTCTGGTAGAAGGAGTTTTCATCCAGCCACCGACTGACTCCGTGTGAGTAGGCTCGACACCTGCCTGCTTGTTTGTCCCACGCACAGTAAGGGTCTTGAAGCGCCACGCATTCACTAGAAAAGAAGAAGATGAATTGTCACAAAGGCCATCAAACGTATTGAAGATAAAATTGGTAAATGAAAATAGTATATTATCATTTAATTTTGGACACATTGTTGCAAAATAAAGGTTATAAAAGATACTTACGAGCACGAGCTGATCTTGTCACTAGAACACCTGTGCAGGCGCAAGCTAAGCACCTCCCTGTCAGATACAGCGATCAATCTCGCTGCGTCTCGACCGGCGCGAGCGACCCTCAGGGCTCTCACTGGGGAACCAGCTGCAAAAGCTTGAAGCTCTTCAATGACTACAGGGACCGCACGCTTGTTGGAGTCATATGACACTGCGTTGATGGCTTTGATTATTTTGCCGTTATCTGGAAACAAAGTTATTCAGTGTTAGCATTTACAATATTCGATTTCAATAATTTACGTTTAGTACACACCAGTACACACGCACGCAAATAGACTTTGTCATCTGGAGAAGATGGTTTATTTTTGGTTCATGTATTTTTCATTAAGTTTACTTCTTAGGGCTAATAGCATCAATGCAGGAAGGTTAGGTTTTGAAATTTAATTACCTGTTCCGATGAAGAGTACATCGTATGCTTTACCGCCAGGAGTTTTCACTTGTGGGTCCACAGCGATTTGTGTAAATCGATAGCTGCAAATAAAAATAAAGATTATTATTAACTTTATTATTTTAAATGTGGGGTGTTGGCAAAATATGTAGTAGATGTGTGTATGGGTATCACAAAGTCTAAGATAAATACTTACTGAAAACTAGTCCTTATGACTATAGGTTCTCCAAAGAAAGCAGGAACTGACTCGTCCATCAACGCGTGCGTTTTGATGAAATTAAGCGTCTGATCAGGCAATTGTCTCGAGTCGTTGTGACATGTCCCTGGACGAGGCTCTGGTACCTAAAATGTTGTGTTAAATTATTACACTTTTTGAACATTTGCACGGTATGACAATGAAAAGAAAAACACAGGGGTGAAAATAGCTCCTTGTGGTACTCTCATTTACGCAAGAGTCAAAACACATAATTTAAGTTAAGATACATTTTGAATAGCACTCTATCATTTGTACTAGGTATTCTACAAGGTATGTTTAGTAATGACAGGATTTAATCGGCTAATAAAGGATTGGGTGAGTGATAGTAACATCATCGAATGCTTTACCTTAGCGCTGTTGACAGGTAACCAATTAGAATTGATCGCACTCTGTTCTTTAAATGTTCCTTCGAAAGTGTCAGCAATATCTTGCATGCTGAACGCGCATACTGCACTCCCCGATATACTGTTTGGCGGTGTAGTAAATGTTCCGTAGATAAGTTGTGCACTTAGTCCTCCATACACTCCTTCTATTAGCTCAGTAGTGGATTCTGTAAAGTAAAGTATTTTGTGTGATGTCGTGATACAAGAAAATAAAAGAGCTTTTATTGCATATTTTTTTTTGTAATCTAGTGATAGCATTTTGTGATCTGTCATTCTCTCAAGCTTTTAAATGAACTGCGATAAAAACAATGTTGATTAATTTCAAAGCCCATGGACGATTAATTTCCAGTTTGTCCAATCGTTTTCAAGAGATTGGCAATTAAGTAAAAGCAAAAGACACTGATCAAGTGATTGATTGACTCCTTTTAGTTCAATCGAAAAGGCCTGTTTTTAGATGTCACTAACAAAGTATTTTTAAAATAAAGACAATTTATCTGCAGATTGGGCTGAGCTTACAAAATTAATCAAGACTTCTGAAATAGCACTTATCACAAATGAGTGAAATGGATCAAATGATTAAATGCTACAATTTATTATGCCAAAAAGTCATTGGTCAAATCCCTAGTAATCCTAAGTCAAGCAGAATAAATATCGGCGTTCGGTCATTCCGAACAAAATTGCTTTTACCACGTTTGATTACTTTGTAATACCTTTAATTTGGACCGATGGTCCAGGCATATAACTATTAGTTAGCAAGAATGAATTGATTTTTCTTGGATAACTTGTTACCTCGCTGTAGTATGTTTGTGGAAACAACGGCGATTAAAGAATTAACAAAATAGACAAATACTATACATAAATACTTACGAATTTCATTGAAGTAGAATGGGAAGTCGCCTGCCACAGAGCAGTTCAGTCTCGACTTGAGGAATGAAGTCCACCTCTGCTTGAAGCGATGAGGACCTCCTCTATCATCGCGACATACTCGTGCCACGCGTGAGAATACCGACTGAAAAGAAACATAATAACAGACATATTACATAATATACTGCTCAATTATGCTGGTTCTACGAGTATAACAGCACATAACTAAGAAAGAAAAAAAATTCACTTTTTGATTCTTAAATCTCATGGTTAGTTTTTTCTAAATGCTTTTTGACGAATGAAGATGAGATAAAATTTATCCACTGTCGTGTTGAAATACAATCTGATTGTCATTAAGGTAGCTAACATTTTGATGAACAGAAACTTTTAAAGAACGTTTTATCTAAGTATGTTAAAAGTCTTTTTAAGAGACCCACATAATGTAGAAACATAAGAAGATCTTCTATACTAATATTATAAAGAAAAAAATTTGATTGTTTGTTTGTTTGTTTGTATTGAATAGGCTCCAAAAATACTGAACCGATTTGAATAATTCTTTCACTGTTCGAAAGCTACACTATCCCCGGTGAACATAGGGTACTTTTTTTCGCGGAAATGTGTGGGGAACAGGAGATATTTGAAAAAATAAATTACTTGATAACTATAATAGACTGCGTAAATAGATAGTCAAAATGAATGAAGAAACCTAATAGCAACGACCTTTTCAAAGAATCCTAGCCGGCAGTGTCACAAAAAACGCTAGGAAAATTCGAAACGCTATGTAAAAGAAAAACAAAACTTTTAATTTACTTTTAATTACTGTCAAACTTTTGTGGCACTATTGCCAGTACTACTTTAAAATAACAAAATAACCAAGCAGGTTAATATAAGTTTTTAAAAATTTAATGCTGGCTAAATTTTATTCAGAAAAAATCAATACGCTATTAAAGAAAAAATAAATATTTAATGCACTTTTTATTGCTGTCAAATTTCAGAAGGACTGTTGCCAGTGCCTCTTTAAAATAAAGAAGGTCAACGTCTTTTCAAAACTTTTTGATATTCCTTTAGAAAAAAAGATTTGCTTTTTATTGCTGTCAAATGAATCGTAACTCTGATGCCAGTTACATTGAAAAAACCAAGCAGGTTATTATGCAAATTTTTCATTTGATGCTGGCTAGATTCTTCAGAAAAAATCTAAATGCCTTTAAAGTAAAAAGAAACAATTATTTTCTTTTTATTACTGTCAAAACGGAAATTCTGCTGCTAGCGTTTTTAATGATCCAAAAAAGGTTGCATGTTTTTTGAAAAGAATGATAATGAGATACAAAAAAAAAATCGACTTCTAAAATACATATAGTATTTTAATAGTCGAAAATAAATATTTGGTCATCGAAACTTCATTGTTAGAAAGCTAAACTATTCTCGGGCGACAAAGGGTACTTTTTATCCCGAAATGTGGGGGGAAGGGAAGGGACATTTAAAAAAAATTACGCGTGGGTGAAACCGCGGAGGCGGCCGCTAGAACTTTATATTGTTAACATTATTATTAATACCTACATTGAGCTGAAAATTTTATTGAAATCTACAGAAAATAAAACCATTTAAACAAATGCTAAGCAATTTGCTTGACGTGACGGTAATGTAGAAACTAGAAACAATTACGAGAAGAAATAATAAAATACAAGTCATTCTAAATCGATTTCTCAAGATGTCAGTCACGCAAATTCTTATTTAAAAGTAGTTTTTATGACATAATTATGATAAATAAAGAAGCGTAAGTACAAACCTTTCCACAGTTGATATATTCTACTGCTGTTTCTCTGAAGAAGAAGTAGACGAAGTTCCCATGGACCAGAGAATTCACGAAGTCAGGAGCTGGAATCAATAAAAAGTTGCATTAAGCAAACGGAATAATCGTATGTTCTTATAAATCCTGTTCAATATGACCACAAACTTTGCCGTTAAGGCAAAACTGGAACTTTTAGTGTCCCATTGGCGAATTATGTCCGAAACGCAAAATGCCATACACATGCATTGTTAGATTTAGCAGACTTTCACTAGCGCAGAAGTCAGAAACGCAAAATGTTAGTTGCGCTAAAACTCGGAAACATTTGAAGCCAGAAAGAGATCAAACTTTACGAATTTGTCCACTTCTAAAGCGAAGCGAAGTTTACATTTAGTTTTTATGAGGTTTTTTTTGCGTTATTATCGATATATTGTTAATTTTTGCGTTGACATCAAAAAGTGCAAGTAGTATAAGAATTACTCTTAAAGAAAGTAATTGACGAGCCGTTTGGTGTAATGGTCGAGAAGTCGGCTATTACACCAAAGGTCGCGGGTTCGATCCCCGCACGGTACAAACATTTGTGTGCATGAACATGTCTGTTTGTATCCGTCTGGGTGTTTCTATGTATAATATGTATGTATTTACAAAAAAAAGTATATAAGTAATGTTTATCCGTTGTACCTATAGCACAAGCTAATGCTTAGTTTGGGGCTAGATGGCGCTGTGTGAATAATGTCCAGAGATATTTATTTATATTTAATTTAAAAATTGTGTTAAGTACAGTCAGTAGTTATTTGAACTTCTCAGATGTATGAAAATGAGTGACCAAAACAATTGAAAGCTCCCCTTCAGAAACTAGATCTACCATAATTATTGATTGCGAGTATCATGACCTTATTAGTATATTACGATTAGACAAGTCAATCGATAGCGATATATTAACTAAGTATCTGTTAATTAAGGAGATAGTTAACAGAATGCGAATTATCATCGTTATTGTAATAAGTTATTTGATTAACAGCCGGCTCGGTTACCGAATTACCATAATCAGTATAGTTTACGTCAAAACTGGGAATTGTTATTGTTATTATGTTCATCATCACGTTGGAAGTTTGGCACAGAATCGGAGATGAATTCAATTGGAAATGATAATATTGTGCGCGTGTAACGGATAATACTGAAATGGCTTTGCGCGAACATAGGGTTAAAAAAATAAATATCTGTAATAATGGAAATTTGTTTTCTAATAGGTATTACTTTTAAAATTATAATGAAATATACTCATAGATATAATATTCACAATATTTCAAATCACGGCAATTATGTCGAACGAAGTAGGACCAGGCTCATAGTATTCTTCTGTTCTTTAAAGTAATAATCAACTGTAAAGCTGTAAGTGGCTGTAACTATTTCTGATGTCAGAAATTGCTTTTGTTTGCAAACGTTCAAATAATCGTTATAAGCTCTTTGACAAAAAACTTGATTCAGGGCGTCCAGTTTCCTAAAATCGGTTTCCAAATTGTGAAAAACATACAGATAGATATGTGTGTAAATTGTACATTATCATAATATCATGCACTTGTAATGATCGTGTAACTGTACATCGCAATGGATTTATCTGCATAATTATCTTTGCTTCCATTGAACAGCGTAATTTGCTAAGCACCGCCATTGTAACCCTATCGCTGCCGCACTGATAATTTCTAATACGATCCTAATCCGATTTACCGATTGTTGACGCGTCAAACGTCACTAGTGACAGCGAGTTCCCGCCGAAACCCGTTCCAAATTCAATTAAATTGACGGATGTATGTTTGACAGCGTTCGGGAGCATTCGACAGTGACGGACGTGTAAACAGCGATAGTCGGAGGGTGGCTAGGCTGATATTGTTAAATGGCCATTTGGAATAGGGAAGATGCATATATAATAATTATGAAAATTTTATGACTAAAATGTTAAAATAATATAAAAGAAAGGTCACTGCAACATTTTTATTTTACATAGTGTTGTTTTTTAACTGTAATTACGAATTAAAAATAATTGAAACGAAACGTATTTTAAAACAGCAATCAACTTATTTGACGTTAGACCGACAAACTTATTTGTTCTGATGGCGGCGTCGCTATTGTCAGTATAGAACTGTCAATAAATATCGCTTTTGCATTGCATTTCACGTAGTTCCAATTTTGGCCACCGGAACACATAAGTTTGTCGGTCTATATGGTTGAAAAAGTAAATATTATTTTATCGGAATATTAATTGCGTTTTTGTAATAAATATGGAAGTTGGGTTCATCAAAGCAGACTCCAGGAATTTACCAAGAGTTAGTGTTGACATGGTTCTAACTTTATTTGTCGAAAGTGCAGAGTTTTCAAGGGTAGAAATGAAAGGGACTAAATTACTACGGTATGTATAAATCATAGTTGTTAAACTTTGTATTTTCGCAGCTTGAAACCACTTTTTTCTCAGTTTTGGGTCAGAAGGTCCTGTCAAAAACAATTAATTTGGAAACTTTGTTGAAATAGATGTGTGTTGACCGTGTTGACTCGTGTTTTATGCCAATGTCCACATTGGCATAAAACACGTTTTTTTTCGGAATATTAGTGGTATTGTTATGATCACCTGATGTTGATAGATAGTCCATTTTAAATTTTTTACAAAAAAATATTTCAAAACTCGAAAAAATATGCAAAAGTATGAAAGCCAGCGACGAACAAGTACAGTGAAGTACGACCACTCGACTAGTGAGGCAGTGACAAGACTTGAGTGACGTCATTCATGTCATCGGAACCATAGGTCCGTTTTCGCGCGAAAATTAAAACGGTCAATTTAAAACCGCATTTTTTCCGATAAATTACAATGTATTAATTTTTTAATTAAACTGTGGTTTATTCTACATGGAATTCTTTAAAATGAAGACAAAAATAAAAATAGTGCATGTTCCCTATTGAGTCCGGGTGTGTGTCACTTGTCTTGAATTTTTATATACTGTTACAGAATTTGTATGAGCTAGTTTACTATTAATGTATATCACGCTTATTATCGCTTGTGTAAGCATGCTTGGAAAAACTCCGACATCAAATTAACCCACTATTTTATCACACGACGTTGCACGTTGGTTCGAATGTTGGCGCTATAGTCAGATTTTACTAAATTTTTATTTATTTATTTTTATTTATTTTTAGCATTTCGTATTAGTCGTCTATCGATAATTTAGATTCACAAAACAACAGTGCTTAAGCTACTTTATTGAGATTCGGAATGTTGCGGAGCTTCGATTACGATTCCGTTAAGTCGAGAACTTCCGATTATTATTATTACATTTTCGGTTCAGATTTCGGCTCCGAAACTTTTAAATCGGAGGTTTTTTCTGTGTTAATTTGTTCTTGTAATTAAAATGATGATGATATGATGCTTATTTGTCCTTCAACAACTTCTGCCACTGCATCCGACTCCGATCCCGATTCCGATTCCAAAAAATCAAATTTATAAAGTCCGATTCAAACTTCGGTTCCGATAAATTTACTTCCGTCACATCCCTGATTGAGATAACATTAATATATGAGATGTCTGATATAATAAAAAATAATCCTCTGCCCCCTAATTACTTGTGTGTCTTAACTCGTGTAGAAAATTACAGGATGTGGGTCACTGTAGTGTGTCGTACAGATAAACATATCTCGTGACGTCACATTAAACACCGCAACGAACAAAGCCGGCAGAATATTTACACAAACTCGGAAAAGCTTTTTATAATGTTAGTAGAGTAAAAGTAGCTGCACATTTTAAGCTATCGTAGGATCTTATTACCATGACAATAAGGCACTTTGGAGAATTTAAATGCTTTGCTTCTTTTGCTGTCGACTGGGGGTGGTATGCATTTTATTGCTATAGTTGAGTTGAGGTTCGTTTTAGACGTGGGTCAGAGCAAAAATATAATTTTTAATACTCTTGTTTAAGTCTATGTGGATTCTAGCCGTTAGAGATTAGCACTTAGCACTGATGCCGTTAGCAAAGCACATACCAACGACACTCTTTTGGGAAGGCCTACGTTCAGCAGTGGACGGCAATTGGCTGATTGATTAATTTGATATAAGTAAACATAAAAAGAGTCTACGTCTGCCCAGGGAGAGCTGATTTCATATGCACTGGTCGTTGTAAGTATGCGACACAACACATAAAATTGTGTAAGTCTGCGCAGCGCCAGCGTATAATACAAAAAAGGCAAAAGTTATCGATCAATTTAGTGTAATGATCGAGAAGTCGGCTATTACACCAGAGGTCGCGGGTTCGATCCCCGCACGGTACAAACATTTGTTTGCATTTGTATCGGTCTGGGTGGTCCTATGTATAATATGTATGTGTTTACAAAAAAAAGTATATAAGTATTGTTTATCCGTTGTCTGGCAACTATGGTCATAGCACAAGCTAATAGTTTGGGGCTAGATGGCACTGTGTGAATAATGTCCAGAGATATTTATCGATCGAAATCTAGACACTGAATACAACTATTGTTGTTTATATCTATAGTCTAATAAATTATAGCGACAGTTATTATTCCTCATAGTTGAATCAGCATTCTACATGGCGATTGTGAAGATTGTGTTAAGCAATGCCCGGTCCATTTTCATTCAATCCAAGCATGCGATATGTCTGCCGCCCCATCTATATGCTAATAAACGTTGCGTGTGATTAATAACGTTGCCCCTTTGTACATGAATAAAGTACTATAGAGATAGTATATTAAGTAGAGTGACCGCTGAGCTAAACAGTATAAATTATAATCCTTTGACATTAGAATTAATAATGGGCACTGAGCTCTATGATAATACGCTCAGCGTATTACGGAGTGGCTATAGACATTGAAAAGACAGCTATTTTTTCTGTCGATTTGAAGCGCCCCCAATAGTGTACTGGGAACTAAAATGACTTCAATTTTCTCTGTCTACGCTTCAAATGGACAGCCATTGACAGTGACAGCATTATCGAAGTTTATCTGCGAAAGTCAGCACTAAGTACACTAACTACTGCTCTCAGCGCCAATATGGCGATTTTCAAATCGGATCAAATATTTGGTACTAATCGCCTATCCAGTTGTCTATGGAAATCAGTGATAATGGGTCAGTGATTCTAATTTCCATGGCATTTGACAACTGATTTTATTTTTTTTAAATATATTTCATTTTTATCTTTGAATCAGAAAACTTGTGGCAGTATACAAATGGCGATTGTCTTGATATATAAGGCTTCTTGATATATTTCAACATTCCGAAGCCGGTGGTAAAGTCATTCTTTAACATTGCATCGGTTTTAATAGTGGTAGAGTCATGCTGTTTTACAGTACGAATTGGCGCCGGCTCGTCCGCGGAAGTACCTACCTCTCACATAACATCAGCATGAAGGAATTGTGACTACTATTGTGTTTCGTCTAGTTTGTGAGAGTGCCGGAGGCCCATACCCCCTCCCATACCCCCCCAATGCAATGGCCGGCAACGCATCAGCGATCCCTCTGATGTTGCAGATGTCGATGGGCGGCGGTGATTGCTTACCATCCGGAGACCGGCTGGCTCGTTTGCCGCCTCTGACATAAAAAAATAATATGACATCTCTGAAGCCTATATGAATAAAAATATTTTAATTTTGGTTTGTCTGGTTGTGTTTGAGTTTTCCGCTTCCGAGTTTAACCCTGCTTTGCTTTTTAACTACTTATTTAACTACGAGTATATCATGTGCATTCCTACCGTTAACCTTTATTTATTCATAGAAGCGCGAATTTACATATTACAGCTAAAATATCACGTTTTGCAATATTTATATGTTCAGCACAGCGCGCTACTTTATTAGGTATTCATAATTTGTCATAAAAATACTGTTTCGAGCCATATTAAAAGTACAACTTTATATGCAGCTTCGGTCTTGTTTATCTTTTTGAGAAATACACGACATGAAAGCTAATAGATATAATCTAGAAAGAGAAAGCATACATTTTCACTAATTCTTTTTTTACAGACACGCAGCCCACCTGTTGGTAAGCGGTTACTGCGGCCTATTCCATTGAGAGACACTTCATCAAGAAGCGTCGCTTAATGTGCTGCCAGACTGTAGGCTCTTCTGATCTTCGGGCCTTGTACTATCGAGTGTACTGGTGTGGTGTTCAAATCGTTGAAAAACGCATTTCGTTCGGATATTTATATTTGTTTAGGGTCGCGACGTAACATAATCAAATCTACACTGTCCATATAGTTTGAAACTTTAAAAAGATGTTTATACTCTTACACTCGATAACATCGTAGCTTAGGCTGGTTACAGACTTACGCGCATTCACAACTATCGCTGTTCATGCAAGATAGCAAATACATGAACTGCAAAGAAAACCACCAGTGGATAGGTACACGCGCGCAATGTTACTCTAAAAGCACCCTTAAAACTGGCAATTCAATCAATTCCGTTGTATTGAGGAAAGCAATAGGAGGTCCTATTGCCACGTGATCTGTGAAACTTTAGAATATTTCTGCGCAACAAAATATTCCATTTTCCGGGTTAGAGAAGTCACGTTGCTTCCAGTTGCTACTGTGTAAGTTAGTCGGTAGCAGTCTTTGCTATAACGTTATAAAGGGTGCACACAATTTCCTAATATCTGTACGGAAAATATAAATGTAAATAAGTTTGTAGTGCCTAGTGTATGCAGTGCCTTTTGCACTTGGTTTATTTAAAGATACTTATAAGAACCGTTAACATGGGTCATTAAACGTGAATTAGTGAGATAAACATTGCATACATTAAACAGGTACTGAAGTAAGTAGCTTAGGCACATGTGTAATAGGTATCAGAATCAACGAAATGTTTATGACATTAATGTTTGTCTAGGAGGAATTCGAACGCCCCTGGCGCATAGGGCAGTGACCCGGTTAGTTATAATGATGTAGAAAAATATATAAAATAAATAGTTAAAAATTAATGAACAATACAATCTTACCGTTGAGTGTCATTGAGTCATAAGGCTCCGTCTGAAGTGGTTCTCTGTAGATGATCGGCTCCATGCCGCTGAAGTCTGCTACCGTCCCGGAGTATAACTCCCCGTCTGTCAAACAAAAAATATTCAATTTGAAATACATAGGTATTATGGTAAAACAATGATATTTTATAAATAGTAATAGTATCCGATTCAAATGCTATTAGGAAAATACCTTTTGGCATTGAGCGAAAAATGACGTCAACTGTGCTTGTCCTTAACGTTAGCAACCAAAAGCAACGCATTAATTTATCTGTGTGTGTGTGTGTGTGTGTAAGTCATCACTGTCGCGTCACGCAACTCCAAAAGGTCGTATCCTAATAGCATTTGAACCAGATAGTATATGGATATTTATACAATATGTTAGGTCACTAAAAATTAATAGTGTCAAAATCTGTTCAGAGCTTAAAACTATAACACATATTGACATGTTTTACCAGAGAGTAGAGCGAAATATACGAAACATAATAAGAATAGAATATGATATTGGAAAAACAACCAATTGGTGCCTTTTCGAGTCTTCACAATAGTCGCATTGATTTATGTCTGCTTCTTTTTAAAAATATTTATTCATGAGAAGATACAAAATTCAGAGTCTACCAAGGACGGTAACTTTGCTAGCGCGAATCAGGTTCGCCTTTCTAATTGGCTGACACAGTGACATCCTAACATGTGTTCGCTTGCTAACTTACGTTCGTGTCAGATTCACGCTACTACAGTAAACAATTCCTTGGCAGATGTTCATTACGAGTCATTCTCGTTTCACTACCAGCATTGATGTCAAGTGGACTGGAGGCGTAGGCCATTACTGAGTTAACTCAGTTCCATCATTAGGGGCGATTTGGTGATTAATTCAGCCGAATGTAGGCCTACAGTCTGGTCACGTATTCACAATGGCGGATATATCAGTGACACAACTACGTATAGTTCTAGGCAAAGAACTAAGGCAGGAGGATTAGTCAGTGAGAAATGATCTTATGACTAGAAAATACTGTAGTTGGTACTGTTGGTAGGTAGATTGCGAAAAACAGGTTTAAAAATGAAGGTTAAACAGAAAGAGAAACAAATATTTGGAGCTGTATTTTAGAACACAGCAGTTTTGGTGTCCCTTATTTTCGATTCTGGAAGTCTCTGTTCTAGTTTTGTTATATCTAAATAGTAGAGTCCGACCGAAACTGGTTTTCCGGCCGAAACCGAAACCGAAACCGAATGTTCGGCCGTGGCTTCAGTTTCGGCCGAAACCGAAACCGAAACCGAAACTCACGTGGTCAAGTATAAAATTCCTTAAAATACTGAAATTTGGTGCATTTTACCCATTATTCTGCATTAATTGGGACATAAAATGGAATCACAGTATATTGATTTTGTTGTAATCATTTATTTAATATAGTGTCCGACCGAAGGTTCGGTTTCGGTTTCGGTTTCGGCCGAGTTTCGGCCAATAATCAAGTTTCGGCTGCAGTTTCGGTTTCGGCCAAAATTGGCCGAAACTTTTGCCGAAACCGAAACTGATTTCGGAAGTTGTCGTGCACGCTCGCCGTTCGCTCGTTCGTTTCTCGCAGCAACGCTTTGGCGGCGCACTTGTTTGGGAATTATTGTCGTGCGCCGTTCGGATAGCTCTGTAGCAACACTAGCAACACAATAGTCAGTGCGTTAAACAGTAACAATTAGTGATTCGATTATTGTTAACTGATAAACATTTTGCTATGAGAACTTGATTTGAAAATATAATAAAATACTGGAGGGTAGGCGATGGGACCACGCGTCTTTTAGTTTTAAATCTTTTTATTTGTGATCTAGTGCAGTTTGGTGTTGAAAAGTGGTGTGATTTTCATTCAGTAAAGTGTAACGAAGTGTCATAAATAAGAAAATTGAAACAAATTGACTGAATGGACGGGTATTGCGTGTAGTGTGTCTCATCGGTAGATGAGATGCTCTTACCGCAATGGCGTCCATTCCCCCGTGACCTTGAGAGTATCCTCCAGTGTTTCCATGAAGTGTTAAAACATCTAACACCAATGTTTTAACGCCCTTGAAACTCCCTCATTCACTTGACATTGGCAAAATCACCGCGCCGCAGACAGGCGCGGGATAGAGTCCATAAAAAAAAAATATAAAAAAAGTATGATTAATATGTTTTTTTGTATTATCTATACTTGGAAATATTAAAAAGAGGAAAGATATTTTGATTGTTTGTTTGTTTGTATTGAATAGGCTCCGAAACTACTGAACTGATTTGAATAATCTTTCACTATTGGTAAGCTACACTATCCCCGGCTGACATAGAGTACTTTTACCCGAAAATGTGGGGGGAAAGGGAGGGATATTTCAAAAAGGAATTACGACCAGCCCAAAGTACAAGACCCAGGAACTTGAAATTTTATACAAGGGTTCTATATAATGCGTAAGTTCTCACTAAATTAACCCCCAAGGGGGTAAAAAGAGGGTTGGAAGTTAGTATGAAACTTCGTCATTTTAAGGCTGGTTTTAGTCTCACGCGCACCGTCAGCGCTCACAGCTCAGCGCGTAGTTGGTCAGCGCTGACGACCGCGCGAGCGCCTCTGGCTTCAGTGAGCGTTTTAGTGTCGCGCGCACGGCGGTCAGCGCTGATAGCTACGCGTCATTCAAAAACGCTCCTACAAGTTCATAGATCTCGGCCATCAGCGCTGACGGTACGCGTGCCGTCAGCGTGAGACTAAAACCAGCCTCAAAGTCACAGTCTTAAAATTCGGGAAGTATATTTTTAGTTTGGTATCAGTTTCAAATAAAAAGGTGTTATTGAAAACTTACCCCCGTGGGGGTTAAAAAGGGGTTCAAAAATAAAAATTAAAGGACCATGTAAAAAAATGTCCCCACCCACCAACAGATTTCGAACGTATCTCTATTCTCTGTCAATACCTCTCGTTGTACTGATCTTTTTTTTTGTATGGTATCCGCCGTAGGAATGGGGATTTCACGCAAATCGAATTTTAATGTTGTATTTTTTTCATATTTTAAAGTATTATTTTAACACAGTTAATTGTGAAAATAATGTGCAGGCGATCAAGAGTAGCCCCCCTGGGCTAAATATAGGTGTACAATCAAAATGTAATCTTAAAAAAATATTGTACAGTCAAGTCTACTTCAAGCTAGACACTTACAGCGCAATTCTGCATCTTAGGCGTGCGGCATAAGCACGGTTTTATTTTTTTTTGAATACCCCGTCAGTTTTTGGATTAACCCTACAACTACAACATCCAAATTTAGTTAAATGAACCACAACACGGGTCATGGGTGACCCCATTAAAAAACATGATTAGATACGTACAAAATATCAAACTTTAATAACTTTTAACAATTCTTACAAGTTTCTTTGGATATGAATGGACTTCATAAGGAATAAAAATGAAGTAAAAATCCTAAAATCTAGACACATTGATGACAAATAGGTAACCTGTGTTGTGCACATATATTTTTGGAGCACTTAACACATTTTTCTCTGCCCTTCCTATCTGTGGCTTCTAGTGCATAAATAGCAGCGGGAACTTGAAGTTGATCGAGCTTGGGCTACTTGAGCACTGTTTTCTTCATCTACTCCCAAAACATGAAGCATCTCCATGCTTCATGTTTTGGGAGTAGAACTGAAAAATCTGAAAAATCTCCGAACCTAATGTACGTGCGCACGCCGCCATGCGTCACGGGCCACTGATTACCAATTACGGAAGGTACCTAGACGCACAGGATTGTAGGTGCAAAACTCGCTGAATTAAAATAAAAATACTTGTGTGTGGGGTCACCCATGACCCCATGTTGTGGTTCTAGGGTTAAAACTGGTTATTCGTCTTTTTATGGAAAGGGTGGGAACAGAGCCTTGTGTAAGCTTTTTAATATTTCACCCCTCAAGGGGTGTTAAAAAGTGTCTTAATTGTTTTACTTTAAATTTTCTAAAAGCGTACTTTATAATGTGTAAGTTTCCACTAAGAAGGGGGTTTTGGAAGTTACCGGGGGCATTTCATAGTGGTTTAAAGCGTGTAGCCTACGCCAGCAAAGCCAGGGGCGGAAGTCTAGTATTAAATAAATGATTACAACAAAATCAATATACTGTGATTCCATTTTATGTCCCAATTAATGCAGAATAATGGGTAAAATGCACCAAATTTCAGTATTTTAAGGAATTTTATACTTGACCACGTGAGTTTCGGTTTCGGTTTCGGTTTCGGCCGAAACTGAAGCCACGGCCGAACATTCGGTTTCGGTTTCGGTTTCGGCCGGAAAACCAGTTTCGGTCGGACTCTAATTTAATACTAGACTTCCGCCCCTGGCTTTGCTGGCGTAGGCTACACGCTTTAAACCACTATGAAATGCCCCCGGTAACTTCCAAAACCCCCTTCTTAGTGGAAACTTACACATTATAAAGTACGCTTTTAGAAAATTTAAAGTAAAACAATTAAGACACTTTTTAACACCCCTTGAGGGGTGAAATATTAAAAAGCTTACACAAGGCTCTGTTCCCACCCTTTCCATAAAAAGACGAATAACCAGTTTTAACCCTAGAACCACAACATGGGGTCATGGGTGACCCCACACACAAGTATTTTTATTTTAATTCAGCGAGTTTTGCACCTACAATCCTGTGCGTCTAGGTACCTTCCGTAATTGGTAATCAGTGGCCCGTGACGCATGGCGGCGTGCGCACGTACATTAGGTTCGGAGATTTTTCAGATTTTTCAGTTCTACTCCCAAAACATGAAGCATGGAGATGCTTCATGTTTTGGGAGTAGATGAAGAAAACAGTGCTCAAGTAGCCCAAGCTCGATCAACTTCAAGTTCCCGCTGCTATTTATGCACTAGAAGCCACAGATAGGAAGGGCAGAGAAAAATGTGTTAAGTGCTCCAAAAATATATGTGCACAACACAGGTTACCTATTTGTCATCAATGTGTCTAGATTTTAGGATTTTTACTTCATTTTTATTCCTTATGAAGTCCATTCATATCCAAAGAAACTTGTAAGAATTGTTAAAAGTTATTAAAGTTTGATATTTTGTACGTATCTAATCATGTTTTTTAATGGGGTCACCCATGACCCGTGTTGTGGTTCATTTAACTAAATTTGGATGTTGTAGTTGTAGGGTTAATCCAAAAACTGACGGGGTATTCAAAAAAAAATAAAACCGTGCTTATGCCGCACGCCTAAGATGCAGAATTGCGCTGTAAGTGTCTAGCTTGAAGTAGACTTGACTGTACAATATTTTTTTAAGATTACATTTTGATTGTACACCTATATTTAGCCCAGGGGGGCTACTCTTGATCGCCTGCACATTATTTTCACAATTAACTGTGTTAAAATAATACTTTAAAATATGAAAAAAATACAACATTAAAATTCGATTTGCGTGAAATCCCCATTCCTACGGCGGATACCATACAAAAAAAAAGATCAGTACAACGAGAGGTATTGACAGAGAATAGAGATACGTTCGAAATCTGTTGGTGGGTGGGGACATTTTTTTACATGGTCCTTTAATTTTTATTTTTGAACCCCTTTTTAACCCCCACGGGGGTAAGTTTTCAATAACACCTTTTTATTTGAAACTGATACCAAACTAAAAATATACTTCCCGAATTTTAAGACTGTGACTTTGAGGCTGGTTTTAGTCTCACGCTGACGGCACGCGTACCGTCAGCGCTGATGGCCGAGATCTATGAACTTGTAGGAGCGTTTTTGAATGACGCGTAGCTATCAGCGCTGACCGCCGTGCGCGCGACACTAAAACGCTCACTGAAGCCAGAGGCGCTCGCGCGGTCGTCAGCGCTGACCAACTACGCGCTGAGCTGTGAGCGCTGACGGTGCGCGTGAGACTAAAACCAGCCTTAAAATGACGAAGTTTCATACTAACTTCCAACCCTCTTTTTACCCCCTTGGGGGTTAATTTAGTGAGAACTTACGCATTATATAGAACCCTTGTATAAAATTTCAAGTTCCTGGGTCTTGTACTTTGGGCTGGTCGTAATTCCTTTTTGAAATATCCCTCCCTTTCCCCCCACATTTTCGGGTAAAAGTACTCTATGTCAGCCGGGGATAGTGTAGCTTACCAATAGTGAAAGATTATTCAAATCAGTTCAGTAGTTTCGGAGCCTATTCAATACAAACAAACAAACAATCAAAATATCTTTCCTCTTTTTAATATTTCCAAGTATAGATAATACAAAAAAACATATTAATCATACTTTTTTTATATTTTTTTTTTATGGACTCTATCCCGCGCCTGTCTGCGGCGCGGTGATTTTGCCAATGTCAAGTGAATGAGGGAGTTTCAAGGGCGTTAAAACATTGGTGTTAGATGTTTTAACACTTCATGGAAACACTGGAGGATACTCTCAAGGTCACGGGGGAATGGACGCCATTGCGGTAAGAGCATCTCATCTACCGATGAGACACACTACACGCAATACCCGTCCATTCAGTCAATTTGTTTCAATTTTCTTATTTATGACACTTCGTTACACTTTACTGAATGAAAATCACACCACTTTTCAACACCAAACTGCACTAGATCACAAATAAAAAGATTTAAAACTAAAAGACGCGTGGTCCCATCGCCTACCCTCCAGTATTTTATTATATTTTCAAATCAAGTTCTCATAGCAAAATGTTTATCAGTTAACAATAATCGAATCACTAATTGTTACTGTTTAACGCACTGACTATTGTGTTGCTAGTGTTGCTACAGAGCTATCCGAACGGCGCACGACAATAATTCCCAAACAAGTGCGCCGCCAAAGCGTTGCTGCGAGAAACGAACGAGCGAACGGCGAGCGTGCACGACAACTTCCGAAATCAGTTTCGGTTTCGGCAAAAGTTTCGGCCAATTTTGGCCGAAACCGAAACTGCAGCCGAAACTTGATTATTGGCCGAAACTCGGCCGAAACCGAAACCGAAACCGAACCTTCGGTCGGACACTACTAAATAGACAGTTAAAGTCTATTCTGACCGTGCCATACTGAGCCACAATGACCCAGAATACACGATTGATAACATTATTTCTTCATTCAACTCTGCTGTCATTTATTATAGTGTAAAATAGTCGTTCGGCAATGTACGCAGTGTGTCAGTGATCGGCCTATTGAGTTATCGACCCAAACTAGGCGGAGTGCTTAACGCGGTTAACTTACGAATCGGTCCGGGAACAAACCGCAGTGGTTGGATCACTGATTTATTAGCTAAATTACAACTTGTACACAACTTCTCATAAGGTTGTGTGGCCGAAGTTCTTTGTCCATGTGGAGGCATGTTTTGTACCGAAGTAAGTAAGCGAAAATATTACCGCAGACTACAGGGCACGGATTTTTAAACAGTAGACTGTTATATATTCTGTGACAGTGGTATTAAAAGAAGACGTAATATAAAAGTGTAGTTACTTTTATCCGGTGGAATGTGTACCTCAAAAAAATAGAATACTTTTTCCTGAATGAACATCAAAATGACGAATACGTGATTTTAGAACACAGCAGTTTTGGTGTAATATTTGATGTATACACAGCAATATTGATCATTGATCAAATGGAGAAAGGTGTTTAATTACATAGTTGTACGCTAGACCGATGTGACTTAGTACCTCTTACCTAGTACTGGCTTTTAAGAACCTAATCACATTCGAACACTCGATGAAGCTCTTCTGTTTACCTCTTAGACTCCTAAATATTAGAATTCAACACACGTTTAGATGGACGAATCTTGAGTGCAGTAATTACTGCAACTGTGTTTAGTGCTAGGGTTAACACTTCTAGAATTCAAATTAAATGGTGGCAGCGTTGGAGTTTGCAGACAATCGACACATACTGGCCGTCTGTTCATTTATGAAGTCTGGCCAGTAAGCAGAACTGTTTTGTCGACCCAACATTATGTCAGTTACAATAAGAAACTCTTTCAGAGTTTATAGTTACTGTTATTTTGTAATTTTAAGTCTTACTTATTTTGGTGCCCAGTAGTAGAGTCTTTTTTTACTCTTGTACCTATCATAAATTTAAAAGCGGTGATAAGATCTTGTCTGTTTAAACCTGTGATGTATTCTTTTATCAGTAGACTAGTGGCGGTCGCCCCCGCGGTTTCACCCGCGCGTAATTACTTCTTTCAAAATTTTCCCTCTTCCCCTCGCATTTCCGGGATCAAAAGTACCCTATGTCACCCAGGGATAGTGTAGCTTTCCAACAGTGAAAGAATTATTCAAATCGATTCAGTAGTTTCGGAGCCTATTCAATACAAACAAACAAACAATCAAATCTTTCTTCCTTACAATGTTAAGTAGAGAGTAATAAAAATTCCCAGTTTTACTGTCAAATGATAATTTTCTAGTTATTATGTATGCATTGTTACTAACCTAAATATGGATCTAGGACATCTGAAAATAAACGAATTAATTTTAATTTCTTTATTTTTATTTTTCGGTCAAATCAAACGTAGACGCTACGTTTTTTGACGACTTTTGTCAAAGAAATAAAACCGCATTTTCCTTATCTGACAGATAAATTTTATAATAACTTATCCAATAGTGTTAAAGCCTTTAGACATTCTTACAAAAGATAAAATTAGCACCTCCAAAATTCAAATCAAGCGTGTGAGTTTGCAGACAATTGGCACTTCGCCTGTTTATTATTTAAGTCTGTGCGATAAGTAAACAGCACAGTTTCAGTGAATCGGCGGATTATGAGCAGCTCAGCGCAGCTCCCTGGCGTCTGCACTTAATTGCACCAGATCAATAGGAGATAACTAACCGTGTCCGTCCGCAGTAATGGACTTGTACACAGTGTGGGGAGAACGGTGAAGAAAACTGCTTCACAGACTGGAGAATGTTACCGCATGAAAAGTTTGGGGCTGGTCGGCTCTGTGTTTGAAAAGTGTCCAAAAATATTAAAAAAAAATTGTGAAAAAAATCTAACTATGCATTTACCACTAGCTCAGGGGTTACGGATAACATCGTGAGGAAACCTGCATCCTGCATAGCTGAACATAATACAATGAACTAATTCTTTATGTAAATAAGTTTGTAGAAAATTATTTTGCACGTAATTTTTTCCCTACTAGCATTTCGACGTCAATGTCCTGTGGCTATATAGCAATTGGTCTAGTACGTAGTGTAAAGGATTACGAAGGTCAGCTGGCAGTCGCTCCAACAAGAACTGAACTTACCAAATCTTAGATCATGGTGCAAGCGTACCGTGACAAAATCGGTACAAAACGCTCACACAAAGAAAAGGGGATGTTGTTTCTTTGCTCTTAAAATATGTCGTACTTCGTAGCTTTAAAATTCGAATGGATATACCTCACTGCTACTTCCTTAGCTGTGGTAATGGATCCGGAGTCTACATGTAACAGGGGCGTGGGCGTGTGCATTTTATGGCGATAGTTTCATTGGGATAATTAACAAGTGACGCCGCACGGTTTTGGGTTTTGGTATAGAAATGCCTTTAACTTTGTACTTCGTTCTCTTGTTGTTGCACTTGAACTATATCAGATACCGGAGTTGAATAATCAGAAAACAATCGGACAATAAAATAGCAAACTAGTTACTTCTAAACTTAGACTTGTGTTTTCAAGGGCACACCTTGACCTTTAAAAAAAAGGACTATTTATAAAAGCCCTCTCTAAACATTTCTTTCACATGAAACTCAGACGAATATTACGACCTACATTACATCACACTAGGAAAGCACCTCATCTCCCCAGGATATTTGTCTCGTACCAATAGCTACACTTCCCCGTCACAGTGCATTTGAATCACAGTAAAGCAGCGGTGTTAGAAGTGAAAACCTCGTCGAGTGACAGGGATAAACGGAAGGACGAATATTGCGTCCACCTCAAAAAAATTGGGAACAGGGCAATAAGAAGAAGAAATTTTTCTACTAAAAATGTACAGGAAGAGTTAAAATTATCAGTTAATAGAAAATCAGCAAATGAATTCATCATCATCATCATCATTTCAGCCAAACGACGTCCACTGCTGGACATAGGCCTCCCCCAATGATCTCCAAACCGATCGGTCCTGCGCCACACGCATCCAGTGGATTCCGGCGATCTTTATGAGATCATCGGTCCACCTTGTGGGAGGCCTACCACGGCTGCGTTTACCGGTACGTGGCCACCACTCGAGGACCTTTCCGCCCCAACGGCCGTCAGTCCTCCTTGCAATGTGTCCTGCCCACTGCCACTTAAGGCTCGCAATTCTTCGGGCAATATCGGTGACCTTAGTCCTTCTGCGGATCTCATCATTTCTGATGCGATCACGCAGGGTGACTCCAAGCATAGCCCTCTCCATTGCCCTTTGTGCGATTTTGAGCCTTTTTATGCGGCACATTGTAAGTGGCCACGTTTCCGTTCCGTTAGTCATCACTGGCAACACACACGTATCAAAGACTTTCGTCTTGAGGCACTGCGGTAGTCGGGCCGAGAAAACGCTGCGTAGCTTCCCGAACGCTGCCCAGCCGAGTTGGATTCGTCGATCGACCTCTTTCTGGAAGTTGGACTTACCAAGTTTGACTTTTTGTCCCAGGTAAATGTACTCGTCAACAACTTCCAGTGTTGAGTTCTCAACTTTTACAGGAGTGGGTACGACATGGGAGTTCGACATGATTTTTGTCTTTTCCATGTTCATTTTAAGACCCACTTGTTGAGACACTCTGCTGAGATCGTTGAGCATTGTGCCTAGGTCTTCCAAGGACTCAGCCATGACTACGATATCATCCGCGAAGCGAAGGTGCGTCATGTACTCGCCGTTTATGTTAATGCCAAGTTCTCTCCAGTCCAGAAGCTTAAACACGTCCTCCCACAGAGTAGTGAACAGTTTCGGCCATATAACATCGCCCTGTCTCACACCCCGCTGGAGCCGAATGGGTTTTGTCTTCTGGTCCTGGAGGCGGACTGACATGGTGGCGTTTTCGTACAGCGACTGCAACACTTGTATGTATCGGTAGTCTATTTGGCACCTTTGGAGTGACCGAAGCACGGCCCATGTCTCGACACAATCAAAGGCTTTTTCATAGTCCACAAACGCTAAGCATAATGGCAGATTATATTCTTCGGACTTTTGTATAACCTGCCGCAGCGTGTGCATGTGGTCTATGGTACTAAAGCCTTTACGGAATCCGGCTTGTTCGGGAGGCTGGAAGTCATCAAACCTACGTACGAGACGATTCGTTATAACTCTAGAAAACAGCTTGTAAACATGACTCAGTAGCGTGATGGGTCTGTAGTTCTTCAGCTGCGTCCTATCACCCTTTTTGAAGAACAGCATCACCACGCCCTTGTGCCATGCTGTTGGCGTTTTACCCTCGAGAATAACGGAGTCAATCAACCTCTGGAGAGCTTTCAGGACCGGTCGGGCCCCTGCCTTTAGAAGCTCCGCTGTAACTCCGTCATCCCCCGGTGCCTTGTTGTTTTTAAGCTGTTTCAGAGCTACACTAATCTCGTAAAGGCTGACGTCCGGAATATCTTCCGTGTAGTGTCGGGTCAATTTGGCTCTACGGTCTGTGGCCTCGGTGACAGGTGTTCGTGTTGTCGCGTAAAGCTGCCCATAAAAGTTTTCAATCTCTGCCAAAAGCTCAGGGCGTGACGTGACGACTCTACCGTCCTCTGTCTTCAGCTTCGTCAGCAGGCTCTCTCCAAGAGACAGATCTCTGGCAAACACTTTAGAGCCTTTGTTTCGCTCAATGGCCTCTTTAATACATTCCGTATTAAATCGGCGTATGTCGCGGGTTAGGCACTTGGAGATCTGTCTGTTGAGCCGCCTATGCCGACGAGCATCTTCAGAAGATAGCAGAGCCATATTACGTCTTTCCTCCATCAGCTTTAACGTCGGCTCTGAGATTTTTTTACCTTTTATGGTACGGCTAGGTTTAAAAAATTTAGACCCCACCGTAACGACAGCTTCCACGAACCTGTCATTGTAATTGTCCACATCGGTGCAGTCCTCCAGGCAATCGAAGCGATTTTGCAGTTCGAGCTGGAAGTGTTCGGGGTTCTGGATCTGGATGGCTGCAGGGCGGAGCGTAGACTTCATCAGTCGATACCTTTCGGATTTAACGTTAAGGTTCAATGTGCCTCTAACTATTCGGTGATCACTCCCCGTCCGAACTGAGTTGATCACTGAGACATCATTGAATATCCGATTGTAATTATATTACGGTTTATTTTATCACTTCCGTGTGAAAACTAGCCTGATAAACTTTACTTATATTTTTTTTGTATTCACATACTTCTGATACATAGAATCTTCCAAAAAGAAAGAAAAAGCTCATACACACAAATATTTGTGCCGTGCGGGGATCAAATATCTGGCGTGAAAGATGACTCTTGGTCGTCGATAAATGACTGAAACTAAGGCTGCGTTTTCAGTAGGCAAACTGTTAGCGGCAAAATGAGTTTGCGGCTTATCGATTTAGTACGCCTTTCCATATTCAAATGTAGTGTCCACAGTTTGCTAGTTTTGCGCTCACTGTACGCAGTTTGCAGCGTTACGTGCAAACTGTGGACACTCCATTTCTAATAATATATGGAAAGGCGTACTAAATCGATAAGCCGCAAAATCAGTCTGCCGCTAACAGTTTGCCTACTGGAGACGCAGCCTAAATGTTCAAGGCTCACCGTCGGCAGATGAATTGTGGCCTAGTGATAAATGAATGCACATGGAGGGCTGCAGATGCGTTAATGCAAAGAAAATTGCGCAAAGCGAGTGCGTGACGGTAATTGATGCACTGGCGGGTTTAGGGGGCGTCCTTTGTCGGAACCGTCGCGGATCCATTTACTAAGTGCAATTTACGTAATGATGCTCGGTTAATATTTAAACGGGCTTAGGAATAGCCGTTTATTGGATCGGTTCTGATGTGGTTTAATCTTGTCAAAGCTGTTTCGATGACGATTTTTAAGAGTGTTTTGTTCAAAACCATTTGTATATATTTGTTCGACTACTTGTGTCTGTTCATTTTGGTCAGGGTGTTTCTTATGTAAATTAAATGTATTTAAAAATTAACAAACTTTCCCAAAACGACCTAAGATATTGATAACTTACGCTTAAATTAGGCTCCAAAAACTCCCTCTTCATTACCATTTCTTTGAGATATAAATGAGATATAAAAAGAAACCGAAGTATGAATTTTAATTTGTTCGTTTATGGCAGTTTAATAAAACATACACAGAACCGCTACAACTAAAAGTTAATAAGGTTCAAATTGTGACAACATGTACTAAATTAACCAGCTGATGGCTGGAGGCACGCACTTCGATTGAGTTCCAATTCACACTATGGGTTCAATAAACGGCGGCGACAAATTAACCCTCAGTCAGCGCGTTGCAGAATACGCTGACAAAAGGCTCTAATTATTACCTCGCCAGCTCAAATTCAGGGCAGGATAAAGGCAACGGAGTCCTGAGAGTCTGTACACATATTTTTGAAACGGTAAGTAACGTGTTAAAAAATGAGGATGTTACGCCATCGTTAGCTCACTCTATTGATTCGATATTTATATTTTTTATAAATATATTTTTTTACAGTAGCTTAGTACATTGGCTCCACTTAGCCTGATGGTAAGCAAAAGGGAGGTCCAAATTACCATGACAACGGACGCAGCACTGAGGCGTTCGCAGCACGGATAGGCTATAAGGTGCTTCTTCATGCTTCGTTTGAAGGAATTTATATTTAAGTGTATTTATTAGTTCTACAGTGTGGTAGCAACCGCACTGTTATAGGCCTTCTAAATTCTCTAAATAATTCTAATATTTAATTTCAAGTGTACTGTCTTCCACATTAATATTGCGGGAACACAACCAAAGCTGCTATGGCTCCAACTAGCGGCTTAGCCGCTATTCCATGGAGGCGGTCAAATAGCGAGAACTTTACCCTTTCTTTCTCTTCAATGTACCTAACAGCGTTGTAACTCGAGCTAGCCAGGTGTGGCAGCTGCGCTAGTAATTGGTGCCTTTTGACACCGCATTGGTGCCTTTTGACGACCGCGCTGCATTCACACTGAGGGTTAGAGGGTTAATTCGAAGCCTGTCTTTAATGATTTGATCACTCTGTGGCCAGCTTCCTTGATTATTCGACTTATAATGCTAGATCGAATCCGAATGTAATGTAAATATTTGATTAATATTGTATCTTCGTGATAAATTCTTGGATTTAGACAATAGTTTATTTACTTTAAATACCTACATTTGAATTGCGACTTTTTATTAACATACAGTCAGCGGCAAAATGATCTGAGCATTCAAACCTACCAATTACCATCATAAATATCTGAACATTTGACAAAAATCACTCTCAGCACAATATCTACGACTTTTAGGAGTAAATATCGCTTGTCGTCATTTGTTCTCAAACAACAAAATAATGAGAATGCACCTTTACGTCTTAGGGTAAGGTTGATTTTTGTCAAATGTTCAGATATTTTTGGTGGTTTAGAACGCTCAGATCATTTTAACGCTGACTGTACCTCGTAATCGAACCCTAATTTGCGATCTAGTAATACTAATTTTGATGATACGAAACTTACTTGAAAAATACCTTTTTTACATTGAAAATCAAAAAGCTTTTCTGGCGTCATTTTATGAAACAAATTATTATTTTCGCGTGTGTTGATAGCGCCAGTCATTCCGCCTTATCCCAGATTTCGTGACGTGACATTCTATTATCACACGAAATAAAATACATGTAAAGAGCAAATGCTTTCTTTCGTTTCTAAGGTATTTTAGTACAAATTTATATTTTGGGGTATCTCAGACGAGAATACTAAGGTTCCTTATTTGGAGTGTCTTTAGTTTCTGGGATAGCCTATAAGTTCATCAATAAATATTTTCTTTCTGTTTAATGGTGATTTGTTGGCCGTTGCCCCATAGTAGAGGCGAATCCGTAGGGAGGAGCGACACACACTTTGAAATACATGGACCCATGTGGGGCAGTGTAAGTGTTACGCCATTTCCTATCCCTTCCGCACCGTTGCACCGTCAGTGATAAAAGGTGCCAATTAGTGGGCCTGTTACCGCACCTGGGCGACATTGTTACAATCAGGTACTATTTTATCAGTGAACGATCTCGATGTGTAAGAAAGATTGTGTAAAAACAGCTAAGTAAGATAAAAGTATAAAGGCTTGTTTCATCGATGACAGCTTAGTTCGTGGTAATTTAATCTGTCGAGAACTTAGATCCCACAAAAACCATCCTGTAAAAAACTAGCCAAGTCTCAATCGAATTGCTTGTTTTTCTTTAAAAAGTCATGAAGTCTCTAAGCAAACCCAAGGTAAGTCTTTGGTTCTTTAATATTTGATTGATTGTAACTAACTAGTTATAGATATAATTTTTAACCGGCAAATATAATGACAATTTGATATTCGATTATACCACAATAACACTTAAATTAAAATAGGAACGAATTAACAAAGAAACCCACATTAGTTAACTCCCTACAAGGGAAATGGCCAGTAAAGTTAACTTCCATTAAATTTTCATATTTTGAGCGGGGAAAAAATTAAATACTCTCTTTTGTCCTCTAAAAAAGGGAATTAGGTCTGTTTGTTCGGGATAATCCTTATACTTTGCGAGTTGTTTACTGGGATGGGCGGGCGAGGTAGGGTACCGGTGTGGTACCCGTGACCTGAAATACGGGCCACTACCTAATTACATATTTTGAGTCAAATATTAAGAATTTATGTTTAGAGAACATGACTTTTTGGCCTTGGGTTAGTGATGTTATATTTTACTTTGATTTTAACCCAAGTCAATTTGACGATAACATTGATCAATTTGATCAAAGATGACATTTGACTAACGGTCCATGATAAAGAATTTTTTTCTTTTGTTTGAGTAACTGTCTTTCGAACTACTATAAGTGAACCTTGTCAATGAGTGTGATATTTTCAGGATTTCGACTAGTATGGAGCCTACAGTACTTATTGCAACGCACTGAGCGATAATTTCTGATTAAGTGCCCCTCAATTGAATATTCGGCAGTGGCCGCTTACCATCTGGTGAGCTACATGCCGTTGAATATTGTTAAAAAGTCAAATATATTCTACTATTATGCACAATCGATTCACAATGAGCCTTTAAAAGTGAATAGTATTGCAATTCCATTCGATAATAGTCACGTTATAAAACGTATTCATCGTTCTTTTTAAGGCAACAATGAGTGGCATTGTGCGCCACTAGACTGTGAAAGTGGGTCCAATCGATATCAAAAAGATTTTCCTTTCCCTAATTTCCTGACAATGGAACGAAATCTATAGTAACACATATGTGTCCCCGGTATTAGGAAAGGTTGCTTTAGATAATTTTTACATCTCCCATCCCGAACCAATGTAGATACTTGTATACACATGGATTTAAGTAAGTGGTATGTTTTTTTAAACTTTTATTTATTACATTTCAAAATTCTAACTTTTATTCGACAACTAGCGGGCGCCCGCGGTTTCACACGCGTGGTTCCCGTTCCCGTGGGAATATCGAGATATCCTTTCTTAGCGGATGCCTACGTCATAACATCTAGCTGCATGCCAAATTTCAGCCCGATTCGTCCAGTGGTTTGGGCTGTGCGTTGATAGATATCTATGTCAGTCAGTCAGTCAGTCACCTTTGAGTTTTATAAATATAGATATAGAAGAACTACGTATATTGTATCGTGCCAGTTGTAAATACGTACACAGAAAGTTAAAACGACACTTAATACTCGGCTTCTTCTTTTTAAACTAGATCAATTATTTATCAAAAAGGCACGCAGCCCGCCTAAAAATAAGCAGCCAATATGGCTACTATAGTTCCAAACAACACAACAGAACAAAATAAGTATTGGTACCATTACCTCCGACCACTTCTAATTTACTGGTATCTGGTATCATCTTCTCTATATTTAACATGTATTATTTCGTATTTTTTTGACCTCTAGACAGTTTCATTATGCCTTCGTAATCTCGAGTCCTTGAAATCGCAATATGTTCCAATTTATCGGTCAAATATGAATACATAATTTAGGGTTATTTATTATGATACAGTACTGATCAAATTTCGCTAGCTTTAATCTAATTGTGTTCGGTATTACCAAGTTATTACATAATAAGTTAAGTTAATAATACCATAATAATTGAAACAAAATACTTCATTTCATAGTTATAATAATATTATATTCATAATCTACTGGACACGGGTGGCGCACGACCGAGCAATTTGGAGAAGTTTAGGGAAGGAAGGCCTATATTAAATAGTTCAGTAGACGACTTTCAGCTGAAATGGTCAAATCTTAACTAATTACCTATGTGTAATTAATGGACATCATTTTCACGATGACTTGGCAAAGATGCCTTGCAGACCGAAATTTAATTAGTACTACCCACTATTTGTTTCTTTTTGGCCTAAAGGTTGACTGGGAGAGAATACCATGAGGCATTAAGTCCGCCTTTTGTACTCGATTTGTGCAATGAAACCTAAATAAATAAATAAATTGACTGATAAATTATTTTTATGAAAATTCATTTACTTATTGCGTAATTAGTAAATAGAATATGTACTTATATCGTTGGATAGCTATTCCTTCTATATTGAACAAGACCATAGTCGGTACAGACAGTCACTGCAATGCTCGAGTTTTGGTTCTCATACTAAAACTTATACTATCCGTGTTGTACTTTACAGTTTTGCAAGAACTTTGGCTAGGTTGGCTATAAACTGAAACTTACATGTGATCGATATTGCTAAGACAGTTCATGTCACTAACGGTAAAAGGAACCGGTGTGAGGCTGCCGTACTCCCCTGGGCATTGGCGACCCAATTGGAGCTTCACCACAAGTTGTGAAACCCAGAAGAGGAGGATGAATTACTTTCTTCCTAGTGCTTTAATGACAGGTCCTGTCAAATGCTACAAGCGCATCCCGCTACAGGTCAGAAGGAGAAACCGAGGTAATTTAGTGGATCAAGTTCAGAGTCCTACAAACGGCTTCTTATCTCGCTAGCATGCAGTAATGGGGCTTTAACGCAGTCTCTTCCACGAAAAAGGTGCTTTGATGATAGCCGCATCCAATAAACGTCCAATGCCAAACAACTAATCAAAAGTTTCGTCATCGTCTCTCGAGTTCTACGAACTAACATCAGCTACAGCGTGGAGATCTGAGGACTCACGCAAAACCCATACAAAATAACGATGACCATCAATACTATCATCTCCACTTACCAGCATAAACCGCAGTAGAGTTGTGCTCAGGGTCGTAAGGACAGACCGCTTGGCCAGACTTCTCCCGCTCCATGTGGTACGAGTCTCGCTGGACACCGTACTCCCTGCAGAACGGCTTGAAGCTGTTCGTCCCGCAGACCAGCAGACGGCCAGTGCCAAGCGACACGAGCACGCGGATGTAGTTTTGACAGCTCTCCTGGAAATAGAAGGTAGAGTTAGTGGTGCATGGTGAAATATTTTGAAAGACTGATTTAAGCAGGACTGAAAATTGTATCTACTAGAGTTTTTTTTCTGTTAGGAAATTATTTTGTTTAGTTTCTGTGTCTGATCTTTTGGTAGTTGAGTCACAATAGTCACATTCACATTGCTTTATTGGCTAGTGAAGAATTAAACCATGTTTATTATTCTGTTAAAAGAAGAAATTAGGAAGATGAAAATAGCAGTCTAGCTGGTGATGGCAGTAGCTTTTTTCCTGTCATATAAGGTGTTAGTGGAACCGTACTTGCTCCAGGTTAACTCGAAAAATAAGGTACGAATATCTACCGACATCATTTACACCATACTATAAGCTACCTAGCGTAGTATTATATATTTTGTAACCTAGTTAACAACACTATGGTGAACATTGTGTGACATATGGTTAATTATATGAGGTAGTCTGCGTCTTCTTACTAAAATGTATACTCGTGTTCAAAATTCTTTCGAGGACGAATCCTTGTTTGTCCTGAATTCCTATAATGCGCGCAACTTTGACCCGCACGCGTGAACATGATTGATTCATTTCTTTCATGTTTTATGAAGAAGTAGGCGTAATGCCGAATGTGGTACGTTGTGGGGATATTTTAGGATTTCGTACAAGCCAATCCGCAAATGTGGTGAGAATCGCACGGTGTAATAAATATTAATGGCGAGTCTCAGACTCATAGAGTTATCGACCGATTTGGCGTAGAATTTGCTCGGCCGCAATGCCTAAGGCCGCTCATCGATTCTCGCATAAAAGATGTGTACTATATACGAGTACGTGTGTGTAGTTGGCTTCTATACTAGAGTTTGTGAACATTTAAATATAGGTAGTTAGTAGGTACGGTGTACATTATTATTTTGTACGAGTGTTGATATGGGTGTCTTGGGCTAAAGTACTTTGAAATAAACCTAAATTCTATTTAGCTTTGTTTACTCATTCAGTTAGAAGGTAAGTAAAATTCACTACGCGAATGCGAAATTTTGGAGAAGCTGAAATAACATCGAGCTAACAAGTCGTGAAATAAGCTTTGAGAGCCTGCAGATACTATCCGGATGAATTGCTGTATTCCAAAAAGAACGGCGTAATTCAGCTGTAAAATTTCTTGTACTCTGTCAAGAGATAGGAGAGCAAAAAATGTTGTTCGTTGCTCAATTATTAGGTAGCAAGAACTTCTGAATTCCCTTGTGCCATTTCCATTTTTGGAGACCAAATTTAATAATTTTGTAATAAAAACAACGTACGTACATATTAGAAATGCTCTTCCCATTAAAAATTCTTATTCTTCTTTTAAAAACGTTTCTCAGAGGCTACGATGGATGAATGGACCAAGGATGACGTAGTGTAAAAACTTTATAAACACAAAATGCCTCAGAGGAAGAGGTTGTGATAAAGCTTCAAGATATCGGAAAATTTCATGTTAAATGAATATTGAAAAAAATACATTGGACAACTTCTAAGTACAAGCTGTCTGATACTACGACATCGATCTATGGGTATAATTTGTCCTCTTATTTAAGATTCCGAATCATCTACATCATATTGATCTCGCTGCCCTCAATCTACACAATGTCCAGTAAAAAACGCCTTGTATCCAGAGTCTCCGATCTTTACCTTCAACACTTAATCGAATCTAACAAACCTTTAGGACGAACAATAACTCTTCATATTAATGCTTGGAGTGCACGAGCATGGGTATGCACCTGCAACATCAGTTCAGGTGAATCCCTCTGCAGCCGAGCGGATTAGGCTTGGGTCGCACACGCATGGAAATGTTAATGCAATCTTATAATCCGTGCGTCCAAGACTCCGCTCGAGTAGACGTGACCCAGGAAGGAGTATGTTGCAGTGAGCCAGTTCCGCCCTGAAGGCCAATTCTCAGCTAGATGTAAATTTTAAAGGAGATTATAAGCCTATCTTTAACAACCATAAGCTCCATCGACGAGCCATTTGGTGTAATGGTCGAGGAGTCGGCTATTGCATTGCATTTGCTGTTGGAATTTTTTTAAAGAGAGGACGGAATGCTTTTTTAATCACAAAGAATTGAACATCGATATAAAGTTGAACAGGAGCAACAAACCATTATGTACTTAATGTTTAAGATTCCTTACAGAGAGGGTTAAGAATAGAGAAGAGAAGTTACGCAGATCCTAATCCTTCGAGTTCTTTCTATGCATTATTTGAATGCGATTTTCTGAATTTTGGACTTATGATAGAGGAAGTTTGTTGGTTGACATGATCCTCGCTTGAACAACCAAAATTCTCGAATTTCAACATAATATTTTTTTAAAAATTAGTATTGTGGTGATTGCTCTACTTACATTTTCATTTACTAGCAATATCTCACTGTTCTCTTTGCACTGTGCTGGGCATGTGTACTCGTACCTACCGTGCGCGCATGTATTTAGATTATTACCTTGAGACCCGCAACATGCAAGCTTAATGGATTGCCAGGGTTGTCAAGACAATTTCGCTGCCCCATTCGTTGGGCAATTCATCATTGAGACGCACGAGAGCATTCCTACTGCCAAAACGTTTGATTAGTTTTGTCTCTAATTGTTTCGGAAAATACCAAACGCACCTAATAACATTTAGGTAGTATGTGCATTTCGAAATTAAATAAACATAATAAAAATTGTGCTAAAAGAAATTGATACTACCCTTTAAAAGATGTAGAAGTACAAAACAATAGTCTTATCGAGTTCCCAACTAAAATTGTAAAGATAGATAGATAGATATCGACGGAGCCAGCCAGCTGCGGCCATTACGCCCGATTCGGCCGCAACCCGGCCCATTACTGCCGATACGTTCCGGTTAGCTCCGGTTTCGGATACTCCTATCGCGTTACTGGAGAATATACTGAAGCTGGTTTCCTTCGCAATTCAACTTATCTCAATAACCTACTCGTTTATAAAGAGGTGCTATATTTGAGGGGAGTTTCTGAGCTCTTTTACTGTACAACATTTAAGAGCCTCATTTTCTTTCAATGTTTTGTAATACATAAAGATTGAATAAGCGCTTTATTCGGGACAGGCTGTTTAAAGGAGCGATAGTCGGCAAGTTTTTTACGAGTATATCGTACCTACATGCCACGGTGAACGCTTGTCACCAAGTGAGCCTTTTGTACGTAACAAAGAAAAATCAATTGGCAAACTATAATTTAAAAAAATATATATCAAAATGAAATAAAGAACAATTTCGGATGTGAATATAGACAGTCAATTCAAAATCAGTTTCGCAACACATATGACTGACAATTAAATATAGGCGGAGTCTAAAAATTCTGATAGCTTTATGCTACAATATCTTTTTTGTAGAATCCACGAAGGAATTTGGCAATAAACGAGTGATAGTTCTTCGGTCTTTCAGGGGATGATTTGTTTTTATTAGCACTATACGTACGTACGCATAAGATCAAAGTGTATCTGTATGTACCACGGATCGACCACGGATATTCCGCGCACCGTGTCGGCCTAGTTGAACGTGTGGAGCAATAGGCCGGATTGCGGCGGCCACAGCTGACGCGGCTGCATCGATTCACTCATCAATTTGTCCTGGATAGCGTTTAATGCATTCTAGTCTTAATTACATAGGCTAAATGCAACATCAGCCATGTTGACTGTAACTAAAGTGTGTGTCCGAGAGTTAGAATGATCACCATTGAGGTTTTTACGCGTAAAATAATATTCAAAAGCTAGAAGACTACTTTCAAATTGGTGTTTCCAAGCGGTCACCCATCCAAGTAATGATCGCGTTGGACGTTGCATAACTTTGTTGATCGGACGAGAACCGTCGTTTTCAATGTGGTATGGATGTGTGATTGGTTTGGTTGTTGGATTTTAATAATAGGCTCCAAAAATTGTCGAGTACCTACCTACTCAATACACTGTGACACCAGTTAAACGAACAAAAATATATGACAAAAGAAGTGACCGCACTTCTAATTTAGTAATTTGGAGTATCTTTCCTTAATTTCGGCGTAATTAAATATGTTTGTCTCCATTTCAACGAGCCTTTTGATGTCAAAAATAGTTCATCAACCCCATTGTTTACGAGAATAGTACACCTTATTTAATTAAACGACTAATTAAACTAATTGTGTAGTCGTCGAGCCGACATCCATTACTTAGGCACAAGCCGATAACTTCTTAAGCTAGACTAAGCTAATTGAATAGCTATTGTTATACATGCCTAAACATGTTGACGGGGCTCTGCGAACCGCCATAATCTCTATTATCTTAATTTAATATACTGTGGATGTCTGTATTGCGGGGGATTAACGTCTTTCAGGTGTCAGTCTGTTGCCAACGGTGTCTTGTTGCTGAGAACGCGATCAGGCGGAAATTTGGAGCCCCATTGGGTCTATAGATAAACTATGATACTTTGGCAGACATAAAAACTTTCGTGTTGTACTTTCGACAGTTTTTTAAATTGTTTGACAATATCGTAAACATTGTTAGGTATAAACATTTGAGAAGTTTATTTGTACTTATGTATAATTGTGGTAACTTCTTCGTTGTTTTTGTTCCCAAAATAACAGCCTTTTTAATGTCCCACTGCAGGGCAAAGACCTCCGTCATTTAAATTAGTTATTAGTTTACATAGTAATAAGTTAAAATTAGCTCATATCGTCACATTATTATGAGTAAGGGCTCAAATACGCTTATCAAAATGCGGATTTATAATGATTTAGTCCGTGGTATGTTCGAAAACATCGACACTAATTTTGCCCGACTTGAGAATTGAACCCGGAACCCATGATTATGGTCCGGTCCAATTTTCCTTCATCTATATATATAAAAAAACAAAAAAAAATTACTTGCATAAATCGATAGTACTACTAAAGGTGTAGCGTTCTGCTGCGGGAAAACAACGACTAAAAAAACACGCGGTATCTACTACCATTACTAGTGTTCAAATGTCCTTCTGGTAATGTAATAGATTTACAATATATTTGTGAAAGCTACATACAAAGCGTGCCATCGAATGCGAGCCCCACTTCGCTTATCCCATACCACTCAATTCAATCCACTTCGGCAGAATTTCGGCTGCTCAATGTAACTAGAGACTTGCAAAATGTAGGACTATCAAGCGATTTTGATCTCACTCCTTATATACCAATCGTTATAAATAGAATGTCTCGACAATTTGTAAACGACGGCCTGTGGTAAAGTGGACACGAATCCGTTTTATTTTCGCACTGTAGCAATTTATCCCAAAATTTAGCGTTTGCTACTTTTTTTCTACTTCAAATAGAAGATAAATAGACTTCCAAAACTGACATTTAAATCGACGAAATTCGATCACAACTCTTAGGAGGTTATTCATTACGGGAATAATTTTCTTTAGCGGGAACGTTTGAGCTAATATTATCCTGCACACTTGACCTTTTTTTTTAATTTTCAAAAATTCCTTACTTATTTTACTAAGTGTAGAATAGACCTCCTATATCGTTTTCAATAACCACAGTTGATAGCTAAGCAGTCAGCTAAACTTCAAAACTTTGTCGTAGCATCTGCATCAAAATGCTCGCGAATCGTCACAATCAGAGCTCACGACATCTTCGCAACTTGAAATGGATAGAACAGTACACTTACATGCTTCAACATGATTAGGTATTTGAATCTACCATTCCAATTAAGAGACGTGAGTACCTCCATTTCCTCTCAAAACCCGTCAATGACGTGACAACACATTTCCGAACATGTCACTTGACCAATGTGTCGAAACTTTCGGATCCAACCCGTAAATGCTGTACGAATTCGGAATGGAGTCCGCTCAATATTTCGGACAAAGTCTGAATTCGGAATGTTACAGAACTCGGTGCTTTGTATCTATGTTCTTAGACTATGGGTTGAGCTATGTAGTTACTTTACCACGTTCTATGTTTGCCGAAACTATTCATTATTTTTTTACTTTAAATCATATACAAGTTTCGTCAAGACAGAACTTGGTTTAACAAATCGGGAAAAATTTATCAAAGGTTTGGTGAGGTCTGTTATTTATGACATTGGGATTGCAACCCAACTTTTAGAACAAGAGAACCGTCAATTCCAAAGCCGAGTAGAGAAGTAAAGGGACAAGCATTTATATCTTAGCCGACGATACTATCTGTAGTACTGTATGACTTGGTATTCTAAAACTAATCAGTAATTGTAACAAACAAATTGTAAACAAACATGGCGATGAAAAAGAGTAACTGTCGAGTTTCTTGCCGGTTCTTCTCGGCAGATGACTGCATTCCGAAGCCGGTGGTAGAGTCACTCTGTAATTGACGATTCATAAATACTTGATACAAGTTTACATGAATAAAGAATATTTTGATTTTGATTTTGCATATGGTAAGACGGATAAGAAGATCGTTGGGGGAAGCCTAAATCCAATAGTAGACGTCTTTCGGCTGAGGAAGAAATAATAATAAAATATATACAAGAGTATAAAACTAAAAGAGCCAATCGGCAGTTTAGAGTAGGTTTATTCACCCCAAATTTTGATAAATTTAAACTTAGACTAGACAGCGCCTGCATAGCAATGTTTATGGATACTTTAGTACCTTCAAAAACCTTACTTCTACATTGCCTCTATGTACGAGTTATCGTCTGCACCCACGGTAATAAATCACCGACGTCCCTGAACAATATTGAAGCACAAAATCGAAATAACAAGTCACGTACTAAGGCGTATTATCTAAGACAAGTTTATCTCGAGACAACGCGAAGACATGGAAAGCTAAACGGGATAAGTCAGTTGACGCATTTTAATTTAATCCCAAACGTAGGCAGATCTAGGCTTTGTCATTGCCAACAAAGAACATGCCGGAACTGGTTAAGCCGGGTTTAAAACGAGCAAATCTGTTTAGGAGGAGCGGCAGCGGCACGTCTACGGCTGCTTAGGACGAGGTGGAACGTGGTGCGTTCCCACGGTACGGGACGTCACGACACAGAGAAGAACGACGACGAAGAAAATGTGAGGTCAAATTGACACTGACGTGCAGAGTGTCTTCAGCTTGTAACGAGTGTTACGACAGTTCCGTATTATATTAAAATCGTAATCTCATTATGCGAAATGCAGATTAAAATGAATAAATATTGATAAGTTTTTTTGTTTTGTGGCGGTAAAAAAAGTGGTACTAAAAACTTAGGTATTAAAATCTAGCTAAACTTATTACATAAAAATTCCGTCTAACGTGTTAATCCTGCGTGGGATAATATTAATTGAGAGTCACATATATTAAGAAACCAACATTATGTAATTATAAGGTTGTTCTAGATTTTAGATGATCTTCAAAATCATTACATTTATATTGCATGAGACAAATGTACCAAAACTAAAATCAGTTAAAAAGAGCTACGGGTCTTTATAGATAGTCAGACACAAAAACGCCCTACAAACATTCCTTTAAAAAAGGACGCAAAAGCATATTATTTGTGATTTTCCCCGTAGCTCTAAATCACGTTCAATGTCTTAAGAAAACCTACAACTAGCACTATAGTCTAATGGAAAAACACCCAACACAAGTCCAGGCGTCTGGAATTGAGCCGTGAATATCGGACCGTCCCACAAGCGCCGAGCAATCAAGCGCGACGCCGCCGGATCCGAAGGGAGCCGGTGACGCCGCAGTCTGCCGCGAATACATTTGTTTTGGAGAGCTTAAAGTATTCTAGAATTCGCTCTTTGAGATGCAACGACGGGTATACTTGAATGGAAATAAAAATAGGCACTATCCTGAAGTATCGTAAATTCGTTTATGTACACATATTTACGGGAATTAGATTTAGTTTTCTAGTGGAAATTAAGGTAAACTATTCCAAGATGAAATTTAAATCTACATATTTACGAGTGTAGAAAAATAAAAGAAGTTATGATATTTAACTTGTGTTGTGGGCTTGTCTTGCTTGTTTCAAAATTTTAATGAGTTAAAATCAACACAGGTTAAAGTAGTTGCATATAAGTTAGAACCTTCTTGTTTGATACTATTTTCTTTAAAAATCTTTCAGATTTTATTGACGAACTTTTATAATGTTTCGCGTTTCGTTCGTTACAAAAATATGGTGAAGTGGAAACCTGTCAAGAATTTAAATATGAAAATATATTTTTAAGCCAATTCGCAAGTTCGGAATAAGCCGTGAAATTATTTAGGTCACAAGACTTTTGTAAAAGGTATTCTAGTAGAGGATTCTGTTCTCCCGACCTGATCACTTGTAAACTTTACGAAGTTTAGTTCGGAGTGTCTAATTATTGTCCATCAGTGAGAAATATGACCGTCGCGTAAACTCATAAACTAAAGTCGTTCCTTTGAAATAGTTCACAATTTACGATTTCCTTCCTGCACCACTGGCACACTTAGATTGTTTCTTCACTTTCTTATTTAGAGCTATGATTAGCTTTTATCGTTTCTACAGGAAAGACTACAAGGCTAAATACGGATTACAAACATAAAATGGACTACGATAAAATTTCTTTTAGATAATTTGAAATGTACATAATTGTGCGATTTTTGATGTTTTCTGTTATAGTTTTGGCGTTAAAATATTCGTATCAATATGCTGTTTTAGTGTGATAACGTCTTTTTTTACATAATAAATTAATAAAGCCTGATTATTAAATGATGTTAGACTATCAGCTCCCAAATTATCAATTTTTTCTACAGCTGAAAAGTTCGTTTTACAAAAAATGGGATAATATTTGTAACCGTAGTTAGCCCAATCTTTTTTGTTGTGGAAGTTTTTTAGACATGAAAAATACTATTTAAATTGAAAAAAATATGTATATTGGGTGTAATTGCCTTCGAAAATGAGTATAGCGTCCTCTGGTGTACATCAAGACGAGACGCATCATTCTTATTCCTAAGGCCATTTCCCATGTCTATTTGGGGTCGGCTCTGGTACTCTTTATTCGCCAAGCAAACTGTGTCTGGTTGTCATCGAGTTTATGTTTCCTCTACCATATCCATACTTGCCGACTTATCAATATAATATCATCCGACATGGTCGTCAAAACAGAGAAAAAGTCCAAGCAAGTCCATATTACGACCTACACAGTACTAAACGTAGTCTGTGCATGGCTGTACAATGCTGTTACCGTTGTATGCAAGTCGCGACTTCGCTGTACCACCCGATTGGCGTATTAATTACCCGCGTTTGGTTGGTTCAACATGTTCGCAGCATTGCGTGTGGGCGTCGAATTGGCAGAATGGGCTTGCGAGTTCTAAATACAATGCGGCAGTCATAGGTTAGCAGTATTGCGGTAGGTCAGGTTTTGCATTATGGTCTCGCGTTAATTTTTTTGTTTATTTTTAAATTGACAAATAAAATAGCATCAAAGATTGATCTTATATAATAACAACAGTGAACTGTTGCGTCTTTCTTTGTTTAATATGATGATGAAGTTCCTCTACGGGGAAGCAAAATACTAGACTTTACAGATGAGTTACATTTGCGTACTAGGTGTTCAACCATACCAGGCTTCAACTTGAACGTGTGGTGCTAACACCTTCTGAATACATCTTTACTTAATAAACTTCATACTTGCTAAAATATATGGGGAGACCTTATAAGTCCGGAAAATCACAACGCTACTGTGAATTAAAGGACTAGTGCTGCCATCTCTGGAACTTCAGTGGAACTAGCTTGTCACGTGCTTATGTCAATTACTTGTTTGTCATGTTACAGTTGTTTACCTCGTCCTTTCCTTTGACGACGCACATCTTGACGTCGTTCTCGGGCGAGTACCACACCAGGCGGCGCTGCTCCGTCAGGTCTGTCAGGCTGAGGTTGTACACGACATTTCTGGAACAAAAGAAACTCATTGTTAATACTTATTTTTCTCTCTTAATAGGACTATCACTAAAATGCTTTTTAGGGTTCCGTAGCCAAATGGCAAAAACGGAACCCTTATGGATTCGTCATTTTCTGTCCTTCATGGGCGAGTCCGACTCGCACTTGGCCGCTTTTTATGCGTGGATTCGTCCAAGTGGATTATACAACGTTTTCTCGCAGGTATGTGATATTACTCTAAACTCTCAAACTACATAATGCTGCGGCAGTCTCAGATCTGATTGGCCATCATCATCAATGGGGAGAAAAATCATTACTAAAATTTTGATCACATATCCGGGTATTGAACGAATAGATAGTTAAATATTGCTATGATAATTTTGCAAAACTGTGTAATGTAAATACGAAGTCCTATTTTCGTGATAACAATTTATATTTTCTCTTGAAACTTGGACTGTGCTTACTCGAACTTTTTCTCAACCGACCTCCATTTGTTTCAGACAACCATAGAGAGAACAACCATATATTAAACAGGTAAGGCTTCAACTTGTGCGAAAACAACCAACAGAGCCATCCGAACCAGTTCTGCAAAGCCAAGTTTCGTTCACGCCCTGAGCCTGACCACTACACTTGTTTGAACCATTTAACTATTCGTCCGTCCATTTTAAACCGAATCGCGGCGGAGAATGGTCCATTTCGGCTTGTCACGGTTGTTGGTTGTTAGCTGAATGTTGGTTTGTGGTTTAATCGTGCTGGAGTTGGAATTTCAGGTGAGTTTGTTGGATGAGTGTTGGTCGTGGTCATGCCGCGTTTGCTCTCGCGATTAGAGGTGGCTTTATTACTGTTTTAATAACTGGGCGGAAGTGAAATAGCTTTACTGGACGGAATAGCGTTTCTGGGATTGCTAAAAGTAAATATTTATAAGTACATGTCTTGGGTACATTCTTCGCAAGGCGCCACCTCGTCAAGCTAAGCAAACATCTGTAGCTGCATAGAGTCTGGCCGATATAGTAAAGCTGTGCAGTTAGCCGCGTATCAGCATACCTTTTTTTTCTCAAATTCTCAATTTAAAGACAAATCTACGCGTTGGATACTAAGCTGGAAGTTGCTTGTGATCAATTGATTGATAAGGGGAAGATTGATGTGCTGTTTTTAAACTTTTACTACCTAATTAGACTATATTGTATGTTGATATACGTAGCTGAAAAAAAACTTTAATAAACAGCACTAAAATAACTTTAAAAATGTCACATCTAATTTAGGCTCAAACTAGTTAACTAAAATTAGATTCAAAAAGGTTATCTACCACGTTGTCCAGATGTCGGTCATTAAGAAGGTTAACCCCTTCCAATCTTCCTAATTGACATTTAACCACTTCCGCATAAAAGTAGGGTTTATTAATCCAAGTTTAACTGGTTGGGAACTCCGAAAACTAACACCGGAATGATATTAGTAGTGTTCAGGAATCGGGGTGGATTATAGACGAAGTTGGGACAATTTTCACGTTAAAGCATGACCTAGTTGCATGCATGCAACATGAACTTATAGTGTGTGTTGGTAACTGCCCAGTTTCTGTGTGTACAGTTAGCGGTACATCAACCTCATCAAATCTGTTTTTGTTTTAACCGCTAGCGACACCTGCGGCATTGTGTGGGATTCGGGACTGAGGAATGTTCGCCCCGCTACCCGCTAGACTCACCTGGTTCCTCCTACACAGCCGAGTATCCCTGGTATATAAATCAGTTTAAACGTCTCACTCGAAATTGAAATCTATGCAATGGACATACAGCTGCAATCAGTTGTAGGGAATATGACATTTGTAATAGAAATACGTGGTACGGCTGTACCTGCCTAGGCTGCAGACAGTTTCTGCCAGTCAGTCGAAAAGTGCCGCCTTGATCGGAGAAGTACGAGTATGTACTATTGTACATACCTACCACACCACCCCCTCACTTCTACTCGAGTAGAGCTTTGATATTGCATTTAGTTTAGTAAGTGAGAGAACTGGAGGCTCTACAGGTTCCACAGATACGGTCAATTTGATCTTATTCTAACAATAAGATATTTTCTGATATGCGCACTGACAGTAAATCAGGTCCGTCATGAAGAAAAGGGTCTTTCGAAAGATTTTAACGACCCTTTTGGGCAAGAAACGTAAAAAAGAATGACCCGAGATTGTGATAAATAACTAAGGTTATCTCCTTTCTTTCGAGATTATGGCATCGTGACGTAATTGCGAAAGTCCCAACCCTTAATTAAGATATTTGGCACGAAATTTCATAAAGAAATTATGATGTAAACTTTGCCAATTACAAAGCGGCGTAGGCAGTGTGACTTACATAATGTTTCCCAGATTTACCTCGGCGACTTCATTGCTGAGGTGAGATTTGGTTTGATTTAATTGTTATGGAGATATTGCTTTATTTTATTGAACTAGTTGCTTAGCAGCTATGATACTTTGAACAATGGATAACATCTATAGTTAGTACGAATGATCGAAAGCGTCAATTTATTTTACTCGTTAAACAAAATCAAACATTAGGATAGGCTTCAAAGCCGCATTTATGAATCGTCAGACATTTTATTTATCTTACAGAATCACACTCTACCAGTGGAATCGGATTGTTTATCTATCGTGAACAACCAGGAAGAAACTCGACAGTTAATCCTTTCAATCCCAAAAAAACCTCCAAAATTATATCGCCGTTTACTGCACCGCTTAGTAAAAATAGGGTTGCAATAAAAGTGACATAACTTAAAAATATTCGAACGCGAACATAGTCATAAAACCCAATAAACCAGACGCATCTCGGAATTTGAGAGCATTGAAAAATGCACTAAATCACGCTAGGTATCTTTATGTCTTTCAAAATTAAATTCTCCAGTGCCATTATCTTGTAAATAAGGCATTCGCATTGATGTCTTGTAAGCGTGTAATGCAATTCTTAGCTGCGGGGTGCGTAGTGATTCGTGCTGGGGTGACCATTTATCTTTGATGCAAATCAGGGTAGGACTATGGATTTAATCTATTAGTTATTTACGATGACAATATAAACAACAATATAACATCGATACAATTAAAATGAGGCTTTCTGTCTTAAATTTATAGTCGTATAGATGTGAGGAATTCATTATTAAAAAAAAATCAATTGGAAAATACAGATAATGATCCTAAAAAGCGTTACAAAAGGCTGTATTGTGTAGGATTGAAAAAAATTGAATGAATGAAAAGATTAGAGTCTCATATCTCTTAAAATGCCAAAGATCTGGGTACAGTAGTCCCCACTGAGAAACGCTATAATTTGCTCAAGTTAGGGGAACCAATTTGTGGGACCCGTATATTTTTACGCTAACCGTTTTTTTGTTGGGACAGCGTGACGCAATCAAGTCTTAACCAATAATAAGGTTATTTTATTATCGTGGGGGTTGGAACTGAGAAAATATAGTGTGTAGGTACTTTTACGTAAATATTTGTTTGTCTTTCGGGGGATGTAAAATATATAAAAAATAAGACTTTAAATAATTCAAATAAAAAATGGAAGATTGCTTTTGACGATAAACATATCGCTCAAATTACTGGGTGTAGGACATCTGTTTTTGCTTAGGTTTCAATATTACTGGTACTCGTAAACATTTATGAAGTACTAACCAAAGATGGGGGTTACCCTGGGGAATATAATTTTTGACTTGAGTCTAGAGAAATTAAGGTTCTTAATATAATTTTTGACTTTAGTCTGGAGAAATTAAGGTTCTTGGTCAAAAAGAAAAAAGGTTTCTAGTATGAAAAAATAAAATGGAAAAACTATCACGCGATGACTAAGAAAAGTGAATTAAGCTGCGAGTGAAAAGCCCTAGTACAGCATACCAGCAACGAACAACGTGTGTGGCCTAAACGTTATTACCGTCTAAAATATGATCGTGAAACAATTTTGACGGACCACGGGCTTGTCCGGTAAAACAACACAAAGCTTCGTATCCTTTGTCAATTTCGCGCTTCAGCGATTCCCGCCATGTTCCCGCCAAAAGGCGGCCATCTTGCGTCGCGTGTGTGTGACGGACTTCAGCGCCATCTATTGTCTAACCGTAAAGATAATATGTTGAAGGTAATCGGAATCTCGACTTTGTAGTTCGGAAATTTTGTACTTGAAAGGAAATGATATTTTATGAGTGGCTTGGACGGTCTGGGGGATTTTATTACCCTTTAGAAGTGATAATCTTCTTGTTATGTTTTAGAGAATGAATTCTCTTTCAGTGATTAATAGTTATCTAATGTTTAACTAATCTTGTTTACAAAATGGGGGTTGAAATGTCAAATCTACGCAAGTGCGCAGAGTGTTAGAAGCATCAATAGTGGCGTAATTTTTTTGGATTTTCTTATGTAGTCTGCTTTTTCTTACTCTATATTGAGAGTACTTATGGTTACTAATTTAAATATAAACAAATCAATTAATAAAAATGTTACTTGATAAAAAGTAACGTCGCTCATAATAATTAAACACAACAATAAAAGTTTGATTTGAAAAATACTACCTTATCATTGAGTATGAACATTTTGATGTTAAATATTGTCTTTTAAAAAGTTACAAATTATATTATATTCTTAGGAAATCTATCTACTTACAGCGCTTTCACACGGGCAGTCCAGTTTTTTGCAGGATCCCGTTTGATGGCGAATGTGTTTATATGATAGCGTTCACACGAGCATCCCGCATGCGGGATACTGCAAAAACCCGATCCGGCATTCGTTACATTCCCTCTAATATGGTTGAGTTAAGTTGATGTCGGGTGGTTACATTCCCTCTAATATGGTTGAGTGAAATTATGGCTGGCACATACGTCATACTTGTGCTGCAGGTGCCACCTTTGGGCACTGGTCTTCCAGGGCTCACGGATTTTTCTAGATTATAGTCTCATTCTTATACTTTATACTGTATGGCTTGGTATTCTAAAACTAATCAGTAATTGTAACAAACAAATTGTAAACAAACATGGCGATGAAAAAGAGTAACTGTCGAGTTTCTTGCCGGTTCTTCTCGGCAGATGACTGCATTCCGATACCGGTGGTAGAGTCACTCTGTAATTGACGATCCATAAATACTTGATACAAGTTTACATGAATAAAGAATATTTTGATTTTGATTGATTTTTGATTTTGATTCGGTTTTGTCACTAGAAACTGGATCCGTCGTCCAGTAAAAAGCGGGATCCCGTTTAGTCGCACAAATATTTATATAGCAGTGTTCACACGGCAGTCCAGTTTTGCAGGACCGGCTTTTTACTGGATTCCGCAAAACTGAATTAGTCGCACAAATATTTATATGGCAGTGTTCACACGGCAGTCCAGTTTTGCAGGACCGGCTTTTTACTGGATCCCGCAAAACTGAACTGCCGTGTGAACACACCGTCCAGTTTTGCAGGATACAGTAAAAAGCCGGTCCTGCAAAACTGGATGCCGTGTGAAAGGGCTGTTAGGTACGTCACTTTGTAAAAATGCTATTTACGCAGTTTCAACTGAATATTTTGATATAAATGAATTAATTTCAGCGAATGGAAGTGTTCAAGTTGCCAATCAGAATGACACTCATCAATAAACATGACGGCAGCTCGCGATGATTGAAACCGAATGAAAACATCAGACACGTAGCAGTTTTAAGCGAGATTTACATAATAAATAATATTATTGATTTGATTTCGCTCGCATTTGAAACTGGGACATGTAATGAATGAGATATGATAGGGATTCTACATATTTGCGGCGTAACCTTATTAGTATAAGTAGGTTCTACTAATCCAAGTATCATTGAAAGCTGTTAATTTCAATAAATTATTATTATAGTCCTTGAATAACATTATTATAAGATTTGTGGTAGCTAAGCGAGACGAGCTAATGAATCTAACTTGACTATTATTTTTTTGACACAAACCATTTGTTTTGTTAGATAAATGACATACATTTACGATTTGAATATTTAAAAGACTATCTCCCAACTTATACTTTCTCTTATATAAATAGGCAGTTTCTCGTATATCCCGAAACAACAAAGAAATAGAATACATAAAGGAGAATAAAACAAACAGATAAATAATTCAATCCTTAAGAGGGACATATGCGAATTTATTTATTTCTCTTGTTGGCTTTGGAATCTGTAGCATACGCGAGGAGCCAAGACGCCAGGGGATCAACGGGGGTCCATAAAATGTCTCTTAACTAGACGTAGTAAAACAGCGAAAGAAAACATTGGGGGACGAGGCATTGTCGTTGAAAGAATAAATTATAGATAGTGCAACAAAGTGACTTTATCACAGTCGTCTCCCCTCAAATTGTTACCATTTGTAATCCGCAAAAAACGAGATAAAACACTACTTTATTCTTGTTAGTTTTTTGTGCTTCCTTTGTTCTTCTGCAGTCTATTGTAGTTCGGAAAGCAAATTGTCACGCGTAGAGAAGCGAATAGATAACATATAAAATACCAGCCGAATTTTGGAGGAGGTTATTTCCTTTTTGAAATCGATTACAAATTACTTTTTTATACATAGAAAGCTAATCAAACGCTAAAGAAGTTTTACTAATAGTTATAACCGAGACGCGAATTGAACACACCCAAGGATAGATATCTAAGAGTTACTACCACTACACCCCAGAGGTTAAAATTTATTAAAAATATAATATAGGTACTTAAACAATTTTATAAACTTTAATTATTTTTAAGAAATCCCATTTGAAACGGGTCAGCGATAAAAGAAAAAAACAAGTTGAGGTTAGAATGATTCAGCGTAAAAACTTCAATTCAATACGTTTTGTTTTAGTTTTTTAACAACGAAAACCGATTTCAACCTTCGATGCGCGCGTTCTGGGAGACCAAAAGTCAAACCGTCCTTAAAATGCAACCCTGGGAACAACGGACGCAATCTGAAAAAAACTGGACAAAAGCGAATCGTACGTTGGCTGAGGATTCCATATAAATTTTTAGAAAAAAAAAATAACTTGACCAGATTGTGAACAAGTTGTTTTTTTTTATATGGTAATATATTTCCACCATTCCTTCCATTATGCATTTCAAATATAATATTAAAAAAATAGTTGGCAAATAATTTAATCGTCACAACAATGGGAACTGGCTTGTCTTGAGCTGGGGTCCGATGACTGACGGAAACACGTCTAACCTCTGGGTTATTTACTGGACACTGGCACAGTGGTACTGGTTTGGGAATCACAGACCCGAGTAGTGTTCGTAATCAGACTCAAATTATGCCAGTTAGTAACCACTAGTTAATAATAAATTGGTGGTATTATATTTCAACATTTATGAGGTTCATGAGAGTCCTGACAGTCGGACAATTGGGATCAGGATAACTGTAATGTCCATTAGTCCGTTCTTTTTCTTATTTGAACTACGGAACCCCAAAAAAAGAAAACGTTTGCGTAAGCCAATATCGTAGAAACGGCCACTATTCCCAGTGTGCATGAACACCGTTCATACTTGATCGGTTTTTTAATCGGACCTTTGTCAAAAATTTCAAATTTCGCGCCGGAACAGAGGAATTCGACTATCGGCAGATGCAATTTGTTTGCATGCACTCGACACGGTCCCGATATTGGAAAAGTTTACGGGTTCCGTTTTAGAACAATATCAATAGGACATTCGGGCACGTGCATCGTATATTTACTCGGTCGAACATTGGAAACAATGCATTGGTTATATTTTAAAAATATATTTATTTTTTTAAATTTGGTCGGCTGTAAAATCAGAGCTGGATTTTGCGGAACTTATTCAAAAAATATGACGGTTTTGGAGCAAAACATTTTTGTTATTTTGTTTAATTTCCTATTTTGTAAACGTCGGAATAGATTCATTTTAACCGTCTTTTTAAATACAGTCAGTAGCTATTATACATCTATACTGTTTGATTTTAAGATGCTAAACAGACTCGGACTAATTTTGGTATGAACATTGGAAACCATAAGCGAATGATTATTTGAGGTCAAAGGTGTACAATTTTTGAGGTTATGCTACATGCGAGTGAAATAACCAGCAGTATAAAAATCTTTTAATGTGGACAACTTATCCCGCGGGATAAGTTTTAAGCGGGATGAGATGACCAAAGCCTCATTTTTCCATGCTGAAAAATCTTTAATGTCTATATGTACTCTCTACTCTGAAACTTAATTAACAAAATAGGAAACAGAGATAATGTTTAAATTCAGGGTTTCAATTTTAATTATAAAAGGCCTGAGAAAATTCTTCTGACCCACCCGAGTAAAAGAAGACCGGAAACAAATAAAACTTTACGAAGTATTTTACGAATCCTTTCACGGGGCGATGCGTTCAAAAGTGTCAAGTAACAAAACTATAAGGAAGTAAAAAGAAAAAGGGATCCAGAACCTTTTTTATGTAGGTCTATCAGAAGAAAAGGCGAAATGGATATGGTCCTATTGGAAATTTGACAACATTATGCTTATTTCGATCGAAAAGTAACGTAAACATAATGATCAGTCGCTTTCCGAGCGTTGTTTCCCGATTCTATCAATATGCCGTTTATCCATTGCTCAGGATTTTGATAACGAATCGCCTGCTTTCAGATCTTTCGAACCTTTAAAATATACTGACTTTCAGACTATGGTCTACTATGGTCAACTTGGGTAACACACTCGTAATTAATTTTTAAACTTATGAACTTATACTTGCTGGACAATAATTATTGTTAATTAATTATAATTAATATTTTTTCGTGATTCGGAAGGTACGACGTTGATTTTAAATGTCGATGATGATGATGATGGATACGTCTTGACGACCCCTTACAAATAAGCCAAGATCATTACTGAATACATAAACGTATTAAATAAATTAAGCTGGAACGAAAGTCTTAAAAACTTCCAATCACTAGATCAGAAACGAAATCGATCAATCAAGCGAAATGCACCAAGTTAAATTGCACCACAATAAGCAACGAGGAAACGTCATGGAGCCGATGAAATAAACGATGAATGTTGTTGAGAAACAATTGCAATAAATCTCCGAACATGTGAATCGAAATTTCTCCCCGCCTGTGGCGTGAAGTTTTCCAATATTGACGCGCCCGCGCTATGGAAAAAGAAAATGGCGGCAACAGCCAATCCACCTGAGTGCCTATTTGACTGTCAAATGCTGATGACATTCGTCTTGACGGATTTAAGGACCCTCAAAGTAGTGTTAGCGTGGATTACGCTGTGAATATAGATGAAGATATACCTGTAATTGATATCTTCTCGTTACTGCATCTAGTATGCATTTAGTTAATTATTCAGACTGTATGTGATAGGTCATATTGTGGGATTCATGCGTGGTAATGGATATTAGCCTTTATAGGTAACCGACTGTGGAATTGGTTTGCGTGGAACTTGACTTATTAATAATTACAAAACAAATCTACGCAATTATAAATGAATAGGCGTAATTATGAACGTGCCCTCCGGGGTATTATCTAACCACATTGCTTGACATTTGATTGATGACATATTCAACAAGTCATTAGATTTGAGCACAGAAAATATAACTTTGAGTCTTTTGGAGCGGATTTTAAACTACATATGTATATATGCAAAGATTTTTTTCTTATTTTTTATGTACATTCGTCAAGTTAGGGATGGTTTAGACTTCCATAAGCATTTTTGTTATAAGCTGACGCTTTTGTTGATTGTTTGCACTACAGATATCTTGTTCATTAAGTGAATTTACTGTTGTCTTAGAGCATTATTTACCGCTCTAAAATTGCTGTAGATTTAAGGATGGAAATAATTACTTGTTATTAAAATTAAATGTCATTTTTGTATTTTTCCACATAGAGACAAACAAACAAAAAGGCTTTCCAATTCCATTTATTACGCGTAATATTTCAGTACTAAAACGTAATACGGTTTGTAAACCTCAAAAACTTTATTGTCCCGTTTTCAAGTAGAGCTAACGAATCGGAATGAATACAAAACCGGCATGTATACGGGTATTCGACAAAAATCTGCGTTTACACATGTAAATTGAATGAATATACAGCTCGGACAGTTAATAAAGAGTATTATTGGTTTTAGATTTGCATATTGTAATGTTTTTGATACTAACTGCGGTCGACACTGTCATCTCAGGTGGGTTTCGGCTCATCCCTTTCATGTGTCAAGAACAAACTGCGGGAGCTTAGTATGGAAAGGGGAATCCGGGGGAGTTTAGTGGGTAGTGGGGTGGGTATACTGCTTGTCCACCGGAGCGGAGCGAGGCAGCGGATCAGAGAAACGGAGAAATTTTAACCAATATGATTGCAACTCTCTGTCTGAGCGGAGATTTTGTGCAATCCTTTTGGTTAACATTTCTCAGTTTCTCCGCTCCGCTGCCTCGCCGGGTAGCAGGCAGCCTTAGTCCCGAGTGCCACACACAGCAGTCTAGCCAGCCTGCGGTTATGGTGCTTTAACGCATTTTTCTCCAAAAAAAGGGGGAGTGGAGTTTGTGGGTAGTGGAACATTTGATTAAAGTACGTGGAAAATACTTTTTCCACCTCTTTTCCTGTGGCTTCTCCCACACAGGAATCGTATTTTTGAAACTTTTCGCCGACCTCTTCTGGGGCGGGTTGCCGACCGCTGGCATACATAATACAAATTCTTAACATTTTAATTAAACCCGTTCAAAATGACGACCGCACTGGGCCTCTATTGTTATCTCGCTCTGACATCTCGTGATTTATGATGAGCGAATGGGAAGGGTTGCGACGAAATTCGTGAAATTTAACTTGTAATTTTTGTGGTTCAACAAAAGGGTACATTTGGTTATTAGAAATTCTTAAAAACGTTGGTGTCTCTGGAGTATTTGTTGAATGTTACTTGAATCTCTTTGGAGCATAATTTTTTAAAGCGTTTAAGCTTAGGCTTTTTCATTATCAACGTTTTAAGCATTATTTGAGACTATCATCTTAGATTTGCATCGATATCAGCTTGTAAATTGTACCTAACACACTTTTGTGACTTTCAAATGTACTGTGAAAAGTAGTAGAGCAGTCTAACAAGACTTGTAAGAGATTAAGCTCAGACCTTAGAGCATTAAACCAAAACTTGAATGATATAAGGCTTAGACAGGCTATGGACTATAAAAGATTTTATAACAGAAATATTCTAAATACAAATTAAAAGCGTGAAAAAAAAAGAAGTCTTCTGAATTGCAAGCAGCATGGGAGACCATTTTTCTTTTCTGTGGAGATAACCAATATAAAAAGGATTACAAAAATATTCTGTACATTCTTTTTACTTAGCTATAGCTTGGACTAGAAAAAATGTAATAAACAAAGAGTATTGCATTTATAATAGTATAAGACTATAGATGAGGAAAAACATGTCACGCCAAAAGCTAGGAACGGAGCACAAACGTACTGTGTTACGGTGCGTACAGATTAAGTAACATGTTATATAACATGTGTTTTATAACACGTCAAAATTATCTGACATTATTTTTCAACAAAACATTTAGTACTGAAAAAGTAATATAACATTGTTTGATAACATGTTATGTTATATAATCTGTACGCACCTTTAGTTACACACATACTTCAATTCCAACAATAAACTTAAAACAACATCCTCTAAAGGTCATATCACAAACGAAAACATTCCATACGAATTAAGGACACATCAAGAAAACGCGATTTACCGAGAGGTTAACATTTACTCGGCCAACATTGTAGGTAACAGGCAAACAGGCAACCTTATTATTTGGCCCATATGTTTCCCCAGCGTTCTTTTGATTAAACAATAGAGTTAGGCGCAATGCGAGGAACTTGGACCACCTATTTGTTGTGCCCTAAACAAATAAAGTAGTTTCGGCGGGCAGATCAGTTAACTACTTAAGTGTGGGCCGCCGCCTTAGTTGCGAGGATATGCTATAAATTACCGTGGCTTCAATAATGTTTTAAGAAGGTTAGGAAATAGGAAAATGTTTAGTTTTTTATCTAGCAAAATGTTAGTACGATAGAACTCAACCAATAAAATTAATTAGTCATCAATTTGGTGTTTAGTTGAAAGTCACTATTACACAAGAGTGTTGTACCTATGCATGAACATGTCAGTTTGTATAGGTCTGAGTGTTTTTCATCCATTATGTATTGACAAATAAATATACAAGTATTCTTTATCCGTAGTCTGGTACCCATAGTACAAGCATAGGTTAGTTTTTTACTAATATTTTACCTGTTATACGGAAGCGGTCAATATATTTTATTAATAAATACGAATTTACATAGCGAATTCAAAATTGAGTAAATTGTCCATATACGAGTATTTCCTCCGAGTACCAACAAAATAAAACAATAAGTACACGAATTCTATTATTTGCCGAACTCTTAAGTAAGAAGAACGTGAATAGGAATTGGGCTGATTTATTTTACTTCCGCGCAAACCGAGTTTCCATATAACCCCTTATTTAGTTAATTCTAATTGAAGGGCGGGAGGCCCCATTCGGGAATTTACACCCTTTCATTGTTTGTATGATAAAGTTATGGGAGTGCATACATACAACGTGTTAAGTAGAAACTCTGCGAAATGGAAAATTAGTTCTTACTGTCAAGGTAGACTTTACCAAATTAGTTAATTTTACAGTTTAGCTTTTTCCTGTAAGTTACTTTTAAATGTTTTATGATTGTATATAATGATTTTTAATGCCCATTATATATCTTATCTTGAAGTATGCTATAGACTTAAAGTATTAATTCAAAACGTTCTAAGACTGATGTAATTAGCCTTTCACTCACCTAACGAAGCGGAATGAATAAACTGTTACACCTCAGAATTTTGTAGGAGGTGGTATTTCCCCGGCCCATCCGACTTGGCCAGTCTACCACACATAAAATGGTGGTCAAAAAACAAGTACAGCCAAGGATTTGAAAAATCATAAAAATCCAATATAAAACGAGCCATTTGGTGTAATGGTCGAGAAGTCGGCTATTACAAACATTTGTGTGCATGAACATGTTTGTTTGTATCAGTCTGGGTGTTTCTATGTATAATATTTACAAAAAAAAGTATATAAGTAATGTTTATCCGTTGTCTGGCACCCATAGTACAACAAGCTAATGCTTAGTTAGGGGCTAGATGGCGCTGCGTGAATAATGTCCAGAGATATAAGACTTCCAAAAGCGTATAAACGTAGATCTAAATGTTTTGGGAATACTGTAGATTGATAGTTTTGTATTTGTTGTCGATGAAAAAGCGATACGTGATTTGTCAACAGTATCTAGCACGGAAAGAATACAATCGCTTGCTCATGACGGAAGCGACGCCAGAGAGGGGTCGTCTCAATCAAGAGCCCCCACAGCGCCCCAGGGGCGATCAGTAGTAGTGATGGATGCTCACGTCATCTCTGCACTTTTTGTTACGACAGCCATTATTCCGATGTCTTGAGATACTTTAGGCCTGAGAGTGATTACTTACAATGTATATTTGTGTGCATAATCATGTCTGTTAATACTTGCTTGAATGAAGGGACTTACTATTCGCAATTTTATGTGGTTTGGTTGAGTGCGATTGGAGTATTTCAGAGTTCGATCAAATTCCAGCTGTGTTTTTGCCATTTAAGTATTGAAACCAGTTATCACTTGAAATTAAAAGCTCAAATATAAGGTCAATGAAAAGAAGACAATGACAATACACCTAATCCTTCGATTATTGCAGTACATACATTGTGCAATTTAAATTAGGCTAAGGTGGCAATTTATCACATAACGACGTCATGTGACTTATTGCTAGCGAAAGTTGTACCAGTAAGAGTATATACATTTTATGTAAGAACTCTATTACTAATAATGGACATTATCATCACTATCTTTTAACTGGAAGATTTTCACAGCTGAATAAGTATAGGCTTCATCCAAATATCTCCAAAACTATCGATTATCGCATTTCATCGGTCCTCTTTGTGGAAGGCCTAATAACAGAATAAAAATGTATCTACAGTAATCTAAATTCATGAATTATTGACTATGAAATTAATATAAAATGAAAAGACTGTTTTTTACTAAGGAGTCCATTAGCATTCAATTTAAGCCCAGTGATATTCGATGAAGTGTCAATGTACATATAGACAACATCAGTAATCAAGGAGCCGCACTCAGTAATTCGATAGCTGACATGTTTGACAAACACTGACGCGTCAGGTGAGGCGATGTAATCTAATGCTGAGGTTTAAGAGAGACGAGCCATTTGTGGCTACAGTGAAGTAAGTATCTGTTGACACTTCGATAAGCACCAGACTTTATTTAACCTTTATGAAAGAGGGAGACAATAGAGCAAGAGTAAGAAAAGTCATCATTGCCACTGGACATCTACGAGTATGACTAAGGCCTATTGTCCACGTAAACCGCACGTCATGCGCACGCTTTCGTCAATTGACGATTACAAGACGAATGCTTGCATTTTGCGTAGAAACCTTTAAAACTGTGTCCACGCTGCGGCACGTCGCGTCATGCGTTCGTCATGCGGTGCGGCGCGGCAGCGTGGACACAGTATTGAAGGTTTCTACGCAAAATGCAAGCATTCGTCTTGTAATCGTCAATTGACGAAAGCGTGCGCATGACGTGCGGTTTACGTGGACAATAGGCCTAAGGGTTCAGATGTGTTCACTTTTTTTGCAGGAAAGTGCTTTTGGAGCTAGCGACGCATTTAGCTGCGCTCTGTCCACTTGGATCCCATGCTTGGATCCTTTACTTTACAACTTATACTCGTATTTCAAGTTATGGAAGATGGGATTCAACAAAATCAGAGCGCTCCTTAATATAGGTAATAGTCAGCTAAGAAAGCGTGTTTATAATAAGAAATGTAAACTTAAAATTTTCATGAAATTCTCACGCAATGCACAGCTTGTGAAACCAACGCAAGCAAACTATTAAGCTAACGATCGCACTTTAACTTTGTGTTGATAAAATTTAAACGCCGCCTGTGACAAAATCCGCAAAAACGTTCACACTTTGTAGATATAAGCAAACATTCAGCTGGGGCCACTAGAACCGCGATTTGAGATCGGTTATGGCGGCGGAAATGGCACCTCGGAAACTCAGTGGGCGTTTTGCATCTATTTTTATTGTCTCATAGCTAGAAGATGGAGTTGTGTGAATTGTTTCATCTCTGGCATTTGTTCCTTGGATGTTTAAATTCATCGAATGGATATGACAGATGTTTAGCATGAGCGATGTCATGTGAATGATGAAATATGTGTTAAGAAGGAAATTTTTTAGATTAGTATTGCAAGTGAAACAGTTTTTCACTGACTTGGCACTCGGAATGTTTGTATTTATATAGGTAATGAAGAAATTGGAGACGTGTGTTTTAGGAATGGCCTGTCCTGTCATGTTCTGATTGTTAATGTGGGAGCCAGAGCACACTTGGAACTTGGAGGTAATAGTTCAGTATGGAGATAAGATGACTACCTATCGTGTTGGTAGCATAATGTGTGCCTCTGGTCTTCTTGGGAAAAGAGTAGGGAACAATAGTATAGACTGCCACTGAGAACATTAAGATAGCGCTTGGTGGCTAATTAGTCTAATTACTAGAATTAGGTGAACCATATGCCTGTCTAACTACATAACGTGTACAAAAACACTTTTGCAAACATTATTTTATAAATTTTAAAGTATCAGTAAAATATATATTACATTAGATTTTTTTTAAATTGTATGAAACCTGTTTAACAGCCTAAAATGTATAGTCCGTGTCAACTTAATTGGTTTGTCTGAAGTTAGTTGCGAGCGTTGTTTGCGCAGGTGCGTGGCGCGGCTGCGTCCCTTTGACACCTACATTTGTGTTCTGCTCAGGATTTCGAACGATGTTCAGACAAGCCAGTTAAGTTGACACGTATTATATTAGTAGTGGTCTCGCTATTCTCATGGCCCATCAGTTAATTCTGTAAGGTCGCTTACCGTGCGGAAACGTTATTCGGCCCGCGTCCCATGTAATGTTATTCTGGCATAGAGGGTGCGAGCCTCTTTTGTGCCCTTTTAACAAAATTAACGTTGTTTCGGCCGGCCCAACCGTGTGTAGCGATATTATCAAAGAGTATCATTTGCCGGGCGTAAACACCTCTCTTTAACGGCTGTGGCCTTGGTGTAGTTTCCGTTTTTTACTTTACAAATTAGTTTATACTTGGCACTATTTGTGCCTATTTAAGTTTAAAGGTAGAATTATTCTGTCGTACACTTTCCGTGATATGTTATAGAACAAAACATGAGTTGTTGGGAAGGCAGGTAGGTATTACGTATAATAGAGCAATGCTGCAGGCAGTAACGGTCGACTGGGGGAGTACAACTCTTACAGAAGCCCTATGTCTCATACGTTTAGTGAATTAGAGTACCAGATGCCCGAACCCCACATTTCCCTGCTCCCTCCCTTAATGGAATAGGCCACCAGTAGCCGCTTACCATTAAGTGGACTGCATCCTAACTGAAATATCATAAACGAAACAAAATATCTTTAGTCAAAAAAAGTAACCCTACTAGCATGTTTTTCGCGACACGCAGTTTCGGACCAACCACAGCTGGTGAATCCATATATTCAATACTCGGCATTTTTACTTCGGACAACAAAGCGATGGCCGAAAACCCCGAATGAATAAATCTGTTCTTAATTAATCATATTCGCGCCGCGGTCGAGAAATCAATTCTCGAAACGAAAACAGTTTAGCACGTACAACCACGTACAATTAACAATTATTACCAAACATGTTTATCATTTTAATGCGATATGTAGCTTGCTATCGTCTTTTCACACGTGCTGAGTTCATTAATAAAACCAATTCTGATTTCATTTATATAAATAAATCCCTACACTATTGAGACAGTACCGTCCAACCCCAACCTAAGCATATTATATATTCTGTGGCATAGGGACACATAAATGTACAACAAGTAGGCAACTGATTTCTGATTCTGGAAAAATTCTGATTCTGATTCTAAGTATAGCTTACTATGGGTCCCAGACAATGGGTTAATATTACTTTCATACTTTTTTTAAGACATCCAGGCCGATGCAAATAGACATGCTCATGTCCACAAAATGTCTGTACCGTGCGGTGCGGGAATACCGTTCGAACCCGCGATCTCTTGGTGTAATAGCCGACTTTTCAACCATTACACAAAATAGCTCTTCACATTTGGCAAGAACTGAAACCGAGTGTGAGACTCGGGGGGTGCCACTAAACTTTCAGGGTTACTCTTTTATGAAAGAAAATAGTTGAGCCATCTCAGGCCACCCGACGCGCGACGATTTCGAATCCAGGTCAATCTCCCTTCAGTCAGCAAAAAAGCTGTTATAAATAATAATTATTTATATTATCACAAAAAGGCATTTTCGAAATGACTAATCCAAGAATTTCACATTTTTCTTCCATTTGACTTCTATTGCTGACCATACCAACAGTCCTAATTATTCATAACGAAGTTTGAATAGTCACTTCATTCTCACTTACATCGAGCCCTATTAAAACGTGTAGTCCGAAGGTTTCGAGTGCCAGGCGAAAAATAAATTTAATATTCGAACAAAAATTATTCCAACCAATTTCTGCGAACGGAATATGTTAATATCATGTAGACCTTATCGTATTTATATAAAGTTACTTGCGGCCTTCAATTAGGCACGCTTCGGAACTCATTATTTTCGTTTTGGCACTTTAATGAAATAATATAATTTAAATTTTTTGAGCTAGAAATAAAATTAAACTTGATTGTTGATGTACATATTTACTATTTAGGTGCGGTGTATCTAATAGTAGAAATATTACACAATACGCTATATTCAAATACCGCACCGCGCGCGGCTTGTATGTGTGAACCATAGTGTCTATGCGTTGTCATTCGTTTCTTTGATTGTATTTTTTTTTCGGAGGAGAATGAGTTTATGCACCGTAACCGCAGGCTAGCTAATCTGCGGCCGTTTGTGGGACTCGAGACTAAAGCGTCCACTACCCACTAAACTCCCCTATTCTTCTTTACACCCGATTGGGACGAGCCGGTGCCAGCGTTGTGGCTATTGACCAGCCCATCCCCGGGCTCTCTGATTGCACTGAGAAACGGGTCGAGATTTTGTATGAGTGTGGCTAAAACACTACACTTCAACACGAAGGCTGGTGATCACAAATTCAAGTTATGATCGTAAAATCTAAATTATACAAGCCCTTGTAAATGAGAAAGGAATATTCATCATAAACGATGCGAAATAATCTACCCACTTGAAATATAGACTTATTAACCTAAAAGTCAATACTTTAGCTCAAATACTCACTTATAGGTATTTACTTAGTTGAACAAAGCCACTTGTGAGCAAAATCTTCGGCAGCGATGGAAATTTTATAAGGGTCAAGTTGTCTGGACGGGTATTTAGCCGTTAAATACTCTGTCCCGGTCTAGACCACTTGTTCGGGACAATTTCTTTTGTTATTAGAGGGAGGAAAAGGAGCAAAGGGACCGTCTGATAGTAAGTGATTACCGCTGCCCATGGACACCTGCATTGCAGTTGCATTGCTGGCCTTTATGGAAGATACCTACTTACTTTTATATCTGACCATTTAATAGCCCGTGTCTCTCTTCTGTGCTTGAAAAATGCTTTTATAACTTGCAATTCTGAGGTGTATATCGCCTTTACTTCAATTATTGTTTTGTTGTATACGTTAGTCATAAGTTATTATTTTAATCTTAACTTGTCTTCGTGCGCGTGTACCATACGCGACTTTATTTTACAAAGATGAATAGTCACTCTCCAGCTCCCAAACTATAATATATCAGTATATTAAAATGTCCCATTGCAAGGCAAAGGCCTCCATCATTGAATCAAGTCATTGCCGACAGATACTGGCCTAATCACACTTTACGCTTACGAAATGCGGATTGGTGATCCTAAACCCGAGTTGTGTCCGAAAAACAGACACAAATCTTACTCTAATTGAACCGAACACCGAGTTCTTGGCACAAAAAAAAATACCAAGCCAAGAAAAATGCAGATCCATTCCTCTGTGAAAGAAGGACACCATATAAAAAAATGTAGCCTCCGGCGCAAAAAGGTTGACAAGTGATACGTCGTAATATCCCAACAATGGTCTAAACTCGCGTAATTTGAAATATTCATCCGTTCCAGCTAAGTTTGCGTTCTTTCCGAATCATATTTACATGACAATGGTCACGTCGCGGGAGCAAGCGCGATGGGACGAGCGAGGGGAACAGCAGATAAGTGTCGTTTGCACTTGCGCTTTTCTGGTTCCGGGTAATAAACAATCGAGAGAGCCGGTACACTTGAATTTAAAGGCTCGAAGATCAGATGAGCCTACAGTCTGGCAGCACATTGAGTGACGCTTCCTGGTGAAGTGTCCCTCAATAGTATAGGCTGCAGTAGTCAGTACTAGTTTAGTACTAGCCGTCCGCCTGCGGCTTTCCTCACGTTTACGATCCCGTAAGAATGTAATAATTTTCGGAATTAAAAGTAGTCCAGGTCATGTGACATAGGTTGCTGGAATTCGGATCCAAGACTCCTAGGTCACTACTACCATCGAGCCAGTCGATATCCTTCTACAAAGTTTGCCTGACTTTGTGTTTCTTCATAAGTTCATAAGTACCATATTCAAATCACGTTTGAGAAAGAAAATACTTATCCCACCCGGGTGGGAAGAGTGGAAAAAAAATTCCACTTTTCCCACCCAGGTGGGATGGCTAGGTGGGATAAGTGGAATAGCCCGTTTCAATTAGTCGGTTCAGTTGGTCCCTTTTGGAATAATATTTCCCAAAATAAAATAATATATCAATTAGTTGGTTAGATTGGAAATTTGGAATAAAACCTTTCATCGGGTTCCATTCTGCACAACCAGTTGGTCGGTTCAGTTGGTCGGAGTGGAAGGACAGGTGTGAATGAGTAGGTATATTTTGCCAAGCGTAAATAATTGTCAGACAGAGAAAGACAAAAACATGTAAGGCATAAAAATAGTACACAACTTGTTAAAAGGCCCGCCAACACAAGCTTCGCAATCTGAATAAGTTCTACTACCAATTTTTGGGAATTAGGCCAACGGCCCGAAATCGCAGTTCCAAACCTTCAGCTATCAAAATATGATCAAAAAATCAAAATATCAAAAATCAAAATATTCTTTATTCATGTAAACTTGTATCAAGTATTTATGAATCGTCAATTACAGAGTGACTCTACCACCGGCTTCGGAATGCAGTCATCTGCCGAGAAGAACCGGCAAGAAACTCGACAGTTACTCTTTTTCATCGCCATGTTTGTTTACAATTTGTTTGTTACAATTACTGATTAGTTTGATCATTGTAAGTAACCACTGTAACCAGTAAAAACGATATGTCGAATTGCAAAATATTGGGTCTAGACTCTAGTGTGAACATAGCGAAGCGCTGTGCAGACATCGAGGTTAGGCAGATGTGTCGCGTAGTGCAACTATGTCTAGAGCTGCATGCATGGAAGTATCGATACTTTTACAAAAAAGAGTGTATCAGAGTTTAGAACTTTACATCGAGAATTTTTTTTTTGCTGAGTTGATATGCTACATACGCAATTTAAACTTTTTAAATTCTACCTATAAACGCGATAGTTTGGGTGTGGCAAAAGATACATAATAGACTCAGATAAAATTATAAATGAATACAGCATAAACATCAGAATAACATTGGCTACTTTTTAGCAACGAGGGTGAAGTCGCTGGCGCTAACTAGTAAATTGCATTAGCTTGTTGTATCAACAGAATTACTCACTAAAGTAGTAATCATATTATACGGTAAATGGATGAGAGGATGAACATACACTCAAATTATTAATTAATAAAAAGAAGAATATTGTACTGAATTTCTAATGAATTCAAATAAAATGATAATACTAGGTAACTAACACCACTTTTAAGAAGACGTTTTAAGCAATGTACGAGTACAGTGTCATTTCGAATTTGGCAAATGGAGGAATATTTGTACCATTATATACGAGAAATGAAAGGTGCCCCGTTTTGTAACTGCTAGATTTACATAATTTGCGGTAAACATGTTATGACTAGGGTAGGACACTTTGACCTTTGGAAATGTTTTATGATATATTACTACGGATAAACGTGCGTATGTACGTGAAAAGTTAGTGAATATAAAATGTAGTAGTTATTATTGCTTTTATTCGCCCAAGAGCGGATCATGTGGGAACGTAATTAAATAAGAGTTTGACGTAAGTATACGTATTGGTAAGTGTCAATTCCGCATCGATCGTGCGTTCTTTTTAGTAATAGAAAACAGTAAAATAGGGTCATAATTTACTAACTTTTTATAGGACCTGTTTATTTGCATTAGCAACTATAAGTCGTGTCAGGTAAATATATAGGCAATTATAAAAACAGGACCCCGACTTCTCGATAATGGGTACACAAGGTATAGGTACCATAATAATTAGGAAAACACCAAAATTTTTATTTTTATTTGGTTTCAATTCTAGTAACAAATATATTTGAAAATATCGATATGTTTCATCGACTGCATGACCTCACGCGCGCGTAATAAAATGGCGACTGTAGGCCGGCGGGCGCGAGGGGTGTTTTTAAGTCGTCTTGCCTCCATCCAAACACAAGCCAAAAATCTTTATAAATGCAAACGAGATGGCGCTATACGACAAACAGGGTGCTAGAGAGAGATAGCCGTCGGTGCATTCGAGTTAGCTTCGCGGTCGCGGGTAGATACAGCACGTTCACGCTCAGACTGCGGTTAAGAGTACCTTACTTCGCAACGAATTTGAGAGGAGTTGAAAAACAAATAACTAAGTATCTCATTTGAATGTATAACTTTAGTCTTTTAAAACGAAATAGGTGTTAAAACGTGAAATCTCCCGGTATTTATGTTAACGGCCTGTTGGGATGTATTTCAATGTTAATAGGATTTAAATTGCCACGGGCGTGATGTATGGAGTATTTCTTAGATAAATTTCAGGGGTCGCTGCAAATGAAAGTATGAATTATTTTTTTAGAATTATGACGGAGAGTCGCCATTACAAGCTTGTAAACTTTTTACGACGTTTAGTTTAGGACTAAGCCTGATGTAGATACCTACAGTACAATTGATTTTGGAGCTTTACGTAAAGATGGACAACTCAGACTGTTAGACAAGACTAGATTAACACGAATTATTCATAATTATGTTCGGTAGTTTCTTATAAAAGGTTGGTTAGTTGTAGAGACGGTAATTATGTGACGATGGTCTATAAACGAAAACATTTGATGCACGATAAAAATCTGCTAGATTTAAATTGCCTAACTATCAATAAACAACTCTTACACGCAACAAATAAGGTATCATTTCTCTAACACAAAAAAACAGCTTTGCGCTTGTACCCGAAAATTATATCCTATATCAGTACGAACAGAGCCCATTTTTCAAGACACCATAACATTTTTATCAAACTAACATAATCCGTGGCCCAAACCCGCCGAAAGGCCCATCAATTACGCTTTCTCCAAGCATTTTTCTCCGCAAAAAACATCGTTGACCTTCATTAAGAATCCACTGGGCGACTACATTTTCTACAGAACTAGTCTCTCTGAGGGAAGTAATAATTTCAATGTGGAGTTCCCCAGGGATCGGGATCTGCAGCATCAATATTTATGGCAGTAACGAACCGCTTAGCTACCTGCCGTTTCGAACACTAGGTCATTTCCATCTCTCAATAATCTTTGGGCATTACGTTGGAATGTGGTATTGTTATGTTTTGTTAAACAAATTGACAGCGTTTTACTTGAGAATTTCCTATTAAAATCTCCTGATGGTAAGCAATCACCTTCGCCCATGCGTTGCGGCCTTGCCGGCCTTGAAGTGACAAATGCATGGGTATTCTAATAATGTAACCATTATAACACTCACCTGCCGCCCACCAACAGATAGTTGCCATCCCTCAGTAATAATCTGAAGTAGTCTGTGTGTGTCTCGTTTCCTAAGAATTTGTGCGTATCGTCCACTCCTGTAACAAAAGAAAGATCCATTCAAAAAATGAATATTAAGGCACTAGAAAGAAGTCCACAGTACTGCTGGAGAGATATGGTCGTACGGTACGCTTTGTCCTGATCTAGCCAAAGTATGACTAACTTTGATCTAGAATTTGGTAAGTCCAGTTGTTACGAGTTCACAGCCGTCACACATTTGCTAACCCTTCACCTAGAAATCAAGTGAATTGGATGATGGATATAGTCAGGAATCTGTCTGTGCAGGTTTCCTTACGATGTTTTCCTTCACCGCCGAGCTAATGGTTAATGCATTTAAAAACACTTTTTTTTTGTTGTAATTAAAATAATGATACCATATTTTATTATGTCATATAAATATAAGTAATCAAAAACATATTTGTTGCAAACCATCTAAGATATTTTTTATATCAGAGGCGGCAAACGAGCCAGCGGGTTGCCTGATGGTTAGCAATCACCGCTGCCCATGGACATCTGCAACACCAAAGAGATCGCTGATGCGTTGTCGCTGATGCGTATGGGGGGTTTGAGCTCCGGCACTCTCACAAACCAGACGAAACACAATAGTAGTCACTATTATTTCACGCTGGTGTTATGTGAGAGTATTTCCGCGGACGAGCCGGCCCATTCGTACTTTAAGACAGCATGGCTCTACCACTTCAAAAATTATATTGTGTTTAATTCTCTCTCCATTTTTAAATTGGATAACGCTAACAATGTAATTACGGCTTTAACTACATTGATCGATACATTATACTACATCCACGACACCATATGAACTCAATTACGGTAAAAGCAAGGAAAGTTCCATTTTATCAGTATGAAGTTACAATACACGTTTTGCATTTTACATATCCATTAGTATGTCGTTTCGCGTTCTCGTTTTATGAAAATGATGTAAAACATATTAATGAATATTATGTTGGCTAGAATTTCGGAGTACTAATAAAGTCAGAAAGTTGATCTTGACTGAACAGGACTTGGATGACAGTGAGTGATCGCGGAGAAAGAATTTGTAAAGTACTTAGCATGTTTTTTCTCCGAAAGATCGTGAAATACACGGGTTGCGTTTGTTTTCTAATTCTCAAGGATTTATCGTTTAGTTGCCTAAATAGTCCAGTCAACGAAGCTCTAACTTTGCCATTTTAGAGGAAAAGCTGAAACCGGTGCCAAAATTTTCGTTAATGATCCCGTAATAACATACAAAAAATGCAGGGTCGTGAGTCACCGGGGTCATACGAAAAAAAAATGGAAAAGGTTGAAAAAATGACTTTTTCCCAAAAATCTCAAAAACTAAAAGAGATATGAGAAAAAGTTTTAGACAAAAGTTGTAGAAAATTACTTTGTCTATAAAAAAGGTCATTATCAATTTACGCGTATCGCGCACCGTTTGCTAGGAAATCGCGTACAAAGTGCGAAAATTCACAAAACCGATGTTTTTCGCTATTTAAATAGGGATTTTTTAAAATTTTCCAACTGAGAATGATTTTTATGCGTTCTCCGATATCCCCAAAGAGATTTCTTTCTAATTTTTATTGATTTGGGTCAACTTCAACACGTGCGTTTTTTGCAAGTTTTGGTGCGCGATTTTTTTAAGGTTTTTAAAATAAATATAGCTATAATCCCTAATTTAAAGGTGATTATTTTCTTATATTTTCTAGGTAAACCAATAAATATTATCATCTTATATTTTAGATTGCCACCACATCTGAAAATTTGTCACCTGATATGATATCGCGCCACCAGTTCTTAATATGTATGACAATCGGAAGTAACATAATGGAAAGATATACAGATATAGATAATAGAAAAAGTAAAAAGAGTGCAAACGAATAAAAGAACAGATAGAAATGGGTCCGTTAAGCAACAAAAAGCTCGTTCGCTCTGAATCGATTGTGCACCACATAACAAACAGAATCGACATAATTATTTGGGGGGGAAGTAAAAAATGCGTTAGATGCAGTTAATTCAGTTTTTTATTCTGAATCGATTGATATAAATAAAAATAAATAAATAAATATCTCTGGACATTATTCACACAGCGACATCTAGCCCCAAACTAAACATTAGCTTGTACTATGGGTGCCAGACAACGGATAAACATTACTTATATACTTTTTTTTTGTAAATACATACATATCATACATAGAAACACCCAGACCGATACAAACAGACATGTTCATGCACACAAATGTTTGTACCGTGCGGGGATCGAACCCGCGACCTTTGGTGTAATAGCCGACTTCTCGACCATTACACCAAATGGCTCGTCAAATATATTATAGGGGTTTTTTATTGAGAGCGATCGAACTTTAAAATGGAATAAAATAACCCGTATAGGTGATATTTCCAAAACTGCCTCCGTGGTATAGTGGTTAGAGCGTTGGGCTGTAAAACCCGAAGGTCGTGGGTTCGAATCCCGCGGGAAGCATCACTTTGTGTGAATGTTTCCAGTTTGGTTAGGACATTGCAGGCTTGGATCACCTGAATGTCTGAAAAGAATGATGATTCCGTGCTTCGGAAGGCACGTTAAGCCGTTGGTCCCTACTATGTTTCAAGTAGGTTTGGTTTCCCTTGTAGGGTTACGGAGGTCAGATGGCAATCGCTCCATTGTAATAACCAGGCTTGTCAAATCTAGGATCATAGTCGAAGAAGCGGACCCTGAGCTTCATACTGGATGCAATCGGGAATACGCTGGGATGAAGAAGAAGAAATAGCGTTATAAAATGTACTTTAAAATAAAATAAAAATTGTAGCAATACTAGGCATGCCTTTTAAATTCTGTCGTTTCCATATTTCCCGGCAATTTTGAATTTGGAACTGTTCTATATTCGAATGTGTTTATATTTGGAATCTCAAAACAGTTGAAAGTATTAGGATTAATGCAATTGTTTATTCACAGCGTCGATTGGAATCTGTCAGGTTACGTACGAAAATAAATCTTTCTAAGGAAAATATTCGTGCAAAAATTTTCTACAACTTTAGTCGAGGCCTGACACGGCTTCAGTGTTTTGAAGAGCTAATCTGTATTAAGTGGTGAAGCCCCATGTCTGCGGACTGTCGAATGCTGGTATTTAGAATTCCAGCGTGGACATACTAGTGTTAGTGAAAAATCTCGCGAAGGACGCCCAAAATCCGCCTTTACTGAAGATAACATCATCGCTGTGAGACAACTAATTCTCGAAGATTGTCATGTGACGTATCGTGTGATAGAGGCTCTATTAGGCATCTCAGGGACAACGATTCAAAAGATCTTGCATGAACCGCTTGGTGTGAGAAAGCTAGTTTGCCGTTGGATACCGCATCTGCTTTCCGACGATCACAAGGCAGCCCGGGTCAGATGGTGTAAGAAAACTCTGCAAAGGTTCAACCGAGGAGAGTCAAATCACGTCTACGACATCATCAGTGGTGACGAATCTTGGATCTATGCCTACGATCCAGATTCCAAACAACAATCTTCAATCTGGGTCTTTCAAGACGAGCCAAGGCCGACTAAAGTTTTTCGTTCTCGAAGCACTTCAAAGAAGATGATGGCCACGTTCGTTATATTTCAGTTCAAAGTACGAATGCTCTTATTGAAAAACTTTACATGTTGGAGTCACGTTTTTGTAAAACTGCATTATTATACCTTTTTGAATATACAAATGACAGTTGATCAAGCTTGTCCAGGCAAAACTATAAGTTGAGTTGGCAAAATTTAAGCACGTACGACGTGCTAGCCATAAAATGGTTTGGATACGCAATTTGATCAGTCATGCTCTTACTCTTACTCAACCATTTTGTAAGTTACAGCAGGGTATTTATAATTTCCCCCCCGATGGGCCAACACCTTGTCGCGGTGGGGGGGCTTAGTAGCCGGGTGGGCTCCGGTGAACTAAGAGTGGCCAAGTGGGCGGACCGACAGGTCTGCCTGCGACATGAGGGGAGCGGACAGTATCCATTACTGTCTGCTCAGCGCGCCCTCGGGCGCGAGGTGGGGAGGTGGGGGCCGCGGTGCGCAACCGGTTGGAGGGGGCCGGTGTTACGTTGCCGTTCCCCCCTGCGCATCGGCGGCCCAAGCGGGGCCACACCGCAGGTTGTGGCATGGCGGAGGTACAGGGGGCCAGTAGGCCCCCCGTGTCGGGCGGTTGCTGCCAAGTGCTGCTCCCCACCCTCCAAAGCGGAGGGTGCGAGGGATCCGCTGGTAGTGTCACAGATGCAAGGCTATGCCGATTCCTGTGACACTACCATTAAGGCGCCTGTTGGGCACTGTGGGGTTTAGTGGGTATACCTACCCCTCGAGTAGGAGAGTCCCACATAACCCTCTGACGGGTGGTGTTGTCGCTTCTCGCCAGCACCACCTGGCCGAGGGTATGCGTAACGCATTCCCCACAATAAAAAAATAAAAAAAGGGTATTTATAATTTATAGTCTTATTAATTCTAAAATTATAACCGAAAAAGTGACTCAAATATCTCTTCTATTATCATTGATAATTATATATCAAAAGCATATGAGTATTCATCATACTTATACAATTGTCATGGTTTCAATACTAGAAATAAATAAATAGACAAGTAGTTTTCCTTTTCTATATGGTGCAATGTATATGCAAGTAACTACATGAAGTATTATTAAATGAAATTTTAGTTTTAAAAGCCTTTTTAACAAATACATATTGGTTTTTGGAAGCATTATGCAGAGAAAGAAGTTTGAATTTTGACACTAACACCATCAAAACGAATTAAAAGAAGTTGATAAAAGAGCATGACTGATCAAATTGCGTATCCAAACCATTTTATGGCTAGCACGTCTTACGTGCTAAAATTTTGCCAACGAAAAGGAAAACTACTTGTTTATTTATTTATTTCTAGTATTGAAACCATGACAATTGTGTAAGTATGATGAATACTCGTATGCTTTTGATATATAATCGGTAATCTTGATGGCAGTTTTGCAGACCAACAGCAAAGTAAAGTTATCTTTTGTTTTTCCATTTCTTTAATGGGTTGTATTTAACTGCACATCAAAAATACTGATTGTGCATCAAAAAATACTGAATTGCTAACCTAACCTTTGGTGTGCAATCAGTTATTTTGATGTACATTTCAATATTTTTTTGATGTACACTTTAAAAATATCCCTTTTAAATTTGCATATTCTTTGTTTCAACTTAGCCAAACCCACCTTTAACCCCAACGGCACCCAAGAGCTGCAATTGTTTTGCAGCTGGACGCTCATTTATTTTGTTTATTGATGAACGCAATGATCACGCAAACGAATTACTTTCTTCTTGCAGGACATGGAAGTGTTGTTTTATCTATGTATAACTTTAAATTACTATGTTTTTGAAGTTTTTAGTGTTTGTGGGCAAGATTAAGAGCTGTTGGTTGCGTAACGGACCCATTTCTATCTGTTCTTTTTTTCGTTTGCACTCTTTTAGCTTTTTCTATTATCTATATCTGTATGTCTTTCCATTGTGTTACTTCCGATTGTCATACATATTAAGAACTGGTGGCGCAATATCATATCAGGTGACAAATTTTCAGATGTGGTGGCAATCTAAAATATAAGATGTTAATATTTATTGGTTTAACTAGAAAATATAAGAAAATAATCACCTTTAAATTAGGGATTATGGCTATATTTATTTTAAAAACCTAAAAAAATCGCGCACCAAAACTTGCAAAAAACGCACGTGTTGAAGTTGACCCAAATCAATAAAAATTAGAAAGAAATCTCTTTGGGGATATCGGAGAACGCATAAAAATCATTCTCAGTTGGAAAATTTTAAAAAATCCCTATTTAAATAGCGAAAAACATCGGTTTTGTGAATTTTCGCACTTTGTACGCGATTTCCTAGCAAACGGTGCGCGATACGCGTAAATTGATAATGACCTTTTTTAAAGACAAAGTAATTTTCTACAACTTTTGTCTAAAACTTTTTCTCATATCTCTTTTAGTTTTCGAGATTTTTGGGAAAAAGTCATTTTTTCAACCTTTTCCATTTTTTTTTCGTATGACCCCGGTGACTCACGACCCTGCATTTTTTGTATGTTATTACGGGATCATTAACGAAAATTTTGGCACCGGTTTCAGCTTTTCCTCTAAAATGGCAAAGTTAGAGCTTCGTTGACTGGACTAAAATTAGTAATGTTTGTGTTTATAAATAGACAGCAATGGTCCCATGTATTTACGCAAAGTACTCGACTTCTTAAGTTGATTTTGTTTGTTTTTTGCACAGGTAACTTCATATTAAGTAATCTGTGACAGAACTACTAACAAGAAAATGTGCCTGTGGTTGTCACTCAGAACAATATTGTTCTGAGGGTTGTAATGTCGCTGTCTCGCTGTAGACAATTCGTATCAGTTATTCGAAATGACCAGCTCCCTCTCACCAAATACCGATATATGAGTAGTAGTTGTAAGATATTCATTTATTTCTTACCTTTTCATAATTGAGTAAAAGTTGACCAATACAAACGGATATATCTATTATTTCTATTCCAATATTTTTTATTATGAAACTGACTTCTCAATGTACACCTAATCAATCACACAGTTTCTATTCGATAACCTCAACAAAGTTTCGTCAAGAAATCCTGTTATTTTATATTAGTTTCACTTCAATACATAGACGAACGTCGACGTCTGGTCGATGGAGAAACTATTTCTCCAACTTCGCAGACGCTGTTTGCCTGCGGCCTAGTTTCAATGATTCGCGGTGTTTGATTGGTTCTAACTATGTCTAGTCAGTATTAGCCATTAATGTTTAATTAAAGTTTCCATCATTAAACTTATTCATTAATTAGTTAAGGTCCGGTAATTCCCTTATTCCACTTGAGCCCCTCGTTTGGATCCCCCAGGGTGTCCATAGATACTCACTATTCCGTTTGAACCCCCAAATAGGGGGCTCACAAGTAATCCGTGGGCCAGCCAGACTGGTTATTGGTCGAGATATAAACAATCTTTTAACAAAAAAAACCTACTTCAAAAAAATACATTAAAAAGAAAAAGAAATTACGCATACTATAATTTTGTTTATTATGTGACTGAATTAAAAAGTGGAAATCTTCGGATATTATTTACCTCCCGTAATTTGTAAAGCAAATAAAAGAGTGGGGCCGATTCCTCCAATCCGACCCTCCGAGAGAAGGCTTAAACTTCTGTCTAAATGAGGTCTGAAATAACGGGCGTGGCCCTCATTAAACCCTTTTGTCACGAGTTAGTCTTTTGACATTTGACTCCGATTGTGCTCGCCAAATAAAAGTACACTTTACACCGTAGATATAGGAAGACTTTTTGTTTGTGTAACGCAACACGATTCTTTGTGATAAGATAACAGAACTGTGAACGTTTTTGCTTGGGAATCGTGCGTTTTGTTTAAAGAAGTCTATTACTTGTCGACTTTGTTGTCTCTTCAATTGGGTGAATTATATATTCTATTGTACGCTTTAACTGTCAGCGCGTTCTGTAATGAACAACTTTGAAGACTTTTTTCGAAATACAAGACTTGTTCTTTCAAACGGAGTATGAATTTCTAGGATATTCTAGGAGATCAGAGACCATTACAAGTGGAAGATCTTTTTTATTCGAGCTATGTATCATCAATCAATGTGTATTTGGAATACAGGATTGACTCGATTACGAAATCGATTGTAATGTTAGATACTGACAACATTTTGTAAGGCGGAAGTGATTTATTAATTACACAATTTATTTAAATCATAAAAATAATTAAAGATCTGGCGGACTTCTAGTAACTATCAAAAATCAAATTAATTTAAAAGTAATTTATTGCAAAATTCAGATTTTATTTATTTTACTGTCCACGGGTTGGCCAAAAATGGGCATTGTTCTTTGTGATCACCAATCCGCATTTGGTAAGCGTGGTGATTAAGCCAGTACTCATAATTGTGACGATTACTCAATTTCAATGATGGAGACCATTGGCTTAAGGGACATTATAAGCTGACATTGTATATTCTTAATTTCTCGCTATAACTCTTCTGGGAATAAGTGTCAAAAAGTCAACAACAGAAACTTGTTTAGTGTTAGAGACTGAGTATCTAGTTTTTGCGTCAGGTTTGCTAATGGTTGTCTAGACTCGCGGATTGTTCTAATCTAATTGTGCCGTACCGAGTTGTTCTTTGTTACGATAGTTGTTTTCTATGCATTAGTGCCACTATTTGTAACGTTAGAGAATTCGTTTAAGATGTTACCGAACCGGTCCTTCAACATCAAGACCAAGTAAGGTAATGTTCAATGGATAAGTTACTTTGATCTTACATAATGATATTAGGAGAAACTGCTTTCTAGTGATAATTTCTTTGATTTTATAATGTTTATCAATATATATATGTATAACCGAAATCGCTTGGCTGCTACGAGCGATTTAAAACCGCTTACAAAGCATTTATTTCTAGTTTATTAAATTGAACAACACCCAACCTATGAAAACATTTCTGAAACGACATTTCTCTTGCAAATGACCTATATTTATTAACATAAAAAGCTCAAAGCAAAAACACGTCAGTGTAAAATCATTTTGTGTTTTCACTCCGCAAAAAAGTGCTTCAACCATATTGAAATCGCTCTACCCAGCACTGCATATCGAGTAACCGATGGTTCTTTTTGCCATCCACAAAAAGGGATGAATATCCCCGATTCGGCGAGTTGAAGCGGGCGATATAATCTGTCAGCAAAGCAAACTTGGCTGATAAAAAACGGCCGGAGTTTCGCGAATCTGCGGCTTACGAGTTTCAAACTCCACTGTCTCAATTGATAACGAGGCTTTAGAATTTGTGACGTCATTAAGTTTGTTATTACCTACTTAGTGTAGAGTTTTTGTTGTAAGATTCTCAGATCGTTTATTGGAGATCTTCTAAGTGACTCTCCAATTAGCAAGATGGCGGTCAGCTACTCGTGTACTTGGGAGGGAAAAATGTTGTCAGCGTCCGACGTTCAGTTTGCAATGCCACGTAGACTTCGGGCAATCCGTGCTGTTTTTAAATTTAAAATGGGAAATATTTTTGAAGTAGGTAGAGAATAAATGAAGGTTACTTCATAAATGTTTGTTTTAAATAAGCTATTTATACCGATTTTGTGTCGCGTTGTGACTACTTGTGAGGAAGACTAGTTTTGAGGAAGCCTTTACCTGAGACATTATTAGGCTGATACTTTACTTTTTCTTTACACAAAATCGATAATAAAAATATAGCGTCGAATCTAGTCTTGCACTCTTCAGCCCTCTCAGAAATAAACTCGGAACCTATCCATCGGCATAAGCCTTTCTTCTGAGTAATCTCCATTTTTATCAGACGCATCCACCATTTTGATTTGCCGTCTTATTCTTACTCGAGTTATGTAGGATATATACCCCGAACAGGAAAAATCGTAGGTTTTTACGAATATTGTTTCACGCATAACTGGCCACTTTCATCTTGTGAGATGCCTACTGTTGAATGGATTCAAAGTTATTACCCATTCAGGTGGATTAAAAGCGTGATTTGTATATTAGGGGATGTTAAGGTTGAAGCTTAATACTTACCTACAAGTTGTTGGGAGAGCACTTAAGAATTTTATTTTCGTAGATTCTTATGCTGGTATTGAATAGATATTACAAGTGATTCAAGTACCTTTGACGGTGTTATTAGATAGCTTTATTTCATTTTAAATATCGTTCTCTATTTTAAATTTCGTCACTAGAGTATTGACATTAGATAAACTTGTACTTTTAAAAAAAATATTGTTTTAAATTATTTGAGAAAAAAACGACCAGTTAAAAGCTGATCGGTCAACTACTCAAAATAATGCGATACATGACACGTTTTCAAATGCGATTTTTTTCCTAGTAAAAAAATCAGTCATAGTCATCAATTATATTAAGTATAATTATTTTTATCTATTAATACCATGAATACAAATATCATCCGGACACAGAACAAACACAAATGTTACCCATGATCCTACGGTATGCCCTTTGACGTGCAGGGCAAAGCCACTACTACATTCAGATATAACATCTTGGAAAATGATATTAAAAATTATGTACTTATCTATTTCAAAAGCATTTAAAAACACACAACAGACTAGTATTATGTATAAGGATATTGGAAATGCAACGTGTAGCACCTACTTGTATAGATGACCACTCATTTCACGTGTCACAACGTAACGAAACAAGTCCCAGTACTGCAAGCAATATCGTATGCAAAAACAACACTGGTAACACAAAATCGCAAAATTTCCACAGCATGCGAGTTTTAATTAGCATTTCGGTAGATTTATGTAATTGTAAAACCGGAGTGTACATGTGACCAAAAATACGTACAACACTCGACCTAATTGCATTGACATAAGCTTGAATATGTATAGGTCATGTATGGATGCGGGCTGTTGACCGAACGGCCCCTTTGGGAATATTTTGCATAGACCATATATGACAATCTCATGCAAATTAATGTCGAACCGAAATCGTGGAACGTAAATTAGCTGCCAGCTAAATAGCTATCGAAGTGCTTGCTTTATGTTTCATATGAAATTCTCCGAATTTAGCAGATTTTGACCTGAATGGAAATAGATAAACATTTGGTTTTTGAGTACCTACTCGATAATTAGTATTGAGAAACTTAGATAAAAAAACAATACAAAAACATGTAGTGCATTTATTGTATTATTTTGATTCGATGGTTCTACAGAAAAAACGACCAATTAAGGACAGCTTTTGGATAGGTGGCAATTAAACGAGTGGCAGAGTGGAAGGAAATGGTTCCAGTTCAATGGTTCATAATCTAATAAAAAATAATAAGTATTTATGAGCCGTAGTATACGTATCATATTTTTTTTTGATCTAATGAGATTATAATGTACATAATGGTATTTTTAATTGTATTGTGTCATATACAAAAAAAAAGTATACAAGGAATGTTTATCTATTCCCTGGCATCTACACAATCTGTGCTTAATTTTGGGCAAGATGGCGCTATGTGTATAACGTGCAATGATATTTGATTTATTTATAACGTTATTCCAGCTATGGTAACAGACATTTAGTTAACCCTAGAACCACAACATGGGGTCATGGGTGACCCCACACACAAGTATTTTTATTTTAATTCAGCGAGTTTTGCACCTACAATCCTGTGCGTCTAGGTACCTTCCGTAATTGGTAATCAGTGGCCCGTGACGCATGGCGGCGTGCGCACGTACATTAGGTTCGGAGATTTTTCAGATTTTTCAGTTCTACTCCCAAAACATGAAGCATGGAGATGCTTCATGTTTTGGGAGTAGATGAAGAAAACAGTGCTCAAGTAGCCCAAGCTCGATCAACTTCAAGTTCCCGCTGCTATTTATGCACTAGAAGCCACAGATAGGAAGGGCAGAGAAAAATGTGTTAAGTGCTCCAAAAATATATGTGCACAACACAGGTTACCTATTTGTCATCAATGTGTCTAGATTTTAGGATTTTTACTTCATTTTTATTCCTTATGAAGTCCATTCATATCCAAAGAAACTTGTAAGAATTGTTAAAAGTTATTAAAGTTTGATATTTTGTACGTATCTAATCATGTTTTTTAATGGGGTCACCCATGACCCGTGTTGTGGTTCATTTAACTAAATTTGGATGTTGTAGTTGTAGGGTTAATTTTACAAAAAAAATATTTCAGTCAGTGAATCCTCATTTGTAATAAACCGACGCAAACAACACCCCGAAGTCCATACATTTTAATGACGTCACGCTAATTAGTTTTTTAATGTCCCAACCGAGCTGGATTAGGGGAGCCACTTAACGGTCTGTTCATATTTTATTTGCTTATCCCCTCGTCATATGACACTTATGTCCGAATCGGATTTATTGTTTTAATTAAAAAGGTTTTATCACGCTGTTTGGACAGTAATGACATCGATGAGCTTTGTTTAATATTTGTCATGTTTGATTAAGAGCCATTTTTTTTTACCTTTCTTGATAAGTGAAATCTGGAACAAAGGTACGAACGATTTATTTCTCTGCTGAGTGAACTATGCAGCGTTAAAAGTGAACTTTTTTAACTCTTATGTGTCAAAGGTCAATTGCGACACTAAAACTATACACACAACCTTTTTTACGAAATCTGCTGGCTGTTTATCTACGAGTATACTAAATTATAAAGAGGAAAGATTTGATTGTTTGTTTGTTTGTTTGTATTGAATAGGCTCCGAAACTACTGAACCGATTTGAATAATTCTTTCACTGTTGGAAAGCTACACATCCCCGGGTGACTTTAGGGCACTTTTGACCCGGGAAATGTAGGGGAACAGGGGACATTCGAAAAAAGAAATTTTGCGCGGGTGCAACCGCGGGCGGACGGCTATTATTAGTATATTTAATCAATTTGTCTTTTGTTAATATTCATAAAAGAGAAAGAACAATAAAGAAATGTCTGTATATAAAATAGTAAATACCTTCGGGCACATAGCTTACATAATACTTCGTAGTGAGAAACAGATTAATTTGATTATCTCCAGAGGATCTCTCGAAAGTTGTCCAGTTTGCGTTAGCCGTTACTCTTAATTAAGTATAGTTATGAACTGCGTTTAAAACAAGTGTAGTTGTAGGAATCTAAACTATCCTTGACCTGGGGTTCCCCCGCGACCTCTCACCGACTGAGACCTAATGAGACTTTGTAATTAGTTTCAGAATAACCTAAAGTCGATTAGAAAACCTTACGAAAGTTTGATGCGACGACGATTTCAACTTGTTTTTGACAGGACGACAGAATCGTTTTTTTAAATTAGGTTTATTTTTTTTGGATAGCTTTCAACAACAACAGGGAGCGCCATTACATGTGTATATTATGTTCTTTTTCATTAAAGGCATGGTATTTTGAGCAGTCAAATTAAGAACACAACAGCAGTATTTTTGTATCTTTTGCTTTAATGAAATGAAGTATAGAATTTAAGTTATTTCAGATGGATTTCGTTTTGTGAAATGTGTACCATACCAAAGGTATTGTTTTTTATGAGGCGAAATCCTTTACTAACGAGTAGCAATCTATCATACTTATCTGACTTATTGAACTCTTATTTAGCCTCTGTATCTTTTATTCCAAAGCTGGTGTTAATTGCATAATCTAAGCTAAGACCTGAGCGGAAGTATCCTAAATGAGCTCGCACATAGTTTCAGTACAGCGATGACCTATCTTTGCGGAAATTAACTTCACACGGTCTACATAAGAAGATTCAACTTAAATTTTCCAGAGTGTTAGTAAATGAGTTTAAGAGCAAGTTTCTTGAGTTTTTTGTAAATAAAGAAAAAGCTTAAGTGTTCTAATGAACATCAGAGTCCCTAACTTTGTTCTATTTGGGTTACACAACCTACTTGCTATGTTCTCTATAATAGGGTGGCATCTTTAACTGGACAAGAAAAGGGCTTCGGTCTTTTTTTTTATTTCAAGAATGATCTTTTTTTGATAAAATCAGATCGTTTAAGTATTATTTTCATATAGATATACATAGGTGTACACTGGGCTGGTCAATAGCTATCGCTGGCACCGGCTCGTCCCAATCGGGTGTGAAGGGGAACCGGGGGAGTTTAGTGGGTAGTGGACGCTGTAGACTCGAGTCCCACACACGGCCGCAGGTTTAGCTAGCCTGCGGTTATGGTGCATAAACGCATTCTCCTCCGAAAAAAAAAAAAAAGGTGTCAGTACACTAGAAATAAAAAGCATAACCATAATAATATGGATGAAGCGAAGAGGGGGGCTATGGGGGCGGGAGGAGGAAAAACAAGAAGGGTCTTCTGGTCTTATACATATACGTTCTTCAAAATGAACTAACTATAAATACATTGTTTACAAAAACTTACGTCGTGAAATTCTTCCTACAATTCCGACGACAATAAATACGGTCTATCGATTACAAAAAATACTTATCTCACCAAACTTAACTACTTTGGCTAAAACGGCAACGATATTGAACGTCATAAAATGAGTTACCTCGCCCCAGAAAAATAACCTCAACGCTCATAAACCAATCCCCTGCATGAATAAGAAGTTGTAAGGAGCGTCCCCCACGATGCGTGCTCGAGCTAATGCTGACTGGACGGTAAAAAGTTTTAACTCGTGTCTTTGAGATCACGGGGCGATCGGGTCATTCCGTCCGTAATTTGTTTTAACGGTTTTTGTTTTGTGAATGGGGAGTTTCTTTGCACTAGAATTCCCGATAGAATTATTGTGTTAGTATTTTTTGAGATTTTTTAGCTAGATCAGTTAGCAGACATGTACGCAGCCGACTGCGGCCTATTCCATTCACTTTAAGAGGAAGTGTCGCTCAATGTGCTGCCATACTGTAGGCTCATCTGATTAACGAGCCTTTGATGACAAGCGTACTGGCTCCCACATTAATATTGCCGAAACACAAGCAGCTCTGTTACCTTAATACAAATGTCGCATTCTTCATATTATCTGGGTGTTATTGGAAATTAATTTTCAATGTGTGAACGAAGGTGAAGGACCAGACCGTTTGCTCTGGTATACAAAAACACTATGGACCTATCAATAAGGCCTCATCTCTTATATAAAGGGTGTTACTATACTTGACGTGTAGAATATAATTAGCTGAACCCTCCAAGTGTCAAGATGCACGCAATAAAACCGCGCAAGTGCAATGCTTGCATCTCGAAGGGGCCTAATTAACTCGGGCTATAGAAGAGGGCCGGACAATTGGACATGTTAACTGCTCTGGGGTGAGATAATTGATGCACAGTAGTGCGGTTCAGTTAATGCCAATGAAGTATTTGTGCGCTGTTTATAATTTGATGGGCGATCTTGCATCATACACGACTTGTGTCGTGATGGCCATTGTACACGATATTTTATTTAATTGTGAATATTCAACAATTGATTAATTATTCAGCTTGGGCAGAAATTATAGACAAATTAGGAATTATAACAGGTAAACTAGGAAATTACAAAAGAGGAATATGTAATTATCCATCTATCGCGTACCTATAGTTCGAGAGATTACACACAAGCCCAGTCATTCCTTGTATTGATTTTACCCATTTACATGAAATAGCTTCTCATACATCTGGCCTGCTGGATAATGTTTTGAACATATTTCGACATTTATGTTAAAATGAATGTACATATAAAAATGCTCCTTTTTGGATTGCCCTCCCGACCGCTAGAGTGAGCGATGAAACGCACGGTCGTGTAAACAAACTTTGTGACCCGATATTGTTGTGTAAATATATTTAATGTTCCTAATTATGTGTCAATAACTGTCAAGGATACGGAGATGGATATTGAGTACGGTTCTTTGCTGTATATAGGCCAGGGGTATCTGATTTAATCACAACGCTTGCAAAAGGTACTGGCAACAATGATTTAATCGAACTACATACAAGGTGTCCCATAAGTCCTTTGAAATTTAAATTTCGGATAAAATTCAAATGGCGCGCAGGAATGGTGCGCAGAGTGCGGGAGCAGCACCAACGGTCTTTCGGAATTCAGTCAACATGGAGCATTTCACCGGAGCGGACCGTGCATTTTGTGTGCGTGAGTTTTATCGCAACAATGATTCGGCCACCATTGCGCGTCGTAAATTTAAAGAGTATCGCAATTTACGCACGTTTAATGACTGTCCTAGTCTTCAAACGATTAAGAATTGGGTCCAAAAGTTCGAGGAGACTGGCTCTACGTTGGATAGACAACGACCGGGCCGAGCAAGAACTTCACGGACGGAAGAAAACATCGACGTAGTGCAAGAGTCAGTCTGTGAAAATCCTACTCAATCCATTTGTCGAAAATGGTCGTGCGGTTACTGTTACTTCGGAGCGGTATGTGGCAATGATCGAGGATTTTTTCTACACCAGAGTTACAGAATTTTCCAAGTTTCAATACCCGGATCTGGTTTCAACAAGATGGCGCAACTGCCCATACCTCTAACACTGCTATGGCCGTCTTCCGTCAATTTTTCCCTAAGAAAGTGATATCTCGAAGAGGAGACATTCCCTGGCCACCACGTAGCTCGGATTTGAGTCCAATGGACTTTTTCTTATGGGGTTATCTTAAGTCTAAAGCCTACGAAACAAATCCGCGGTCAACTGATGAACTAAAAAAAAATATCCGGCGAGAAATGTCAAACATTTCAGAGCGTACTTGCCGTGCAGTGATAGAAAATTTTAGTCGTCGTTTACAGGAGTGCCAAGAACGAAATGGAGGACATTTAGAAGAAGTAATTTTTAAAAAATAATTCCCTTTTAATGTTGATTACTAAACAATGAATAAAAATTTCATATTGGACATAGTTTTTTTTATATAATTTTTTTTTAGTCCAAAGGACTTATGGGACACCCAGTATTTTTGACAACCTATTTAACAATTTGTGAACATGTTACGCTGTGTTCGAGAACAGGTCTATGGGATTCCATACAAAACATCTCGCCGCTGCCGTTGCCGCTTTTGCTCCCACTCCGCTGCCCGCGAAATTCAAGGCCGAGACCTTAAGTGTGAGCTACTAAATACTCTGCCGCTATGCTACACAATTTAAAGTTACTAAATATAGTGTCAAAAAATGATAAAAAATCAGTGATGTAAATCCCTTTAGCCCAGCAATGTGAAGCACAAAGACAAGCCACGCGTCCCTAATAAAAGCATAAACAAGTTTGAGGCACAGATTGCGAGGAAAACAACTAAAACAATCCCGCACAAACAAGCCGGCAAAGAATGCCTAACCCACTATATTATCGTTAAAACCTTGTTACACAAGCGAGTAGTTTCTTGAAGGGAACAATATAAAAACGGTCGCGGTACGAGTCAGTATCTGTCTTCATTATGTTCTTGCTATACGTCGCTGCGCTTTTCCAATTGCTGACGTTGTGTTTAGTTGGTTTACTTTAAAATTTGTTTAGTTTTAAACAAGTTGTCACATGGAATCCTCCTATCTATGTGCCCGAGAGGCCCATGGACAAAAATATATAAAAATATGGGTTGTGACCCTCGTGCCGGGGAAGTTAAAAAAGAAATAAAAGATGAGTTGCAGTTGAACACATATGTTTAATTCTCCCACACACACTGAGGGTAGTACTCAAAAATACAATTAAAAATTCTAGAAAAATCTAGCTCATTCGACAGGGGTCGTAAAAATAGGTTCTAACTTTGGGGTGTTGCAAAGATAATTTGGGGCTAAAAGATAACCACTAATAAGGGAATACCACCATGAATATTATTAATTATGTGTTGTAAAAAAAACTATTGAAAGGTTGCACCGACCTGCTACTCCTGGCTATTACCAGATCATTCCTTGTTCATAAATACATACAGCTTTTCTGGTCCGACGTCTGTCCCACGGGCGCCGTCAGAACCGGCCTTACGCAATTAAATATTTTGAATATAATAAATATTGTGAATAAAATGAATAAAATCTAGTTTGAATCTTGAATAAAATGTTTGAATATAATTAATATTAAAATCCCACCGCTGAAAAGAAACAATTCCAGGGTTAGCGGCGGAAACAAAACCAGGAGAATACGTGGACACCATGAAACATGTAAAGGAGGGGGTCTTACCAGCTTTGTCACAGGATTCCATTTGGAACTCCTCGCGACGAAGATATGCGGCTTCCCGCCACCCAAGAAATACCATCACGGCAACCTGAAAGATGTCGGTTCATAAGAGGAACGCCATTTTCAACCAAACAGAAATCGCCGAATTAATAAAATCCTTCGAACCACTTACCAGGAGTATGTGGACAATCACAAAACCACTGGATCTGCCATTTAGGCAAGCAAATATAAAGATTTAATTTATAACGCCCTTCTCGGGCCCATCTTCGAAAAAAAGTCCAAGTAACCGGTAGACAGTGTGACCAACTCAAATTCCGACAGCTACCAGCCGATCCTAATTCTACTAAACAAAACGTTTACTAAAAGTCAGAATCAATTTAGAAAATAAAAGAACAACTTTACTTTTGAAGAATATTGACTTCTAAAACATTTAAAAATATAATTATACTAATAAACCTGTGAAAAATATAAATATGAATTTTATTTGATTCTCAACCAAGCGTCACATACTCAGCAAATTGTACACTAACAACAAACTTGTTATTGCACTTGCCACACTGAACATGAGATTTGCATTTTTGATCGAACGGGCGCTGTGATTGGCCGAATTGCCAATATTGCCATACATGGAAAAAAATATGAATAGGAGAATTTGTACAACGTTACAATACCTCCCCTCCTGAAAAAAAGATCGCTGCCCTCAGCGTCTTACTAAGAAATGAAAACCGCAAGTATCAAAAAACAAATTTGAACAACCGCTAAAATAAAACTAAAAACCGTTGACCTTAATCCACATAACATCACCAAAACTGACACAAAACAACACAAAACCGCACATTCACAAAACTGGACAACACCAAAACGAATGCACAAACAGAAAAAAAAAAATGTTAGATGGACCGTACTTGAACGCAACTCTTGTAGAGGTGACGTTCTAAAACAATTCCATTAAAAATACTCAATACTGAGAAAAAATATTAAAATGCAAAACTATGCATACAAAGATGACAGCAAACGTCAATCTCTAAAAAAAAATCAAAATCCTAGGTCATCTGTACCTTGGAATAATTAAATCTCCACAAGATTTGGAGGAAAAATAAAATAAACAAAACTGACTCACAGCAATCCTATGAGCAGATAGCATAAGGCAAAACATCATTTGAACCTTGACGAGGAATATAAAAACATGTCTAACAAAAGATCCAAAATTGCATCAATACCAAGCACGTATCGTAACTAAGTATGATTGCAAAAAAAAAAACTAAGCTAGGCCAAACCTATGCAAATGGCATAAAAAAATGGTTTGGGGCTCGTTAAAAAAACCGTTTGTCCTCTTTTGAGAAACAAACAAAAAGGATCTAGACAATAATAAAAAGATAGTTAAATCTTCACAAGTTTTGGAGGAATAATAAAACTGACTTATAGCAAACCTTTGAGCAAATGAGCATAAGGCCAATATTAATTCGTGCCTTGACGAGGGAGAGAAAAAAAATGTGTCTTACAAAAGATCCAAAATTGCATCAATACCGCTCGTATCTTCGCTAAGTATGATAGCATAAAAAAAAACAAAGCTAGGCCAAACCTATGCAAAATGGCATAAAAAATGGTTTGGGGCTCGTTAAAAAAACGTTTGTCCTCCTTTGAGAAACAAACAAAAAGGATCAAGACAACAAAAAAAACCGGAACAGTCGACAATCTAGCTTGCAAGCGATTCCCTAACTCTGTCATACTTCACGCATTCATACTGCTAAACCTTACATACCTCACCATCCGAACTTATAGTGATACAGTAAAAATAGCCTGTATGCACCCTTTCACTCATACTGGTTCGTGTGCCGAATATATATCAGATTCGATACACTACCGGGGAATGCCATGATCCTATCGACTGATCGTCAAAACTCTCTCCAGGTCATAAATTAATGGCCATAAAACCTATTGACCCTACACTTTCAACTTTAGGTGCCAATTTGCCATTCCTAATTTATCCGCATCAATAAAGAAAAATATTAAGTTACTTGGTGGTATTAACTTAAAAAAAAAAAAAAAAAATTATTGTTATCAAATGTAGGTAGTTATGTAAAAAAAAAATTATCAAGACAAAACCCCAATAACAAAATGTGCACACGGTGTGCCTTATTAAATGGTAATTATAAGAATACAAAAAAAACTATTTGGCAATAACAACTATAATTTTTTTTTGTTTCCAAGAAAAATGATTACCTAACTTTGAACAATACTAGTCTCCAAGCAAAAATTACAACAATTCTAAGAGTTACTATCTCTTAAAAGTTACATTTAAAACAAACATCCAATACAATAACTTGATAACCCACAAAATTTCAATATAATAAATAAGTATTTATTTACTTATTCAAGTGTTTACAATTAACTAAATACCAAACATTTATGTAAGTATGTACCTAAAACAAATCTAAGTTGTTTTGTATTTTAACAAAATATGAATTAATATTGTCCACACTAAATTAATTAAGTTGTGGTACAAAGCAAAGAAATTTAATTGTTCACACTATTGTTCACACAAGTTTACACAATATTATAATGGGAAAACATAAAACATAATATTTTCTTACTAAAGAAAAATAAAACAACAACACTTATGTTTTTTATTTCTTATTGACAACACACAAAAAAACGTTGTAGGAAGGTCCTCTTATACAACCACACAAACCAAAATTAATAAACTTGATAACAAAATCTTTAAAATATTTAAGTATTTTGTCATTAAAAATGTATTTAAGTTTCACAATAAAGGAAAATATTTAAAAAAAAAAATATCAAATTCTTTACCTTTACATACTGTATAAAAATTAATAAAAAATAGTAAGGTAATGTAAGTGAATTTGACAACTAACCTTAAAAAATAACAATTGAGTTTTGTTTTCCTCAATAAAGGCAAAATATTTCCCCAACAAAAAATAATTTTTCAAACTATCAAATGAAAAACAATTGTCTGGAAAACAATATTGAAGCAAAAATTAAACTATTTAATTAGTAGTCCTAAAATAGTAACTACTAATTATAGTTACAAAAAGAATATGTGAAACTTAAATTTTACATAAGAAGAACCTCCCAAACGGTAATAAAAAATAATAATGTTAAGTCGGTGGTACCCCATAAATACACACAAAAAAAAAACGACGGGTTGCACTCCGGGAGTGCCGGCAGAAGTGAAAACCTGAATATTAACGTTGTGCATTTTTGATATGTATTTTGGAATGGTTAGGGATTTAATTGATTGGTAGAGGTAGAAAAGTACTATCATTTATGTGGTAAAATACAATATTTATTTATTGCGCTATCGTACACAAACATGACAATTTATATTACATTAGTAAAAAGTTTATCTCTCAAATGTAATCAGAAACTTTTTCAGACTTATCAGAAACTCCTTGCTGTGACACTGAAACGCCATGTAATAAACGATGATAAAATGATTGACAACCGTCAATGTCATACTTTTTTGATTGACAACTATTTATTTTCTAAACAACGAAAACAAAGTTTGGAATTTACAACTAATTGCATACTGGAATCTGCGGATAAACTTTTGAATTTGGAGCAATCGGCCAAGAAATGATTCCCTTTACAGAATCCGCAGACTCCCGAATCGTTAATAACACGAGTGGTGTTACAGTAATCAACATGTCGCTTTCGAGGCAAAGATTAAATCTTTGTTTCGAGGATGTTCACTGGGAATTTGGGGTAACAAGCCAAACTGTGTGAACGAGCCTCTTGTCGCAAAAAATCGGACAGCATTTCCAACTTCATACGACCTGATGCATGCTCCGCAGCATAGCGGATCTGATAAGACTGCGGAGAAGTGGTGTTAATTTCCACAAAATACTGTTATATAATTCCGGCGAATAAAGATATTCCAAACTTTTTAAATGTTTTATTACGGCAATTAAATTTTGAATTTTGCAGGATATCAAATTAAGGTCTTTGTGGTCACTTTGTAGCATAGGAAGCATATAGGAAGCGACCGCACTGCGGCTATAATAGTAGAAGAGGTCACACTTGACAGTTCATTTATGCAAAGAAAAATATACCTTACGCTAAAGGAATAAAACTCAAGAAAACAACATCAGTTTTTATTAATACAATTATTTACTCTACTCCTGATGTACATAAGAAGCACTTTTCTTTGCATAAATGAGCTGTCAAATTGAACAAAAAACCATTATTGTCTATAGACCGACAAACTATCTGTTCCGGTGGCGGCGTCGCTACTGTCTATTTAAAACTGTCATTAAATATCGTTTTTGCATTGCATTTCATGTAGTTCCAATTTTGGCCACCGGAACAGATAAGTTTGTAGAAAACACGTGTCCGGACTTCAAATTTTATATGGATTTTCGATCAGGTCACGTGACACATAAATCCTGACGCGAGTTTAACATTTTTTCCCCATACAAAAAAAGTGCACAACGCCGCTAAAGAAGTTTTCACTTCAAAAATCCTTTACATAAAACAAAAAAAACACACAATTCCTCTCCTTCTCTCTCCCTCTACTTCCTATGCCTTCTGTATATTCAATCCAAACCAAACAATGCCAACAGCCAGGACAGATGTTACACTCACAATATTCCCTGCGGTCCGGGCGATAAAGAATAGAGAGGAATGTTGTAACATAAAATATAAAGAAAACCTTGTGCAACACACCAAAATCTATTAATGAAATCAAAAGTTGGGCGCCATTTTGTCACATGGAATCCTCCTATCTATGTGCCCGAGAGGCCCATGGACAAAAATATATAAAAATATGGGTTGTGACCCTCGTGCCGGGGAAGTTAAAAAAGAAATAAAAGATGAGTTGCAGTTGAACACATATGTATAATTCTCCCACACACACTGAGGGTAGTACTCAAAAATACAATTAAAAATTCTAGAAAAATCTAGCTCATTCGACAGGGGTCGTAAAAATAGGTTCTAACTTTGGGGTGTTGCAAAGATAATTTGGGGCTAAAAGATAACCACTAATAAGGGAATACCACCATGAATATTATTAATTATGTGTTGTAAAAAAAACTATTGAAAGGTTGCACCGACCTGCTACTCCTGGCTATTACCAGATCATTCCTTGTTCATAAATACATACAGCTTTTCTGGTCCGACGTCTGTCCCACGGGCGCCGTCAGAACCGGCCTTACGCAATTAAATATTTTGAATATAATAAATATTGTAAATAAAATGAATAAAATCTAGTTTGAATCTTGAATAAAATGTTTGAATATAATTAATATTAAAATCCCACCGCTGAAAAGAAACAATTCCAGGGTTAGCGGCGGAAACAAAACCAGGAGAATACGTGGACACCATGAAACATGTAAAGGAGGGGGTCTTACCAGCTTTGTCACAGGATTCCATTTGGAACTCCTCGCGACGAAGATATGCGGCTTCCCGCCACCCAAGAAATACCATCACGGCAACCTGAAAGATGTCGGTTCATAAGAGGAACGCCATTTTCAACCAAACAGAAATCGCCGAATTAATAAAATCCTTCGAACCACTTACCAGGAGTATGTGGACAATCACAAAACCACTGGATCTGCCATTTAGGCAAGCAAATATAAAGATTTAATTTATAACGCCCTCCTCGGGCCCATCTTCGAAAAAAAGTCCAAGTAACCGGTAGACAGTGTGACCAACTCAAATTCCGACAGCTACCAGCCGATCCTAATTCTACTAAACAAAACGTTTACTAAAAGTCAGAATCAATTTAGAAAATAAAAGAACAACTTTACTTTTGAAGAATATTGACTTCTAAAACATTTAAAAATATAATTATACTAATAAACCTGTGAAAAATATAAATATGAATTTTATTTGATTCTCAACCAAGCGTCACATACTCAGCAAATTGTACACTAACAACAAACTTGTTATTGCACTTGCCACACTGAACATGAGATTTGCATTTTTGATCGAACGGGCGCTGTGATTGGCCGAATTGCCAATATTGCCATACATGGAAAAAAATATGAATAGGAGAATTTGTACAACGTTACAAAGTTGTATCTAATAAAGACGTGTCAACGGGTTTTCTGATGTTTTATGCTTCAATTATGTTTGACTAATACTAAACCCCTTGTGCCAGTTAATGCGAAGCTAAGCCGGAATTTAGTAGGTAGTAGAGGCTATTTTTTAAGTCCTGAGTCTCACACGGTCGCTAGTCTAAAGTTGGTGTGGTTCTTCGATCAGTGATCAATGGTGTGATTAAAGGAATTGTCCGAAAAAAAAAAACCTTGAGCCTTGGGCATGACTCAATTTGTAAAATAAGCACTATTACAAATATTTTAGACAACAACTACCGACATAATAATTGTTATTTTATACTCTGGTGTGACACTTGAAGACGATCAAAGTTTTCATTATTATTCATCTAGAATATAGAAAGATTTCAGGTAAACGTTTCACAAGTACGAAGTTTTCGTATTCAAAGATAGAAAAGCTTAATATTCAACATTTTTCAAAGGTCCGCTATAGAAATATAATGATCGCTTCAACCATTCAAACTCTTGGAAGGTCAACGCCTCCACTTCACTAGATCAATGGCCATCAGTTTACTCACCCCACGAAGAGCGAGTAATACGCCAGATACCTTGGTGCGGACAAATTATCTGAAAGGGCACAATATGTTAGCATGTGCCGTATGAAAGGTAAAGGCACCTATTGTCGCCAGGATACTTTGTCGGCCCCCGACCCCACTCGTTAGCGTTAATGCTCATGGCTATCCCATGGTAACGACTCTCGTACGTTATCACCTCTTTTTTACAACACAATATCCCGAAAAAGCCTCGGTGTCCTCAAATTTAAGGCTTGTAGGTGCTGATTTAATATGATGGAGGGATAGGAATTTTGTCTCCGAATTATTACGAATCGAGATCGCTGGGTTGCGATCGTCTATAGTCCGTTTTAAAACTTAGTGCTAAGAGTGTATCTCTACAATAAATTCTTGCATACAATATTTTTTTAAATTAAATTCTCTATGTACAAATAAAAAAGACTAGTTAGTTTAAATGAGCTTAGTTGCACCATTATGTGAAGAAAAATAAAAAGAAACAGCAATTTTTGTCAAATTGTGTTTTTAATGTCGCTTTACAATTATGCGATTTTTTTTTTATTTAGATTTTAACACAATATCATTGTCGTGATCTAGACAGTAAAGTAATTATGTCTGATGATGCATCTGATTATCAAAACATTAAAATAATTATTGTTACCAATCTAGAACTAAAATAATTATTGATTTCAATCTTTAAGTATAAGTATTTTAGTCTACTAAGTTATTTATATGTCTAATTCCTAATGTGTGGCGTTCGGCAAAGCTACGCCGAGTGAGCACGTATGGCTAATACAGTTTAGCCTGCCATTAGCTTAGGGTTTTGAGACACAGTGGCACATAGTTTATCCAATGTGCTATCCCGAGTTAATCGGTATTGATGCTTCTTTTTTGTTCAGTAGGGCTAGTGAAGTTTGTAATTGATTGCTTATTGTGAAGGTAATTTTTAGAGATAAAGTTACGCTTTCACGCCCAAACCACTGAACTGATTATATTATATTTGGTACTGGCAAAATTTTTACCTTAGGAAAGGACAATTCCAATTCCAGACAATGTTTTTGGTTTGTCCTTCTTTCACGTCGCCACATATCATCGGATCGACGTGATTTAAGCATGAAAATAGTTTAATATGAGAGCGATTTAGACTACTTTTAATTCCGAAAAAAATATGACATCGTATAGGTAAAAAAAACCGCGGACAAAAGACTAGAAGATAATAAATTGAAATTCAGCGCGATAAAATAAAGATAAAACTTACAAAGATTGTACGTTTTGGACGACAGTGTGTAGTGTTACCTGGTGGTAGATTTTATTAGATAGATCTGTTGGGTAGTGTCTGCCAAGTGTTCTCAAGGCTGGCCCGAGTTTAGACAGAGCCAATTATTAACTAAGTGCAGCTAACGGTTGAAATTTAGTTCTATTCACTTACGGAGACTATACGAGGAAAATAACTATAACATTGCTGCTGCATAGTTATATAATACCCACGTCTTTTGATTATAATATGACAGCATATTTTTATTATAATGCTAAAATTACTTCATTAAAATTAGACGATGGAGGTACTCAAGATCCATTTTACCGCGTATTTTCGACAAAAGATGAACATTAGTTTTACTAATTTTTTTTTGAAAATTAATAAAAATTCCAAGAAATGTCCAGAAATATTTTAAAATACAAATTTTATTAGAAACACTAGACAGCATACAAAAAGTTCATGCTCAAAAATGTTGTGACCATCGACCTCTAGTGTAATAGCAGACTGCTCAACCATTACACAACATCATTAAATTTAATAAAGACGTTAAAACAGCCGTAAAGCAATAATTATTGGATGAATAGGAAGCCATATATTACCCTTCGGTTCCTTAAATTTTGTAAGTAAAAAGCTTCGCCCACGTTAAAGCGCCTCGTTACGATAAGCTTACAAAAGAGTCGATCGATCGAGGATAAATTAATCTTAAAATATACTCAAAGGTCTCAGGAGGAAGGACCAGGGGAATTCTGATGAAATTTCTGAATAATCCTTGAAAACAAATCACTTGAAAATGCGCAGGTATTTTGCATAAGGATATTTGTAAAATGTTTACACAATGAGTTAATGAGAACCTTTGAGCTCGCAGGTGACTTATTATATAAAATTATGTTGAACCTGATTCGTTTTAAATGCTTTCTTGTTATAGTGATAAATTGCTGCGTTAATTTCGTTTGGTAAATGTTCACTATAGAAGAGAGATAACAGCAGAATTAATTCAGGTGTATGGTCAAAAATGGTTTTGTTACCTTTATAATGGCGTCATCTATATAATTACTAGCGGCCGCCCGCGGTTTCACCCGCGTGGATCCCGTTCCCGTGGGAATTGATCAAAATCCTTTCATTTTTAAGATGTATTCTGCTATTCGGGACAGAAACAAATCCAACAAATCAAAAACCATGGCAATCGGTCCAGCCGTTCTCGAGTTATAAGTGTTGTAACAAACTCGACTTTCTTTTATATATATAGATGATAATAACGGTGATTGTAGTATAAATTAAAGTATGTGATACATAATATCATTACGGCAAAATGAGTTTCACTTGTCGGCATGTGTCTATTCCACATGTTTACATGTGTCTGTAGACGAGGGGTCGTTGGTTCGAATCTCATCAAGGATAAAATAAATTATGTGATGAATTTAAGTATTCATCCTTCAATTCTGGCTCCCATCCCATCACTAAATGACGGCTTATTTAGTACATATCCAACGAGGATACCGAATCTTATAAGCGAAATAGATAATATGTGTCCGAAAAGTCATTTGGGACTTCTTTGTTTCGGAAGTAAATTCATTATACAAGCCCAAGGCCAGAAGTCCAATTGTTTAAAAAATCATCTATTCAACTAGCAGAATTTGTGAACATAGCTATATTCCACCAAAAACCCTTTTAGGCCAAGATTTGATTTTTTTCCGCTACTCGTTCGCTATCAAACGCTTTATACAACCAACATCAATACAAGTTTATTTTATAAAATCTCAGATTAGTCAGCTTCCTCGCTGGATTTTCTTAAAACGGTAAAATTGCAAGTGAGATGGGATTATACAAGTAAGGTGGCACCGATTTAATTTCCTGTGCACCGTTGCTTCGTGTCGCTAAACCTCACTCTCAAGAGCTGCTGAGGAATTAGATATTGCTGGAAACGTTTCTCATTTTATTTTAATAAACTTGTCGAGGTAAAACAGATTGGAATTGATTAACTTGAGGTTTATTAAATAAAAGTTTAACCGACCCTTCGATACTTTATAGCATGATCTTTAAAAATATCGCAATTGATCGCAGTTTATATAAATTTACGATTCCGATGGAGTCTGAAAAGGAATATAAAAGCAGAAAAAACATAGGATGGTCGGATTCGTGCAATGACATTTGTGTATGTTTATGACATTATCACCTAATTATAGGTAAATTGAAATGCATTTGGTTTTTACTTCCTGCATTGAAAAGTGGGTTTTAAGGGTCTTAAATATGGTAGGTGAAAAGCCAAATGATTTTTCCAAGTGTGGCTGGTGTAATCTGCTGCCATTGTATATCAGTCCTGGATGTGTTCCAGCATTCGAGCGCCTTATAATACTACAACTCTTAAAATATAATAAAAAGACTTCAAGACCAGAGAACCCCACATTATGGGACGCATTAAGCGACGTTTTGTGCAGGCCCCTTAATGAATAGGCCCTGGTCGGCTTCACAACTTTATTAACATGAAAACAAGGTATCTTAATAACGTCAAATGCTCAGTCACTTTTGCGGGCAACTGTAGGTACAATAGTCTTAGTCCATTCCAGCTTAAGCATTAAAGGTGGAGTATCTTTAAGTGCAAATGCAAGGGCGGTGAGAAGGTGCGATGATTGAGGCGCGACGTGCGATGCATTTAAACGACCATTATGCGGCCATTTTGGAGCGGTTGCAGTTGTTTTTGGGGATTAATGAGGTGAGCAATTACCTGAGGGTGTAGAGAGGGTCGTTGCAAATGAGGGTAAACAATGGGCTTTTAATTCCGGTATAAAAAGCATTTTTCTTTGTGAAGAAATTTCGTCTTCTGTTGCAGGAAAATGGCGCTTTTTCTTTTTTTCATTAAACAAAGGACACTTGTATTTGGACTAAATGTATCCCAGCATACTTGTCAAATAAATGCCACAGGTGACTGCCAACAGTGTGTGACTTTTTTTTGTGAAATGTCAATGTCACTCATTGGAGTTGCCGCAGTGGCCGCTTACTATCAGATGGGCTGGGTTGCTGCGTACCTGTCTAACAACTGATCTAGCAAAAAAAAGTCGGTTTCGGTATTGGACACGGTGACGCGTTAACTGACACCGACAACTTAGTACTAACTGCATCGAATTACTCTATTGAATCTATTAATGTTGCTTCTACACCGGTTTGGTACGCAGAGGTTATAGATGCGCCGCCACCGAGACGCGCCGATGTCGATTAATCTCGCCGCTATCGGGCCACTTGGCACGGCGGAGCAGCTTAGGCGAAGCGACACCACCGAAATAGCAAATCTTCCCAAATGTTTCCGCAAGAGATGTTGAGTATGTAAGCGACACGGATGAACCAGTTCACAGTTATACCCGATTTTATATCAAATTCCTTTTGTGAAGAGACTGCAGTAATGTTTTGGCTGCAGATTTAAGAGCTGGCTGCTGATACCGACTTTCTCGACTTACTGGCATTAGGAGCGAGTATAAATGATATACAAGTATAGTATATAGTTTAAATAAACTTCTGAAATAAGATTTCATGATTTAAGAGACATAAAATCTATCATGTAAGTTAATTTTTGCTTAAATTTTTCAGCTTAGAACTTTGGATGAGAACTCTCTCTGTTGATTTTTAAGGCTTTTTAAATACATTTCACAAAAAAAGCAACAGTAAGAGATTGGGCCTACGGCACTCTCACTAACTCACAAAACGGAGCGCAATAGCAAAGCTACTACTCGTATACGTCCAGCTTTAGTGAGAGGTAGTGCTTCTCCGATCGAGCACTTTTTAAGTCTTGTTCGATCATGTACTACCCTGATCCTTATTCTAACATCGTAAAGATGTTTTAGTAAAATTACTGGGTATATGAGACCTAATAACTGTCGTCTCGGTGTAGCGGGCGCAGGGCAGTGCCAGACAGTAATTTAGTTACTGTTTGGCACTTAACTATCTAAGGGCAGACGTGACGCTTACCATCAGGTGTACGATCTGCTCGTCTTGTTACACATTGCAATAAAAAAAATTGTTACAATAAGGATCAGGGTAGCTATTCTGATTAATATTGGTATTCGGATGCACGAATAACGATGTATCCAGCAGTGGTAATTTTCTATGAACTAGATAAAAGTAACCGACTTGATGATATACTCCGAGGTTACGTATTTTGAAGCAGCGAATTTTCTAGATGGATGATTTCGAAGGAGGACGCTCGATATTTTATAACCGTTTTCGACGTCCGAGTGATTTACGCTGGCGCACGATGCAATATGGCAGAGATTAAAGAGCTCAGGGACTTTTTAACTTCGGCTACGGATCTGTGGAATAAACGTGGACACCTCAAATGTTTAAACATAGAACAATTTCAAAGGATTTGGACTTGAATCAAATTGTAATAACAAAAAACAAGAAGAAAAGTTAATAAAGTATTTTTATTACACGTTGTTGTTTATTATATTGGAGTTTAACATTTACTTATTATAAAGATTGAAAAATATCTTGGAAAATATTAAAATATCTATCTCTTAGCCATCAAACGAAGAACTTTGTTCGCAGCAATGAACCTAGTGTTTTTCAAAACTTACGCTGAAATAACTATATTATAAAAAAGTTGTAGAAAGAATAAAAGATGCGCCAAGAAACCTTGTTCCACATTTTCTTACTTTACCTATGATTATGTTAAGACGAAGTTTTTAAATTGCAATCTTTGCACTCGAAATAAAAGTAGAGCCAAAGTTACTAAGCTAGTCCAGTTATAGCACAAGTAGATTCAAAATAAAACTTTCCTAAAAACGTGCCAATTTCAACGCGAGGAGTTCTTCGGAAACTGAAAACTGGTCAAGTGCGAGTCTTGCTTGTTTTAGATGGTTTTTTATTTTATTCTCGTAGGTACAAGAGTTACTCATAAAGCAGATTATATCAGTAGGCAGCCTATTAGACCGCCTCCGTGGAACAGTGACTAAGCCGCTTGGGTATAAAAACCCGGAAGTCGTGGGTTCGATTCGCGCCTTGGGTCTGGTTGGTGGAAGGACTTTTTCAGAGTCCGACTGGCTAGCTGCCACCACAGGTGTGTGGTTAGTTTGAAGCTAGATGGCGCTGTGTACAAAAATCTTAGGATAATTATTTATATTTTTTGTAAACCAAAGATAAAAAGCGTTAATTGCTAAGAAAATTAAAAGAGAAAATACCTACCCCATAATCTTCGTATTGTTCGCAGAACTGTTCAACATTCCCAATCAATATTCCGATCGAGTTTCCCTATTTAGCTTGAATCCCAGGTTCAGGGTTCAACAATAGTTTGATAAAACCTGTAAAGTTTTCCTATGAAATCTATCAAAACGCAATGACTACAATCGGTGGAGTTCTCAATCGAATGGGTTTGAAAGTTGAGGACTTGTGGATGTGGCTCGAACTTATTTGTGAGGAAACTTGCGGTAGTCGATTGCTAGGATTTGGTAAACGATTGTGAACCATGGAACTTAGTCCATTAAATTCATAATCGAATTGTATTGCTTTGAAAAGTAAAGCTTCATACATTAACTTAAGCAAACAACGAAATAAAATATTAACTGAGAAATAACAAAGCCTTTATTTTTCACAGCATCTCGATGATCTTATGGTTCAGGTACATGTCCTCCTGTTCTTGGGTTCTATTCTCGGGTGGGGTCAAAATTTGTGTCAGAATATTCAGTCAAGCTCAGGAATATGATCACCAATCCACATTTGGCAATCGTGGTAATAAAGTCAGTACCCATTATTGTGACGATTACTTGATTTCACAGATGGACGATTTTACCCCAAAGTGGGACATTGAATACATATAGGCTGTAGTCGCCCTTCACTACCAATCAGATCAGTAAAGCGTATGTCATCTGAAGATACGTTAAAACAGCTCATTTCTTGGTAATATCAAGTCGTCTCAACTAATCTGATTTTCTTCCTTTTTACATAGATACATTTCTAAAACCTCTCGTAGTCCAGAAGAGATTGGATTTGCGAATACTGCAACTTCGCAGTAGTGTGACAGTGTATAGACATGGAGCGCTGAACATGGTGTGTTATGCAAACTGAGTTAAGCCGCGATCGCTATCTTTCTCGATGTTACGTGAGCGAACTCTTGAGCTAAACCGAACTTGATAAGTGAAGTGGGGCTAAGACATTTTCAATCAAGTCTATTACCTACTTGTCATCTTATTATTTGACGAGCTATTTTGTGTAAGTGTCGAGAAGTCGGCTATTACATTCAGAGTTCGCGGGTTCGATCCCCGCACGGTACAAACATTAATTTGTGTGCATGAACATGTTTGTTTGTATCGGTCTGGGTGTTTCTATGTATAATATTATGTTGGTATCTATTTACAAAAAAAAGTATGTAAACTAAGTAATGTTTATCCGTTGTCTGGCACCCATAGCACAAGCTAATGCTTAGTTTGGGGCTAGATGGCGTTGTGTAAATAATGTCCAGAGATATTTATTTATTTATTATAAACGCGGACATTCGTGGGGATGAATGGATTAATGTCTGTTACGGGACCATTTTATTTCTTTATACCACGAGGGTTGCATTGGCGTTCAAACTTACGGTCTGCCTGATGTTAAGCTGTTACAATCACTTAACGACGCTTGCAACACCAGAGGAATCACTCGTGGGTCGTCGACCCTATAATTTGAAGGGAAAACTTTACGTTAGCTGCCAAAGGAAAGGATCTTTACGCTGCCAACACCATGCCTTCCCAAACGGTCGATAGTATAGTCATAAATCTATGAAGCTATGCAGAATGTGTTATTATATTTGACTGCTTCTGGCCTTGATTTTTTTAAAACAATGGAAATGTTAATCAGTTCCGTACTCCGAGATTAAAAATAGGCGATCTTCAATTTAAATTGTTAAGTAACAGCTTTAGAACATTTAAAACACTATACAACCAACAAGAGACCATAGATAAAGGCAAAGCCATTAGAACATTTAGCACCGAGCGAGCGCCATAAACTATTGGATAGATCGAGTATCTATGGGCGGAAGTACAAAATGGCGGCGACTGGCCTGCATGGATACACTTCCGCTGCAGTGCTGCCCTCTGGGGGACAATTAATCTTGTGTACTTACTTATTTTGCTGGGGGCGGGCCGGCAACTTCCGCGGCGTTATTACCGACTCGGCCGCATTTCGTGCTGTTTACATGGTAAATGTGTTCAGAACAGCTTAAATAAGGCTAGTTATATATTAAACTGATATACTGAATTGCTTAAACTGACTTCAAAGATCGCGCATTTGGTGATAATCGAGCCGCCACCACTACGTACCAGAAGGGGTCCTAGCTTCAAACACCAGATAATACCAAAATACACGATAAAAAATAATTCGACATGAAGTTCAAGTCATTGTTAGGATGTGGGTGGTTTTACTGTAATCTCAACCTCAATGGAACAGGCCGCAGTTATCGCTTACCATCAGATATGGGCTGCGTGTCTGTTTGCCAACTGATCTGGTATAAAAAGTCTTTGTCGGGGCTGATAATGAAAGAGGTCTGTAAGGCAAAATTGCGTGTATTCTTAACGAGATATGTACAATTTTCAAGTAAAAATGGCTGCCAAGCAGTAGTGACGACCCAAAAATATTTTACAATGCTATCAACACAAAGATACAAGTTAGTGTTGCCAAGTGCCAACAGACATATTTTATTATAATATTAAGAAAGTCTTACTTCAAATTCATTAAGAAAATAGTACTAGAAAATTAAACACAAGTATCGTTCTGTTTCCCATGATAGGGGCGCGTTAATTCGTACGTCTGTGTCTCGTCGTTTTGTTCCTTCGCTTCTTACTACGGAATGAACGGTCGCAGACAGTTGCACTCGTTTTATTGACAACGTGGATGTATCGAGGGACTCATTGGATGCTAACAGCATTTATAGCCGATCTTTGATAAGGAATTGTGATGCTTTTGGATTGTTGCTTATTAGCAACTAACAACAAATTATGTTTAATTGCATTTATTGCAAATTATGTTGATATGCATTTATTCAAAGATAAAACCAACGTATAGAAAAATATCGGATTTTTTTGTTAAATATTGAGCAGTAATTCTTGTATTCTAACTACATCAAAACGCACTGCAAAATATACGTTCCCATTTCTAGAGCATGATAATATGGTATTTTACAATGAACTTAAATTATTTTGACTCATTTTGATTCTGCTATCGGAATTAAAGTCAGAGAATTTCCGAACCACAAAGTCCGAAAAAGTCTGAGTTCATTGAGGCAACAAATACGTCGATACAGAAGAAAAAACAGTAATTTGTACTTTTCCTAATCACTTACAAATTAATATGATTTCAACTAACTATAATACTCGAATATTAGTTAATTTGGTAAATTTTGCAACATTTGACGACAATACGTAATTTAAATATAATTAACAAACTTAAGATTTATGCGGCAGAACGTCTCCAAAATTAAACCATATCGTACGTCTAGTGGCGAACCAGGTTACATTATTAAGTTCCAACAATATTCTAGATTAGAAACTGAATTTGTGCTCTTACGTTTGTCATATTTAAGCATTCTTGAGGTTTATTAAGGCATTGCCAGTTGCATAATCCAGGAGTTGCAACTAGAAGCCCCTTATATTTCACACGCGTAAGGTTCTGTTCCACATAAAGCTCCGCTATAAAGCCGTGTATGTGCAGTATTATGCAAGGCGAGTTTACGATTATGACGCTGTTTTCTGTTAGGTACTTGTATGTCGTTCTGTTTCTAGTGTTAGCACCTGATGTTATGATCGATCTTACCGTCTCTTACGAAAGTACGGTTAGTGTATTGGTCCAGTTTTTTTTTAAATATTAGATGCATAAAATTATAAATAAATTTATATAAAATAATCAGTATTTCTACACATGTAAAATAAAAATAAAACAATCAGCATTTCTACACATGTGCATAGAGTAACATAGAGTGTATATTTATGTCAAATAGAGCATAGTCAAATACGCTGACACCATTGAACTACAATTACTTACGTAGTACTTGTAACTCAATGGCTGAGATAATGATGCTGATGATAAAGCAAATGATATAGGTACTTTTTATGGTTTTAGACTGTGTTCATAACAAAATAATTTGAACGAATAGTTCAAAGTGAAGGTTTTTCTTATAGATAAATTGCCAAGAATTAGGCGATGTTAAAAAGTATTTGGTTTACCTATTATAGTCCTACAATACCCACTCGTTTAAAAAAAATTATATGTTATACTCCATCTCGCGTTAATTTATGACGAGATGAGTCTGCCATTGTGAAAGTTAGTAAATTCTACGTAAAGACATTAAGTATATACCACTACATAAATATAAATCGTCTAAGTGGCACTGGTCATTATTCCTTAAAATAGCGTTTGTATCGCAAGCCGTATCGCCAAGCAAAGCAGGTGAGCGCGAGTGTTGCACACTTCGAATATTTAATGCACCGCTCAGAGTGTTTGCACTAGTGCGGTATACTGCTCTTACCTACAAATGTTGGGTTATTTGTTTTTTGAATAAAGTATGCCGTAATAGATAGGTTACGAACTGTGGTTACGAGTTTTATCTTTAAGGTGCACACGGTTAAGACGTGACGTCATGGCAGCGAGTTGGCGAGCATATTTTTTTTTTTTGGTAGAAGGTTGCATTTTAGCACCATATGTACAGGAAGATGTGTGGTTGTATGTGGTTCATGAGTTACGTTTACCGCCTTTGATATAAGATTATGGAGGAAGGGGGAGGTGAAGGGTTATGGGAGATGGGGATTGGGAAGGTAAGGAGCGGAGAGGGAGATTAAGGTGTTCGGCACTCCCACTCACCAAGCTAAGCGAAATAGGAAAGGCCGAGCTGGTCCAATTCGACTGACATCTCGTAAAATTTAAGAGGACTAAGTGAAGACTACTAGACGGATTTTCTAGAAAACACACCGCCAAATTCATGATAGAAATAATAAAGAAGCAAATTCATAGATTTACATCTTGACTTTTTGCTTGAAGGCATAATTGATGTTAAAACTTAAATGATATACATTATTCTTAGGAAAATAAACATACTACTAAGCAACTCTCCTGTATGCAAGGACTTAGAGCCATTTGTAGAACAACTTGATTGGCTGAAATCCGCGTAAATTATAGAAAACGTTGATGAAAAGTTAATGAAGCGATTCAATTCAAGTGCCTCGTAGCGAAGAGTAATGCGGGTTTTACTTTGCTCAGATGCAGGCTTCGCTCAAATGCAGGCTTTACTCAGATGCAGGCATGCAGGCGCCCGCATCGTAGCGAGTATTTATCGCGACCCTTAGTCGTGTTTATTGTGAGGTGTTAACAAAGATTCTTGTTAAATAAACGCCAGTATTTACAATTAAACAATGGCATTTTTAACGAGATTATTTCGTGAACATTATATATTTTTCGGGGATGAAACTTAATTGGAAAACACTGTCAATAAAAAATGCCGAAAGCCTTTCCCCCTTTCCCTCCATTTTCATCTTCATATTTAACTCTTAAAGGCAAATGTAACACATGTTAATTACTTGCAATTAGGTGTTAAACTATCGTTATTCGTAAAAAATCTCTAATCCTGCCGTACTCTTGGTGAAAAAAACGAGTTCGTTTGCCTCTCTCTTTCACAAAAAAAAAAAAAACTAATAACCTGCAAGAATTTACCAGACGTCATACAAATAAAACATCGCTAAGCCGATCGTAAATCACACATATTTACCCATTGATAGTTAAATACACTATCAATGTATTTACCTCAATAAAACAAAAATGAAACACGTTATTTAATTTAGGCATACAAAAAGAATAAACGATGTTATTATTGTTTGCAATCATGGGCGCGATTTGTAAGGTGACCTAGGTTGTACCTAGGTCTTTGTAGGTCACACATACACTCTTTCTATTTTATACTTGGCTGACTGCGGTAAGACCTTTTTACTAGTATTACACTTTTATATTTTATTTCAGATGAAATTATTCGTCAGAAAATAAAGTATATTGGATGCAGAATTTGTTTATTAAAGTAATAATGTTCATTATTATTGACCAACCTAATTTATCAGATATTTTTCTTCTCGATTGAGTAGCTCGTCTGTTGTACTGTTGTACTATGTTCATGTCGGTGAGTAATGTCTCTAAAGCTTAGGGAGGGCATGGTGGCGGCAACGTATAAAACCTTTTTTTGCTGCCAAAGGTATGTGGTCCTTTTAAATTACAGGGTCAGCTTCGTACTAGTGATGCTTTTGTTATTATAACGTTCATAGGCAGTAATAGGCTTGAGCGTCACTTTATAATATTTTCAGGGACATTTTGACCATAATCGAGATTTTTACAAGGACGAGTCCCAACACAGCAATGCCATGGATACATTATGATCACCCGCGACGCATAAATCTCGCATATCGGCAGATAAATCATCATTTAAAACGCCCGGTGTAGTCCTCACCGTTCGAAACATTGTAGTGTTTACGCGATAAAAATTCTTCCCAACCATTTAAAAGTCAGCTTTGTGAATTTGATATTCATGTATTGTTTACACGCTGTTAATTGTTGGTTACGGATATTAAAAAGCAGAGATTTTCTATTATAAAACAAAAAATCTGACTACAAATAAAAAGAGGCATTAAAAAGTAAAAAATAATGACGGCTTTTGTATGTTATTTGAAAAATTGGGAGTCGGTGTTGGTTACAACTACACTTACACTTAATATTGTTGAATAAAGAACCACTTCCTTTTTTCAATTCAAAAAAAACTGTAATGTATTGACCTGTTAATATCTCTTTGCAGGGCAAGGACCTCCATCATTGAAATCATGTCATCGCTACAAATATAGACTGGCTTAATGTTACGACTTGCCAAATGCAGATTGGTGATCAAATCCCGAGCTGTGTACGAAAAAACCATACATATTTGGATCGACCCCAGAATTGAACTTAGGGCCCCGGGAATTCAGTTACGTTAAACTCAGGATTACGGTTACATGTTTAAACCAATATACCAGCGACGCGAGCTGACTTGATGATTCAAAGGTATGTAATTCAAAGTACGGTCGGCAGCAGATCAACCTACCATAATCTGTCAAAAATTCTTAAATGAAAGAGTCTATGTAAGGTGAATAAAGCCGAAAGTTGGTTGTAGAAATTTGACAGATTGGAGTTGTCTGATGTGCTGGCGACTGTACATGCTTTTGCCTTTATCTTTGATATTTGACATCAGTAACTTATTTTTTGATAAAACAATAAAAACTTAAAACAAAACTATGCAGAAACTTTCAGAAAGATCCAGGGCAATGTGATGCTTCTTTACTGATCTCCGATACGCCCTCACCTAGACTCAACCCCACTTGTAATCTGTTCCGAACGATTCCTCTTAACCTCGTTCCTCAACAACTACGAAGCAATACCTTCACAAGTTGATCAGCAATTCACGTCGCATTGAAATCAATTGTGATGCATACACATCGCGTATTGACTAATGAATTATCATTCATTAATAAATATACACACGCATACACGTACACGCACACACACGCACATCACACACACTCGCGTGCACACACCCGCACACAAACACAAACACGCGCGCGCGCAATCAATCACACACTTGCACGCACATACTCACACACGCACGCAGCCACACACATTTGCGTGCAGACAGCTGAGACTGCACACACTCATCGTCTTGTGAATTGATTGCTCGTATTGGCAGATAAACTATTATTCAAAACTTGAGGTTCTTTATTATCCTCAGGTGAAATCTGCCATCACAGCAGCTCTGGCGGTGTTCCGTCAATATTAATATGGGAGCCAGTGTACTTGAAATCAAAGGCTTGAAGATCCTAGGAGCCTAGTGTGGCAGTACATTGAGCAACGGTGTTTTTCAATGGAAATAAGCCGCAGTGGCCACTTACACTGCATGCAACTGAATAGCATACAAAAACTTGTAGTTTAAAGATATAGTTGAGTATAGCCATGTCTTTTGCCATTAATACATTATTTTATAATTCCACGACGCACAAATCTTGCGTATTGACGGCGGTATCGGCATACCTATAAATCATCATTTAAAAATTCCAGTGTGTTCCTCGCCGTTTGGGACATTAATAGTGTTTACGCGATAAACAAAATACGATGCTACAACAACTGCAGCTGTAGTAGCGTTTCTTTCCAATGGAAATACAAAAATAAATTTAAAACTGCTTGGTTTTAAGATTCATGTATTGTTTACAAGATGTTCAAAGCTGTTATAGGTTTTTAAATCTTGACAATAAGAATCGTTCACAGGCCTTTTTCTGTTGTTTTATGTTTATAAAAAATAAATGCACATTTACGTGCAAAAATAATTTTAGTATACTTTTCCGATTACATGGTTCACAAAGTCCACATAAAGTTTAGAATTTTAGAATGCTCTATGGTTTGCTACGTATAATTTCATCAAAGTTTTCATTTAATATTTCGGTTTGTAATTTTGTTATATTTGTCAGGTATATTTGGCAGTAATATTACGATTCGAAACAGATCATATCAACTAATAACTTGCTTGGTTCTACAACAGATCCTAAGGCTGAATCAGCGCAAACAAAAATAAAAATATAATAATTAGTGAAGGCTCCATTTTTGTATACCACAGGATGTCTTAAAACCACCAAGCTGATTTAAATAAAAAAAACATCTTAAAACTATCTACTATTTCCCGATTCCAAAGCAACGATCTTCATTACGTATTACATTAACCGTGAAGATTGCACCAACGAGCGGCTCCAGCATTAAACTGCATCCCTCGGAATTTTCCCGATTGCCGCGTTAATTTAGCAAGAAAACTTATGCAGGTAAACGGGGTGTGACTAATGGGAATCTCATTATTCCCAGCTGGCGCCGATTTTAATTTCCTCCACACGATCCGCGCGGGTTGACGACGGGATTTATTTGTGTAAATAAATATTACCGTCGCTTACCCTCTCTAAAGCCGCCTTCATATTAGAATTTAGGATATTAGAAATAATAGAAAACATGGAAAATATTTTTATGTATTATAAGAAGAAAAGAAAACAAAAAAGAACAACGTTTCGGAGATTATGCCCACACAATATTACCACTTTATAGAACCAAAGATAACTCTATAGAAGTGGCATACTCTTTGTTACACGTAGCCTATGGTAGTGTAATCACTACGATTTCTTTCTATTGAGAAAATCCTCATCGTTCAATGTGCTGCCATAATACAGTCTTGCAGTATCATTCTACAGTCATCAGAAGAGGAATCTAATTATTGAGCATTTAAGATCAAGTGCACTAAAATAATATAGAATGGGCCGGCTTGTCCGGGGAAGTACCACACTCTCACATAACACCAGCGTGAAATAATAGTTACTACTATTGTGTTTCGCCTGATGTGTCAGAGTGCCGGAGGCCCAAACCCCCTCTTAAAAGGCCGGCAATGCATCAGCGATCCATCTGGTGTTGCGGATGTCCATAGGCGGCGGTGATTGCTTACTATCAGGCGACCTACTGGCTCGTTTGCCGTCTCTGACATAAAAAAGCTATAATGACAGCATATGTCTTCTGTAGAATTTAAACAGATCATAATGAAAATTATTAAAAACATAATATGTTTTTAATAATTTTATGCAGCTGAACATCAGTACATAATATTTCTATGCAGCTGAATGAAATGTTGAATGTTTTATTTTCTCAATCAAACTAGAACTATTTTATAAAACACGACCAATGTAACCGCGTTCTTACGCCGTACTATACAAACTACGAAGCTCGCAAGCACCTGTACTCGCAACACTATGTTTTTGCCGTGTACTACAACAAATTGTCGGTGTTATATGCTCACATAAATATGAAATTCTTGTACGTAGGAATTACGTTAAAGCTTGGCTTAGTGTCGCGATTAAGCAAATATTGTAATTTTGAGAAAATTTTGCATTTATGCTCATTATAGATAATAATTATATATCTCCTTAAATTCGTATGAACGTAGATAATTACTAACTGTAATTATTACTTTTCCCATGGAATGATTTTAAAATACTATATTTTTATACAATAGCCCACTATAAACGACTTTTAGACTTTTTTTCATAAGTGGTGATAAACGCATTTGAGTCAATTAAATAATTTTAGTAGATCATCAGTTGACAGCAAAAGAATAAACAGAAGACAGTCGAAAATAAATAAACAGATTTAAACTTACGACTGTTTTACTATGATTACATATTTCCAAACAAAAGCGTTGAAAATAAAGTATACAACAATTTATCAAGCTCGTTTTAGTTTATTTTGAATTTTCAACAAAAGAGCGACAGAATCGCAGCATTGCTTAATGATTTGCGTAAATAAGCGAACCACAATGAAAGAAAATAAATTCTATTTTTGCCGATAAAGCCTTTGCTGTCATGCCTGTAATACTTCACAATTATTTTTGAGTGGGCGCAAAATGTATCAAAAAAGGTATTGTTACGCTCTTATCTATCTGATAAGAGCGTAACAATACCTGATGATGATCGCCTCCGTGGAACAGTGGCTAAGCCGCTCGGGTATAAAAACACGGAGGTCGTGGGTTCGATTCCCGCCTTGGGTCTGGTTGGTGGTAGGGCTTTTTCAGAGTCCGACTGGCTAGCTACCACCCCCACAGGTGAAATCTGCTGCCATAACAGCTCTGGCTGTGTTCCGGCAATATTAATGTGGGAGCTAGTACACTTGAAATCAGAGGCTCGATGATCAGATGAGTCTACAGTCTGGCAGCACATTGAGGGACGTTTCCAGGTGAAGCGTCCCTCAATGGAATAGGCCGCAGTGGCTGCTTACCATCAGGTGGGCTGCGTGCCTGTCTGCCAACTGACCTAGTATAAAAAAAAAAAAAAAAAATCTACTTACGTAAATAGAAAATATTCCCTGAAATTATTAATTCGAACGACTGAACTAAATTAGATTTTTTTTGTTGTTGTGATTCTTGTTATCAGTAGCAAGAACAAGTGTCGAAAAGAGTAAAATAATTAAAATAGAGAAATAAGTATTATGCATATTAGTGACGCTATTGTAACAAGCAGAGGAACTCTAGAATTACTATGATATAATTATGTACATTACTCGATTCGAATTACAAGTTTGTAAAGTTTTTAAGTTTTTGATTTAAGCAAAACCGGGGCGGGCAGCTAGTATTGATATCAAATAAATTTACTGATCCAGGCTAGCAGTTGTGGTAGTGTAAAAATTAAAAAAGTATTTTTTTTTCTTACCAACAATCCCGAGTAGGAACCTATATTTGACGGATTTTTGATCATGCATAAAATTACTTACATACTGTTATGATTTACACGCCACTTAATAAATACGGAGGTACAGTACCTAGAAAGAAAAACAAAGGAAGATAAATATTATGTCACGGAACTCAGAACAGCATTTAAAAGAACAGTTAAAATGCTACAAGATTTTAAACTTTCCCAATGAATTATACCTTATCATTAAGAGCGCTTACGCACTACATCCGATTCTTACCCGATCCGAGTTCTTAAAAATATTGATCTAGAAAACTCGGACCGAGTTCGGATAGTGCTTACGCACTAGTCCGATTTCTCTGATAGGTACAAATTTGGAGCGACAGCATTGGACAGCATTTTGTCAACTTCTAGCAAAACACGTCCAATAGAAAACATGCTAAAATAAGAATTGAACACTTGCTATCTTACTCATTTAACTTCATTAATTCGGCGATAGGAGTGAGTGAAACAACATGATCCGAATTCGTTTCTGTTTTCTAAGGGTGGTCACTAGTCAAATGTCACTAGTCAAATGTCAAACGGATGATGACAAATATTTTTGCACAAAGTTCGATACTCCTCTCAGCTAAATTAAGTTATTTTGGTGGTATTGTTCAGTAAAAGGCTTGAAAATAATATAAAACGTATTTTGTGATAGATACTCGGTGCCTGTGTAAAAATGTCTTGTGTGATTGAGGGCTGTAAATCCCACACTGGAAGAAAAGAAAATACCCAAGAAACCGTAACCTTTCATCAGTAAGTTTAGATTGTTTTCGATTATTTCAGTTATGATAATAGTGTGTAACTTTTAAAACATGCTTAAAGTTTGTGATAATAGTTGTTTTTGTCCAATTCAGTATCGATTATTGCTTGAATCAAAGAAATTTTGTTCAGATCTTAGAGGTTATGTTATTTCGCATAGTGATGTGCGTTTCTATATTGATAAATCAATATTAATGTTTCAGTGGTAAAAACTAAACCATTATAGGTCTTTATTGGATCATTTATCTTTCATACAATATAATATTTACCAACTTTTTTAAGAGATCAAGGTCATAGTACAATTATTTCTTATTTCAACATTCCTACTTTTTGGTTACAGGTTTCCAAAGAATGAAGACATGAAAAAATATAAATACAATGTGTACATAAGAAGAGCATGGACATGGAATAAACGTAGTCATATTTGTTCCAAACACTACACAAGTTTTTTTTAAATAAAACATTTTATTTAAAGGGCAGTGATTTTGCGACATTCAAGAAATGGTTGAATTAATAAAATCTTTTATATATTATTAACCTATGTTTTAATACCTTTCTCCCTAGTCTATCGCTAGCGTGCTAGTTTGCAGAGGGCCATACTCCAGCGGACAAGTGACAAGTCATCCTGTCCTGGTAGACAAGTTTATGATCTGATTATGAGATATAGATATTAAACCTAAGTCTTAACTTTATCAGTTAGGTTTATTTTTATCGACTTAAAGTGCCGACAAGGAACGTCACTACTTTACAAAAAACTAGGGACAACCTACAGAAACTGGCACAAGACAAATATTTATACATCCCTTTCTAACGCATTATTGTCATCATATGAATTAAAAGGATAAGTATATGTCTTTGCTTGCTATTTTAGTAGATACTGTTCTGAGACAAAAAACTAGGGACAACCTACAGAAACTGGCACAAGACAAATATTTATACATCCCTTTCTAACGCATTATTGTCATCATATGAATTAAAAGGATAAGTATATGTCTTTGCTTGCTATTTTAGTAGATATTGTTCTGAGACAGGTCACGTCACAGCGGCCCATAGAGTATATTGACCCCGCCCACCCCACTGCCTGCTCGTAGGGTGGAGGCTCCTTCTATCGGCCCACTCCTAATATCGGCCGTCTAGAGAAAATGCGCCATAACCTAACAAAAGGGTCCTAAAATCATAATTATTTTTATGCAAATAGCAGCTATATACCCTTAGAGCGCTTACGCACAACATCCGATCCGAATCTGATCTGAGTCCGTGAAAATATTGATCTAGAAAACTCGGACCGAGTTCGGATAGTGCTTACGCACTATGGTTTGTTAAATCTTAGATGATCTCTGCGACTGGTGTCGCAGTGACATTTCTAGAGGCGTAGTCTTACCATAAACGAATGTTAAAACTTCGATTCGTAAGTAGTCGATTTAAAATTTGTTTATTTTTTATTGTATGCTGATATTAGGGTTATAGATGGCGGATATTTGGGTGCAAGAGGCCGATATTAAGGAAAATCGGCAAGTTTGGAAACAAACATCTATATATTCAAATCTAACAAAGAATTTGTTATTTCGCGAATGTAATAATGAAGTTTCATTATCCCTTAACCTAAAAAAGTAGTTGAAAGAAAGCAAAAATTATGAATTATTAATGTAAAAATTATAACCAGTGAAAGGTCAAAAAAAGTTGACGGGGCCGATATTTGGTGCCTCCACCCTACGCAGCTCGGATTGAACCCGGAATGGAGATTCACGGACTCGGATCGGGTTCGGATCGGACGTAGTGCGTAATTCACCTAAGGAATAGTTCTACGGCTACTTCGGACCGTCATTTCAAGAACTCGGATCGGATAAGAAAGGGTAACTTGAATATGAATAAATACTGAAGTTATTATTTACGTGACGTAAAATAATAACTATAAATTATAATGTATTGACACATACAGTATGGAGCATTACAATCCACCCTAATCTGTCAATTTACTGCAATACAGCAGCATAATATTTCAATTTTAATTTAAACAGATTAGTTTGATGTTAAATATCTCTAGACATCTCTGGACATTATCCACACAGCGCCATCTAGCCCCAAACTAAGCATGAGCTTGTGCTATGGGTGCTAGGCAACGGATAAACATTACTTATATACTATTTTTTTGTAAATACATACATATTATACATAGAAACACCCAGACAATCAAAAACAGATATGTTCATGCACACAAATGTTTGTACCGTGCGGGGATTAAACCCGCAACCTCCGGTGTAACAGTCGACTTCTCGATCATTACACCAAATGGATCGTCGAAGTTGTTGATGATATTGTAATCTCAGTATAGGATTTATACTATTTATTCGTAAGACGAAAACAAAATGTTTGATTTAAGTTGATGTTAGGTGTAAAAGGAAGCAGAATGTATAATTAACAAGAACCAGAAATATTAGTGTCTTGGAAGAATGAACGAGCTACTCGTAGCAAACGAAAAGGGAGTGTTGACAATAGAAATACATTTTATTTTATTTAAATTATTTGTTTTTTTTTTAATTCGTATTAACCTAAATTGCTGCTTGCATAAAACAACTTGCAAAGAAAATGTTTATAAGTGTTCTTTCAGATTTTAAGCAGACCGATTGTTACACTAGCGGAATGAAAGTTTGCCAACCAGGCGATCTAGAGATAAATACTCCTATACCACACGAGTCCGTCTGAGTCGAGATTTTTCGACCGTAGGCATGTGAAATCATTCCAGAGCTCCTATGGCAACTGAACGGCTTTTATTTGCAACTGTTTTATTCTCTTGGCAACGGTGCCAGGCACCCAGGTGAATATCGCAGGAAGCCACCCAGAGGAGACATCTCGACGTTATCTCTGCCAACTTTCGATATCGACCTTACGATTCGAATTTCGCCTCGTTTCGAAATATGAATATTTATTCACTCGTGAAACTTGATTACGGAGGCAATTTTCATTTCGTTAGCGACCTCCTTTGTGGCGATAATGGCACACTTGTGTGGAGTGTGATCAGAACACAGTCTTTTGTTTGTGCCGGCCGAAACCGTTGGCATCATCTGATAGGAATCTTGCGGGTTCGATCGCTTCCTTGATCTAATAAAGACTTGGCTGTTGAACCCAGTTTGGCCTAAATTCATATACGAGCAAGTAGGTGATAAGCTGTCGTTGATATTCAAGAATTTTCTCGGGCCAAGGACTATTAATTTGTTCACGGATTGTTGAACGGATTGTTGTTATAAAATTGTATGTTTTCTTCTTATTTTTCACTCGATTATATACGTACAACACACATTGTTATATATCTACAAAATTTCACATTATAATGAGATATACCAACTTAGTAATCTCCTTTATAAAATTTATTGGTCTTTGCAAAATAATTGTAACTACTGACTGAAAACAGTCTACAGCAAAGATTAGCGAGTTAAAAAAACTTAAGTTTGTAGTGTACATTTAATAGCGACCCATTAAAGATTTACATTTAATCGACCAGATAATACATAGTTATATTAACTACTTAAGCAACTTGTGATACTGTGCCGAAGTGAGAGCGCAAGCACAGATGCATCTTAATTTCCTCAATCTGATACGACCGACGAGAGATCAAAAGTTTTAACAGTGACCTACTTACTGCTACTTGGGAACCACGAAGGCAGTCACTGAAAGGCCAAAAAAGATAATAATGTCATGAATGTATGAAATGTTTTTATTGGCCACTTAAAGCAATTTACGCTTCCTGAAGACGCTAACACTGGCGTTATTTGCACAAAGCCTAATCGCGCTTTGATGGCCTGTTTTTGCTACAATTTTCTGTGAAAGAGGCCAACTTTTTATTAACATTTTAATGTTTAAAGTCGTAAGTTCGTAATTGGATTAAGTTTACAAGATATTAACGCTATGCCGCTCGCTTGAATAACGAATATTGGACAATTACCCCGAAGCAATGAATGTGTAAAGTGAACAGTGAAAATATGGGAATTTGATTATTGGATTTGCATTTTTTATTTGCGTATCGAATCGTGATTTTAAGTTTATCATGGTTGAATATTATTATATTCGTTTAAGTTTTTTTTTGTCTTCTATATTCTAAGCCACTTATTTCTACATCTGGGTTAGTTGCAAGGTCTCAGTATCTTGTGCTTTTGTAGGCTTTGGAAAATATGTAGTTCAGAAGTTTTACATTATGGGATCAAAAAATCATCATTTAAAAAGTCATTCGAGTATATCATAAAACTCAATAGCGCAGAAAACTGATAAAAGCGCAGAACACTATAAATAATGTCGGCGTAGTCCATAAGCGGTATGTCGATATCGGATAAATCGACACAATATTTCGAAAATCTAGGTATTATTCTTGTATTTCAACTACATATATAAATTATTACTGCTATTAAACACTATGCTATTCTTTTTTCATGGAATACTGACAACACTGACGACGTCTAGAGAAAAAGCGTGTAAAATATTGTAGTAGTAGGAACAGACGAAGAATTCTAAATAAAAACGCGTATATTTTTCTTAGAAAATGAGATTCGGAAACTGCACACACATAAGCTTATTTATGATAAGCACAACAATATTTATAGCTAAAAACACCGAAGAGAAAATCCACTAAATCTTATGTATTCGTGAATAGACAGAGTAGGTTGACGATATTTCCATATGAGAAAACAAACCTAACATTCACCATAGCAAATATTATGGATTGCGTCTGGCATCCCTGGAAGGCTTTCATAAAAACTGTGAGAAACATCTTGGCCGCTTTCCAAGAAACAAGCTTTCCGAGAGTTGTTTGTCCATGGTTATCGAATTGTAGTTAATTAGAACATGTTTTCGCACTCAAACAAAACCACAGTAGTTGTAATAGATAGAAACCATTTATTTTACAGACTAACTAAGACGTTTTTAAAGAATAATTTCAACTAAAGATTTCTGTACAGTATTTTTGTGAACATATACTTTTTTTTATTATTGTTAAAATATCCTTAGGAAAATCACTTAGTAAGTGCTGTATTCGAGTTAAATAATGGTAATGTTTTAATCATATTATTGATGACCAAGCAAGTTCAAATTACATAAGAGTATCACAATTTTTTTTCTCGGTGAATGCGTGACGCAGCTTCAACCTGTTTTGTGAACGACGACGGATATGGGACGAATGTGGGATTCCAACCACCCTAAGAAAAAGCGGGATTTACCCATTTAGCCCCGGGGTGCTTCTCCAAAGCTGTGTTGAAAGTGTAGTTGGGGTCCGGCAGACGCGGGAAGCCCCATTTTCTACGGCACTATCTGGCAAGCGATAGCCAATGTTAGCAATCACCCTACAATGTCTTAACTACATATTACCGCCGTAACCTTGTCTCGATTTTTTTTTGATAAAATGAAAAAAAAATGCAGTTTTTAGAAAAATGGCAAACTCATTTTAGTTTTTATTTTGTACAAAAACTATAGGCAATAAGGATCAAAGTTTACAATGAGCTATTGGACAGCAATACGTACCCATTTTATGGCCTGTTCTTCAAATAATCGGAACGTTATCAATAACTTTGGAGGACACCAGTCTGTATGAACCGTAATAAATTTAATACTCCATAAAGTTCTGATTCACTTTTGTAATATTATAAAGCGAAAATCGTTCGCAACAATGTTCATCGTAAAGTTCAATACAATTCCGAGTGCCAATTTGAATATTCACTATCGGCAATATTAAAACCTGATGAAAGGCAGTTGCGGACTTCGATATTGGAGGAACTTAACCCTCAATCCTCAAGTGTTGTTGATTTGTCCGGAACTATTTTTAATTTCCCCAAGGGCGGGCGTTCATTTATTAGTTTCGTCCGCTGACCGACATCTGCGCCGCCAACCGACAGATGGCGCTGCACAAAATGGCGTCACTAAAAATAATGACCGCGGTTAAGGTTGGCAAGTTCGAAAGTTTTTAAAGTCAGTACTATTTTTTAACATATTTAAAAATATCATACTAGCTAGAAGAAAAATATTTTTACGAGTCTATTATATTGTTCGTGTAAAGTCAGAAACATTTGGAAATGTACGTAAACATAAAATGTGTTTATCTGAGTCATATAATAAATTGTAGGTAATTCAATAGCCGTGGAATGTACTAGGTATCAGTTTAAATTAATTCAGCAAAGTAATTAATTTTATGATACAGAACTATAATGCTTCTTTCTATTTATTTGAATACATTAAAAATGTATATTTTTGGGAAAATTCTATGAATTAATTTCCATAATAATAATAAAAAAATATAATTATCTATTTTGTATATAATCCCACCAAAAACATAAATGTAAAAAAGGAAAGCCAAGTTCAATACAAAAATTATGTTTGGCTGTGGGCTTCGCCGCAAAAAGAATGGAGATCTTAATGAGTGCCAAGTTCTATGATCTTAAAGTAGGTTAGATTTGACTTGGCCAGTTTTCATTATATCAGTCATTTTATAAAGTAATTCAAAATAATTATAATATATTAATTCTAATAAAAACTGGCCAAGTCAAATCTTACCTACTTTAAGATCATAGAACTTGGCACTCATTAAGATCTCCATTCTTTTTGCGGCGAAGCCCACAGCCAAACATAATTTTTGTATTGAACTTGGCTTTCCTTTTTTACATTTATGTTTTTGGTGGGATATCATTACTTTTTGTAAAGAAAACTAGGCAAGTATTGAGATTTAATGTGGTGCCACGCGCCGCCGACGACACGCACCATCGCGTTGGCCGGTTGTTTAGCGCGTATTACAAGTTTTTTGTATGGGGACACCACTTATTTTTTGACTTAACTTAATTTTTTTATTTCTCTTATATAGAAAATATAATAATACATAACATATTGGAATAGTTTTAATTCCAACGCTACAATAAAAAAAATGTATGGGCCCCCAGTATTGACCGACTGACTTATAGCAGCAAAACCTAACCTACTTCCAGATGACCTAGAAAGATGAAATTTGGAATCCAGCTCGGTAATTGTGTGTAACCGTAGGGAAAAATCTAAAAATAGAAAAAAATTAAAAAATAGGGGGAGGAGGGGGCGGTTTCCCCCCTAATTTTTTACTTTTTTCTATTTTCAGAATTTTTCCTACGGTTACACACAATTACCGAGCTGGATTCAAAATTTCATCCTTCTAGGTTATCTGGAAGTAGGTTAGGTTTTAGTACTGATTGACTGATTTATAGTAGCAAAACCTAACCTACTTCCAGATGACCTATAAAAATGAAATTTGGAATCCAGCTCCGTAATTGTGTAAAACCGTAGGGAAAAATCTGAAAAAAGAAAAAAGTTTAAAATTAGGGGGGGAGACCCCCCTCCTCCCCCTATTTTTTAACTTTTTTCTATCTGGTCATCTGGAAGTAGGTTAGGTTTTGCTACTATAAGTCAGATAAAACCTAACCTACTTCCAGATGACCTAGAAGGATGAAATTTGAATCCAGCTTGGTTATTGTGTGTAACTGTAGGAAAAAATCTAAAAATCTGGAAGTAGGTTAGGTTTTGCTACTATAAGTCAGTCAGTCAGTACTAATTTTTACGACTTTTTGACCTTCATATCTTTATAACCGTTTGAGCTAGCTTCATGAAATTTGGGCTTCTAGGTGTCCTTATGGATCTTATTAAACTCACGTAGTTTCATGTGTTTCGGTTCAATAGGTTTTAAGTTATAGAAGGGTCAAAAGTGACACCAAATGGTTCGTGTAAATATACCTTGGCGCTGGCTAGCCCGTTCCTTTGCTTGAACTTGGCTTGACACGCTGCCGCGTGTCTAGATTATGTATTTAAAAAACATGTGTCTGTATGCAAATGTTTTTATTCAATGCATAGGTGAAAATATCTACTTAATACGTATATAGTCACAGAAAATTAAAGTAACCAACTTGCACGAACTTTTGAAAAAACAAAGCGGATACATCCACACCAAAACGGAACATATTCTAAAAAAGATTGACGTAATAGCATGACAATCTACAAAGTCATACATTCGGCTTAAGTCAGACATCCATTTGCCAGCCCTGCGGCAAAATGGCGCCGCTAAAAATATGGACGATCCAGCAATCAAAGCTGGCGGCAATTTTTTCTGTGCCTGAGCGTAATAAAAATGGTTCGATTTACGTGACGCGGGTAACTTACTGTTTCGCACTAAATGTTTATTGCGACAAGTGGAAATTCGGGATTCCTGTGTGGGAAAAATGGGAGATATGGAGTATAAACTGCACCCGTGTGACACGGCATAAACACTGTTCATTAATGGAAAGAGTATGGACTGACTAAAAGTAAAAAGTGTAATAAATGAATGGTTTGTTGAATTTTTAAGTTAATAACTCTTATTTAATGCATCATGGTTGTGATGGTTGAGTAAAATATGATAACGTATGTTCCGACGGTATTAATGTTGCAATTCACATTAGTCCAAGATTTTGTAATATCATTGTTTAGATGAGTTAGTTACAAGTATATTAAATTCACACGCAAAAAGACAGTGCTGTTGAATTGGCGCCCAACGTGTTGTTTTAATTATTCTTCCTTATCCTCTTAAACTACGTTTACCTCGTCCGAAATCAGTTCCCGTCTGATGAACTTCCGACAACTCCGCGAAATCTAAACCAAGTGTAACCCGACAGGCGCCGTAACGAGTTTTGTAGCCCGAAACAATTACCAACTTTTGTAATTTAATTCATGCTTATAATAGAGCGACATGTTGGAATGCGTAATGATATTAAAAGTTCCCAACAACATTAGTTTAGACGCGAACTTTTATTCTTTCTGAGGGTGATCCATTAAAAGCGAAAGGAGGCATGTCGTAGACGTGACATGGTAGGCGCCTCAGGCTAAATAGGGCATTGCGCTGTTGAGACCCGGATGTTTTTAAAGGGGTTTTATGAAAGCGATATTCTGCCTTAGAATTCTTTATTGGTTAAATCATAGAATATGTGTATATAAGATACCATTACCTGTGTATCACTATAGATAAGAGTAAAAACGAAAACGAAACTTTAAAAATTGGTGGATTAATTTTATTAAAACTTTTCAATATTAGATTTACTATTTTGGCTATCTTGACCTAATGTTGTCCAAACTACTAGAAAACATCGACTCATAGGCAATACAATAAAATCGTAAAACATGAAAATTACGCAAAAGCTGAACATGATTTTAATACAGCAGAATACAAAGTAGAGGCCGCTACCGTCATTTTATTGCATGCGCTTCTAACAATTGAAGAAATTAAAAAAATACACTACTTTAATGTAGGCCCTTTATTGCTCCTATAAAGATTACAATGATCCTACACAAAGCCGTCTCACGCTTGTCACAGTGCAAAATGGCAGCTGCCTGTATCAGCCATCGCGGTCCCGTTGCCCTGAATGAGGCGCATTTGGCGCGGCGCCCGCGGCCAGATAGCACTAGCGGCACTTTACCGTGACATCATTCACTAATAGATTATGGAGCCCTTTTTGTATGTCCTACTTCCTACTAATATTATAAGTGCGAAAGTCTGGATGTTTGGATGTTTAGATGTTTGGATGTTTGTTACTCAATCACGCCTAAACGGCTAAACAGATTTAGATGAAATTTGGCACACGTATAGTTTATAACCCGGATTAGGACATAGGCTATAAAATTCCTACAGGAAACGTCTCATTCCCGCGGGAATAACAATTTTGAAACTACTGAACCGATTTGAAAAATTCTTGCACTGTTGGAAAGCTACACTATCCCCGGTGAACATAGGGTACTTTTGATCCCGGAAATGTGGGGGGGAAGGGGGGATATTTGAAAAAAGAGATTATATAAATACGTCCTTCCAGTCATGATATACGGATGTGAAAAATGGACACTTACGGCACGGCTGATCCACAAGTTTAAAGTCGCTCAGCGGGCTATCGTATCGTATCAGAAATGCTTACTATTCATAGATAGACAGAATTAGTTAACCTTTTGTAAGACACTATCACATTAGGTGAAGCTTGCACTAAGACGCAAGTTATCGGGAAGCAGGATGCCTTCTAAGTAGATTCAGATTAGGACTACCAGTCCAGATCAGGAATCACTATATTTGTTCTGAATTTCGTCCAAATACAACAAACTAATAACATAAATTGAGGCGCTCGTGGCGCAGCTGTGACAGTGGTTCGTTAGCGATAACGAAAGTCAAGCTACCTACGCCGCGGTCGGTTAATGGATGGGTGACCATTCTGACCATATTTAGTGACATTAATTTCGAGCGTCTCCGTGCTTCGGAAGGCACGTTAAGCTGTTGGTCCCGGCTGATATTTACTATAATGTAAATATTAGTCGTCAAGCCTACTCAGAGGCCATTTGGCGGCTTGATAACATCTGACATTAAGAGGACGAATTGAATATTTGTATTGCAAGGATATCGATTTTTCTCAGCAATGACTAGAGCTAAGAAAATATAATTAATTGGCAGGATTCATCATGTCTTTGACTTTGTTTAGTCCAATTGAATACACGATTGGTCAACTTTTGTAACACAGAATAATTAATCAAAAATACCTCTATAAAAACAGGGATTGTCATTTTTACGACAATCGGAAGCGACTTAAGCCTTCAAAATTACTAAATATAATCACGGAACCATACACTATAATTGGGCCATATATTATTTAAAATACATTTATAGTTTTTAAATCACACGGATAAAACCATTTTTTCGCATACGCTCTTTTCGTTTAGAGCGGGTTTTCTAAGAGCGTCTTGCGTCGCGCGGCCCCAGCAGTACGCTCCCGGCTATTGCCAGAGACGGATCTATGACAACTGCTCTCCGCCCACGCTCGCTTTTGTTTTTCGAATATTTATTCAAACCACTGACCTCCATCATATACATAGTACGCTGGACTGGCTATACAGTCTGTTTGCCCAACCTGAGATATGTGTGGCCATATTTAGCTTCTAAGATTCACCATCATGTTTATAATATTATTTTTTATTGTGAATAAGAATGATCTAAAAAGATAGCTGACTACGCACAATCACTATCCGTTGAACTCGAGTCTTCAGAAATGCCGTCTGGTCTGATTCAGTATCAGATTAATTTTTTAATTCTCTTAAGAATTTGTACATTTCGGCATCCATTAAGTACCTACTTCTCTTTCGGACAATTGGTCTTCGATGTGGATAACATGTTCACATTGTTTTTGCCATTCATCTGTAGTAACAGTGAGTGACCGATTGGAATGCTTCTTCTGTTAATTTGACAACATTGTTTGCATCTTGTACCACATTTTAACTGTCAACTCGTCTTTTTACTAGACTCCACATAAATTAAAATCATCCAATACAATTTTCTTTTATTGATAACTGGCGCTGTTTTTTTTTTTGGATAGACCTAAAATAATGGAAAACGTTCATTTGAGTGGGTTAATTATAGCTTCGAACAATCGATACCTATGTCTTGTCTTTTATATATCACAACATTCTATCTCCATTCACATTGGGGTAAAATGTTGCACACTGGTAAGGTAACCCTATTTGCTAACCAGTTATGGCGGCATTTTCAAATGGCGAACATTTCCAAATGGGATTAAACGGCCTATAATGTCTTTTTCTCTTTCAAAAATCACGTACTGATAACACAATATTTTTACCACTACTCTGAATCCTTTTTGGCATAATACAAGATAAATTTATCATTTTTAAATAGAAAAATGCGAGGAGCTTCGTCAAACGACCGCATGGAATAAGACACTGACAGCTGTCAAAGGTAAAATAACTCTGAAGGAACTGTAGACATTGAAATGACAGCTATTTTTTGTGTCGATTTGAAGCGCCGCCAGTGAGTGTACTATAGTTTGTTAAATTTTGGATGATCTCTGCGACAGGTGTCGCAGTGACATTTCTAGAGGCGTAGTCTTACCATAAACGAATGTTAAAACTTCGATTCGTAAGTAATCGATTCCTCTATCGATCTACACTGAACGATTGAGGACCTCTAGTAAAAGTGATTTAAAACAAAGGACACATTTGTTTGGCATGCTCTATGACTATGCGAAAACATTTAGGTGATAAAGATTTGTGTTGGTCCTGTGTCTGGATGTTAATATGTAATTAAGTACCAATTTGGGGTAATTTCGTCATTTTTGATACTCGTAGCACATGTCATGTGCTCTTTTACAAGAATTTCGGACTTTGATCATATTCAAATTGTTATATCCAAACCGACTTCTAATCAATTTGATTTTTTATTATAAAATTGTACGTTTGAAGAGATACAAAAAAAAAAAATCCGATGTGTTACAATTTCATAATCGATTATTAAGTGTAAGCGAATGATAATAGCAATGAATATCTCTAAGTGGGCGGGACCCTACAATCATGAACGTTATTTCTCTTCATACATTTGACAGTCAAAAATTGTGAAATTTAACAGCTGTCAAATCGATGACAGCTGTCGCAGAGATCATCCAAGATTTAACAAACCATAGGAACTAGTTTAGGGATGTCTAAATTCATGTCGATATTATGTCATTTCTTAGTCGATAATTTTATTTTATTATTAAAGGGACATAGTGATCTCTTACAATAATAAACACTTGTTATGACAACAAAATAGAAAAAAAACTGATTTGTGATGATTGTGTATAATTATGTTAAACCAGTCTGATGATTTTAAACCATAATTATTAAAAAATATTACCAAAACAACACGTGCTAAGTACCTTTCAATTGTTGACCGGTGAGAAAGTTAGACATTTTTTGACTCTGCAAATAATCTGGGCTAGACAATGAAATTTTATTCGTGCATTAATTCTAGAATATTTTGAAGCATTGTCACATTACACATATTATCTCGAAACGTTGTTTTTAGACTAAAGCCCGTAGTTGTAGTTTTGTCTAAAAATAATATTTCAAGAGCCATTAAATAAAACAACTGAAACGGATAAAACTCGCGATTTATCCGTTTAAGTTGTTTTATTTAATGAGTAGTAACTACTATTATTATATTATTATCTGTGGTAGTAACCGCGTAAACATCAGAAACCACTATTTCAAGAGTCATCTTAAGATCGATCTCATAGTTGAGACCTGTCTATAAATACGGGCCAATGACATTTGGAATTATCTAAAAGTTATAATAATTATTTGGGGTCTTCAAAAAATCAGGAATAACTTTTTTTTTATTTAAATAAAATAAGTGACTTGAGAATACTTCCTTAAGGACCTAGCCCTCCCCAAAGAGAGTTATTAATAAGATACCTATGTACTTAGATTGGCTACACAAAGAGGGCACTTTATCTAAAAAAGTTTTTATCGATAACAAAATTCAGTCGTTGTATAGCACTAGTATTAGTTCCAAGTACACTCACTCACTAATTACTGCTCTCCAGCGCAGTTAGGGCCAATATGGCGATTTTTAAATCGAATCAAATAATTGGCAGCGATCGCCTGTCCAGCGTTCTTGTATAATGGAGGTCAGTGGTTTTAGTGGACGCGCGGATCTCTTTGCTCCGTGCTCGTCTCTGGTCAAAAATGTGCGGGTTGGGGGGGCGGCACGCGCCGAATTTCAGAATTTTAGTTGAACGCGGCGTCACCTTAAGGTTGGTCACTTGCCTTACGCACCCCTCCACTAACCCGCACTAGGCCAGCTTGGTGGAGTATGGCCCACACTATCTCACAATTGAGATAAGGTCTGTGTCCCAGCAGTGGGAACGTATATAGGCTGATGATGATGAATAACATAAAAAATCAAGGGCTTGTATCGGCCCATTGCGTCGCATTGCCCCAAATGATAGCGCACTAGCGGGACTTTGGCGTAAATTCATACACAAATACATAATATGTATATAGTCAAATATGAAAAAGGTTAATGCATATACATATTATGTATATGCATTAACCTTTTTCATATTTGACTTCCATTTATCATCGGCTTACTGGGCAACTTTTTTGTTGTTATCAGAATGTGACGTCATAAAAGTATTATCGGACTGACATTATTGAGTCAGGCCCTGCATGTTCGAATATGTTTGAAATCGCACTATAAACAAACTGTTTTTTTAATTGTAGGTTTTAAATGCTTGCAGGGTTTTTGAGGGGAGTGACGAGCAATTTGTTATAGCTAGATTATTTGGCATACAATTTCATGATCGAGCGAGTTGACGACAGCAAAAATAGGTAAAATCGAAAAGTGCCAAATCGCGCGCGCTCGCGAGTTTCGCGCTCGCCACTTGACGATTAAGTCCATACACCCGATCTTACACTTAACAAAGCTTCGCTCAATTTGCTGTCACACGGCTGAAGCTGTTATGGCTACAGATTTCACATTTACTCTTAAAAGTCCTAATACCTATTAGACCTTTAGTATTATATAATATTAATAATTTAAAAAAAGTTTTTGTACAATTTTATAATACTGGAACTACCTTACCTTGATACGTGGAGGTGGGACTTTTTATAAAGTACTTTTGTTTACTGTTCCAAATAAATAAACTTATAAACTTAAACTAACCAACCCAATGACCCAAGGGAATCGAACCCACGACTTTGAGGCACTTTACACGACCCAGACAAGATTCGCAGACAAATTATCTTTACGCAAACAAGGCATAGTTTTATGTACTTTATATTTACGACCTAGATTCAGCCAGCCTATACTTCGATCATGTAGTCTGTGATAACCTTGCGGTCACATTACCCCAAATTAGGGGCATTTGGCTCTATGCCTGCTATCGCGCGCCGTGTGCTCTCGGGTCAGTGGTGGCTGTGTAATCTACTGTTTAAGTGGATAATGACTCCGGTTTATCTATAGGTACTAATATGATGAAGAAAAAAGATATAATTCTTTCACCATTAAAATGCTACATAGCTGGGATGGGCTGTTCGTTATTATATAAGTTAAGTACCTAGTTGTTACTTCTGCGATGTCATACGTATTGCATAAGAAAGATGCACATTTTGATGACCAAGGGAGTTTATTATATTAAAAAGAAATTTTTTACCTCTTGGAACAAATGTCAAAGCGCGCTAGTTTACTAAGCAAAAAAAATCCTAGGCTAAGGCCGTTTGTCCACCGCCGCCGTCACCTGGCCGTCACCGAGAAAGAGATGTCGGCGCCGAGGTAGCGGTACATACATTTACTACAGTCGTTTGTCCACCGCACGCCCGTCACCCGAGCGCCGTCATTTTGAAATTGGTCAGAAATAAAATCGGTTCTCGGTGACGGCCTGGTGACGGCGACGGTGGACAAACGCTCTAAGGCTAAAGCTATATTGATTAATACTTATATAATTTAGTTTTTGACTTTTAGACTGATGTAATGAACATGCAATCTCTAACAGTCTAGGGCTAAGCAGAAAGGAGTTCCTAATTGTTTTTATACGCCTACATGAATAAAGATATTTTTTTATTTTCATTTGCCACTCCTGCAAGATCTCAGAGTTTATAATACCGAAACTTTCATTAAATATATATTATTATTTGTACAGTCTTGTTCGGCTGTATTCAACCCTAATTCGCGGCCCGACCCCACGCTCCGGCGGTTCAGTTTCCGGGTCACGATCGACTCGGATCGATTTTCTATTTGTAGAGCTCACCTGGAGTCTTTTCAGCACTTTAAACAGCCCCCGTTCTTATTAATCTACGGGAATATTCAATTCTTGTAAGAGTTGATTCTTGACTGACAGATGTGTTATGTTTCGTAGATAGTAAGAAAATAGGAGATATTATTAAATACATAAATACCCCTACCCCACTTTTTACATAGCGCCGTCTGGCCTCAAACTAAACATATTTTATAACATTACTTTAAAAATTTATTTTTTGTCAATATTTTATAATACGTAAAAACACCCAGACCGATACAAACAGACATGTTTACACACAGAAACGTTTGTACCGTGGAGGGATCGAACCCGCGACTTATTGGTGTAATAGCCGACAAAATAACTCAACCATTACACCAAATGACTCGTCAAATGCAATAGATTTTAGCGTCAATTAAAATCACGACTATGAAAGATTCAGTTGTTTTGATTTTTTTTATGTCAAAGGTGGCAAACGTGCCCGAAAGACGTGTCAGGGCTATATAAATACGATATATAAATACAGCCATGTAATAGTCATCTAATAAAGTCAAATCTAAACAAATTCTTGACTAAACAATAAACTTCCAGAAAGTGTTTGCCTGCGATAACTTCTGCGCGGGAGGACGATAAAATGTATCGTAATAAAGTGTTAAATGTCGTCGATTATACATTGACGCACAGACAAGATTTAACATTATTCCGATTTTCTCAGCACGAAGCTTCATAATAATTTAAGTGTTGCCATAACTTTGCATATTAAAGTCAGTGTTGCAAATAAAAACTGAATCGAGAATCGATATGATATGTGTCGCGGAGGGGGTTGGTGGTGGGGGACAGGAAACGGATGTGGCGCCATAAATCCGCTGTTCCAACCCGCCCAGTGAACTTCCGGGCGGAAAGTGCGCCCTACCCGATGCGGTTTACTGCCACTCGAGCTTCACATGGATTTTTTTACGTAAAACTGTATTAATATGTGGCAGCATCTCTTATCTCGATGCTGTCGTGCGTATGAATAGGGCCACAAACTCGATACATAATATTTTGTTGTCACTCGTTACTAACCTACAGCCCATGGTTTGGCCCGTTTTGACTATGCGTGGTTATCCCGCAGAAATCTGTTTTTTTCCGACATAAAGCATCTGTTTTTTCCTAAGGTCCAGTCTATGTCTATACAAAATTTTATGCAAATAAGTTTTTTTTTGTCAGAGGCGGCAAACGAGCCGGCGGGTCGCCAGATGGTAAGCAATCACCGCCGCCCATGGACAACTGCAACACCAGAAGGATCGCTGATGCGTTGCCGGCTTTTGAAGAGGGTTTGTGAGAGTGCCGGAGACCCACACGGTCTCCGGCACTCTCACAAACCAGACGAAACACAATAGTAGTCTCTATTATTTCACGCTGGTGTTATGTGAGAGGGTGGTACTTCCCCGGACGAGCCAGCCCATTTGTACTGTAAAACAGCATGGCACGTTCACTACAGCTATTTAGTGTATAAGGCGTAACGTTTAATATAAAGACAAACAAAGCTTTCGCATTAATAAATACAAATGAAGGAAAAATCAGTCCTCTTGGTCACGTGTACAACTTGATTTGGTTGGGTTTTACGGCCAAGGGTACAGCGGTTAAAATTTATTTTCCACTGTACCATCAAGGGAACAACCAAGGGTACACAGGAAAACAAGCGGTGTAAAGTAATGTTACGTAGCTTTCTACTAACTTTCGAAAATCACCGCATTAACATTAGCAAGTGTGGTAATAAAGTCATCAACTTGACGAGAACTGGATTTTCTTATATGGAGCCCTTTGTCTTAGAGTAGGAAATGAATTAGCTGATATTTACTTATAAACTTCTTCGTAGACAAAAAAGATACGTTAGCAAAAGGTCCAAAGTAAAGTTAGACACAAACTTGTTATTGAATGCTTGACCCCATCCGATTTCCAATTAACACGCAATCAATGTCATTCATTCCTAAAAGCAAATCCTTTGACCTCATTCGTGCACTTCTTAATGTCCCAACTTTGTTCAGCAGATAACACTTCGGCAGAACGAAGATTGATTTGGCCGGGAGCCGCGTCATCCATCACTGGCTTCGTAAACACGCCTCGAACTTGACAATACCAATAAGTGTCAATGTATCTATAAACACCGCCTTGACTCTTATGAAAGTTTTGGGCGCGCGTTGAATGTAAGATGTGATAGGGTGTGAAAAACTATGGCAGGTCTGGGAATACGGGATGGATTTCCGACGCGGTGGAATACAGCTGTCTAGTTTCAATCTGGAGATTCGATTCCCATTTTGAGTGTGGTTCTATGATTGGTAATATAATTTGAGGCTTTTATCTGTATTGATGTCAGTTACATTATATTCCTACACTAATTATCACAACAATAATGTCGAGTTTTTTACTGAATATCTACTATCACCATAAGAAAAATCTTTGTTGATCTCAATCAAATGTGTCTAATTACATAAAAAATATTGAGCTATGCTATTGTTATAGTGTACACTCGAGCTAGATTGCCTGTTTTTTTAATTTAAGAAAAAGTTTACATAGAAGCTTGCTTTATGAGCAATATGCTTTTGTCGGTAAGTAAGGTCTCCAACCCTCATTGGGGGAGAACATGGTAGTGGCAGCGGAAAGGAAATTTTCTGTTAAGGTACTGTGTGCCTGCTGCCTAATGTCCGTTGCTATGCTACGGTTTTGATACTTCTCTGTCAACTGCTTGTTGCTTGTTGTAACAAATAATAAAAATCTGCACAAACTGCATATCATTAACAAGAGGTTATGGGCCCAGATCACGAAATTTTCCATCCCGAAGCTCAACGGCTTAGAAGATTACTCAACATGGAAGTTCGCATTGAAAATGCTTTTACTACGTGAAAAGCTTTTTTCCTACACGGCGAAGTCTCCGGAACCTGATGATCTTTCTGCTATCCAAAAAGATGAAGAAGCACTGGCGACCATATGCTTGCACCTAGAACCGCACCTCTACCCCTACGTTCAAGAAGCGAGGACGGCGAAGGAAGCATGGGACGCATTAGCTGCTGTATTCGAAGATAAAGGTTTCAACAGGAAAATAAGTCTGTTGAATGCACTCTTAGACGAGAGATTGGATAGACATGCGAATATGCATGAATACATAGCTGCCATCATGAGTCACACTCAAAAACTGAGAGAAATAGACCATAGTGTCGACGACGAGCTTGTCGCTGTCGTGCTGTTGCGAGGTCTACCAGACGAGTACAAACCCATGAGAATGGCAATGGAACACTCTGGCATGAAGATCACTTCGCAAAATGTGCGACAGAAACTACTTCAAGAAGACTCGACAAAAGGCAGTACATCCAACACTATGAGTGAGTCAGCTTTAGCTTCAAAAGGGAGCAGACATAAAAAGCAGTCTGTCAAACCTGTCAAATGCTTTAAATGTGGAGAAAAAGGGCATAGGAAGAATCAATGTCAACTGCTTCATACAGGTCAGAAGAGTGGCGACACTGGACTATTAACTTCATTAAGTGTTCGTGATACATTCGATTCTGGATCCTGGTATATCGACAGCGGTGCATCGAATCATATGTCATTTCAAAAACATTGGTTTAGAGACATTAAGGTTTGTGATAGTGTTAAGAGCTTCGACGTGACTTGTGCAAACAATGAAAAGATTTCAAGTGCAGGAATAGGTAACATTATGGTCAGACTGAAAGGTGTTGAGATGCCCATAAGGGATGTTACGTATGTACCTGGTTTGAAAGTAAATCTTTTATCAGTTTCAAAGATGGTTGAAAGAGGATGGAAAGTAGTTTTTAGTGCAGATGGCTGTAATATGTTTCACAAATCGGTAGGTCACATTTCGAGTAGGCTTGTAGCTACTGCAAGCAAGGTCTCAGGCGTCTATAAACTTGATGATTGTTATCCTGTTGTAGATGAGGCGCTGGCTACAGTTCAGGCTGGGAACTCGTTGACATTGTGGCATCGGCGGCTTGGACACGTAAATGAGCGAGATTTACGTAAGCTACCTGGTTTCGATTTTGGAAAGAGCGTAATGGAACCTTGTGTTGACTGCATTAAGAGGAAGTCACACAGATTACCTTTTCCAGCAGGTGAAGCAGACAGAGCAAGTGACAAATTAGGGTTAGTACATATGGATATCTGTGGTCCAATGTCAGAGAGTTCGTTTAATGGATCTTGTTACATGTTTGTCTTGGTGGATGATTTGACACGGAAAATGTTTGCATATTTTCTCAAGTCAAAATCAGATACTTTAAAATTCTTCAAAGAGTTTGTGACACATGTGGAGAACGAGACTGGCTTAAAACTGAAGGCTATACGAACTGACAATGGAACAGAATTTGTTAACCAGAAGTTTAGTCAATATATTCGCAGTAAGGGAATAAAACACCAGTTGACAGTCCCTTATACCCCGGAACAAAATGGCGTTGCTGAACGAGCTAACCGAACGATCGTGGAGATGGCTCGGACCATGCTGGGAGAAAGTCTTAGTAATCGGTATTGGGCGGAAGCATGTAATACTGCGGTTTACATTAAAAATAGACTACCTCATTCAGGCAACCAGGGTAAGATTCCGGAGGAGCTTTGGACCAATAAAGCTCAAACTGTCACTCACTTTAGAGTATTTGGTTCAATTGCTTACGCGCATGTACCAAAGGAAACTCGGAAGAAGTGGGATAAGAAAGCCAAAGCATATCGCTTCGTGGGATATTGCACGGAAACGAAAGGTTACCGTTTAGCAGATTTGAAAAATCCACGAAACGTCATAAAGGCAAGAGACGTTGTGTTCATAGAGGATACAGGTGGATACAGCGACACTCAGAAGTCTGATGTTCCCGCAGAGCTGTCAAGAGGACAGGACTCTGATGTCACATGGGAAATCACTAATGACGTGTCGACTGAACCTGAACCTATCTCGGAACCAGAGATCTCATCATCTTCTAACTTGGAAGTTGAGGAAGCAGTGCCAAATGGTGAAGAACCAGAACCTGTGGTGGAACAGCCTAGGTATCCTTTACGGAATAGACTGCGAAACCAAGAGGATTTGGTCTTTCTTGTCACTGACGACGAACCTCGTACTTTTCAAGAAGCTCTGAAGAGTAAAGATGAGATTTACTGGAGAGAAGCCATTCAGAAAGAGTTGGACTCTATGTACGAAAATGAAGTTTGGGAGATTGTGGACAGACCACCTGGAGCAAAGGTAGTAGGTTGCAAGTGGATATTCAAATACAAGTTCGACGCTGATGGACGCAAATCCTACAAAGCTCGACTTGTGGCGAAAGGGTTCACGCAGTCATATGGAGTTGACTACTTTGAGACCTATTCACCGGTTGTTCGGAGGTCCACTATCAGGTTGTTATTTTCGTTGGCTGTTCACAAAAATCTTCAAATTGATCATTTTGATGTGAACACCGCATTTCTGAATGGCGAACTGCATGAAAAGGTCTACATGCAACAGCCAGACGGATGCGATAAAAATAGCAAAAAGGTTTGTTTATTGCGAAAGGCAATATATGGCCTTAAACAAGCATCTCGTTCATGGAACGAAAAAGTAAATGAAGTTTTGCTGTCATTGTCATTTAGACGTTCAAAATTTGATAAATGTTTATATTTTAGAGACAATGTTTATATCGCCTTGTATGTTGACGATTTTTTAGTTTTCTTTGATGATACGCAAAAGAAAAATGAACTCTTGGAAAATCTGAGAAAGAAATTTAAAATCAAGGATCTAGGAAAGGCACGGCAATGTCTAGGAATGGAACTTACCAGAGACAGTGGTTCATTACGAGTTTCACAAAGTAAGTTTATCAAGAAATTGTTGGCAGATTTCGGTCTTGATGATTGCAAACCAGTAAAAACTCCTATAGAGGTGAATCTTCACTCGGTTTTGGCTGAAGGGGAAGGTGGTGTAGCACTGGATCAACCAAACCGGCTTAGATATCAGTCGTTAATAGGAGCATTGAATTACTTGGCCTGCAATACTCGGCCTGATATCTCGGCCGCAGTAAGTTTTTTTGTCTCAATATAATTCTTGTTGCTACCAGGTGCACATGCAAGCTGCAAAGCGGGTACTAAGATATCTCAAAGGCACAATCAGTTATAGCCTAGAGTTCAAGGCGGATGCTGCTGCCATTGGTAGTATTACCGGCTACGTTGACGCCGACTGGGGAGGAAATGTAAAAGACAGAAAGTCATTCTCCGGGTTCACCTTTAAGGTAGGTGGAAACCTTGTGTCGTGGGAGTGCAAGAAGCAAACTTGTGTGGCTCTGTCGTCAACAGAAGCAGAATACATAGCGCTGTCAGAAGCATGTAAAGAAGCTACTTATTTACATGGTTTTGTGAATTCTCTTTTACAAGTGCCTGAGCGTTCAGTGTCTCTATACGTGGATAACCAGAGTGCTATAAAGTTAGCTCTGAATCCTATTGCACATAGACGGACGAAGCACATCGATATAAGATATCACTACGTGCGGCAATGCGTTGAGGATGCAACGGTTGCATTACAGTATGTGTGTACTGAGGATAATGTAGCTGATGTTTTGACGAAGCCGTTAGGGCGTATTAACTTTGAGAAATGTGTTTCGGGCTTACGTTTGATGACGCAAGAATGAGTTTAGAGGAGTGCTAGTGCATTGTATTAATTTAGCTTTTCTGGAATACGTGTGTCAGATGACCAGATGATATTCGTTTGAGGGGAAGTGTTAAGGTACTGTGTGCCTGCTGCCTAATGTCCGTTGCTATGCTACGGTTTTGATACTTCTCTGTCAACTGCTTGTTGCTTGTTGTAACAAATAATAAAAATCTGCACAAACTGCATATCATTAACAAGATTTTCTTTCAAATTACAGGGTCTGTAACGCGAAAGTGTTGCCTCTGGTGTTTCTACCGTACATAGGCCACGGTAAAAGCTTACCATTAGGCGAGCCGTAGGCTTTAGGCCTCGGCCTCGAATTTCGCGGCAGCAGGGCGGTCACCGCTTGACGCGGGTCGTCAAGAGCGTTACGATGCTATCAAGCGGTGATCCCTAGTGCGCCTGCGTGCGCTGCCGCCCTTGCTGCCGCCCCGCTGTTCAAAAATGGGTCTATGGGGTTCCATACAAAACATCTCGCCGCTGCCGCTGCCACCCCGCTGCCCGAGAAATTCGAGGCCGAGGCCTGAGAGCCACGCTCGTGGTAAAAAAAAAACGAGCGACGCTTCCTGGTGTCTCGTAATGGATTAAACCGCAATGGCAATGGTAATAGGCCACGTGTCTTTCCGCGAACTAAAGTTGTATAAAAAGGTTGATTTTCCGTAACAAATGACTGATGGGTGGTAAGGGCGTTCCTTAGCTGGTGTTCCGAGGATTCTGTGAGGTCATGCGGAAAACGAATTTCTCCGTAAGTACTCAATCACGTTGCTGAAGCGTTTGTTTACTGAGTGTATCGATAGGCCGATTTTCTAAGGAAAATCATAATGAAATTCGCAATGTATTAGTCTTGTGATGACGTTTATCGGCTAATGTAATTGTAATGAGCACCTTAATAATAAGCAATAAGGATTCTTTTTCATCGCATTATATTGATGTAAGTAGCCGAAGCACTTTCTTTAAATTATTTCAGTTAGCAGAGAGGCACACAGTCATTTCTATACGCAAGTAAAGCGACGTTTAAATCTATACTAATATTATAAAGAGGAAAGATTTGATTATATGTTTGTTTGAAGTATTGAATAGGCTCCGAAACTAATAAACGGATTTGAATAGTTCTTTCACTGTTGGAAAGCTACACTATCCCCGGTGAACATAGGGTACTTTTGATGGGGGAGGACGAGGACGAGGGGGGATATTTGAAAAAAAGATATAACGCGCGGGTGAAACCGCGGGCGAAAGACTTAAATATTGGACAACATCACATACATTGATCTGACCTCAAAGGAAGTAACGTAAGCACTTGTGTTATGGGTTTAAACCACTAGGTTAGCCACAGCACCCACCAAACCAGTCTTAACGTAATAAAAATAAATGCGAAAACAAATCTCCTGAATTATCCTCAGGAAGATTGGGTTAAATTTGCCCCTGCACATTCCAGTTACAATTGCTTTTCTATTACTATTTGCGAGTCGGAGGCGAAATTCGCTTTTTCCGTAAGTATACAAAGCTTTGTTATCGCAACATTATGTTAAGAACTTACTAAAAAGGTTTTTAAATTACAATAGGCCTTGGATTTCCAAGAATATTATTAAATCTGAAGATTCTGGAGCAATATGAGCAGATTGGGATCTCTAATCGGGATATAATAACGGAATAGAAAAAAATCATACAGGGTCGGATGCTTGTAATTCAGAGAGCCCATGCAATTTCTGCTCAAGAGCAGTAACTAGGTATAAGTTTGTAACGGCTCAATGGTCAGTCACAGCTTAGGTTTGTGGTTACTAATACATACTTGGCAAGCGTGGTGATTAAGCCAATAGCCATTATTGTAGCAATGACTTGATTTCAATAAGGCCTTTGTCGAGTGGGCCATTAAATAGGCTGGCACTTTTTGACTTTTTTTTATATGTAAGAGATTTGACAGAAGTTTAAAGACATTTAGTTCGGCCTTATGGCGAGAACAAAAGCTTCGTCGAGCCATGTCGGAGGCAAAGGCGTGCGAACTAAATGCGTCGAAACATATGTTCCTGTGCCTCGTTTGGACGAGATAGCACGAATGCTTCAGTTTGAGCATCTAACTTACAAAGAGACGAAAGTTACAAAAGGTCATTTTACAATACGATAAATATTATAATTATAGGTTGCTTTGGTTTAGCCTTAAGGGCTACCATAGAGTAACTTATATATAGGAGTACAAAAGACTATGGTTACATTTACAGTAAGAAACATAAGAAGGTTTAAAATAATAGCATCATAAACGAGACTCGGCTACGGACGCCAATTTTCACAATCAACTCACTTGAAGCTTTAATTGTTCCAGTCACATACCAGTTATCTTCATCAGTGATTGGTTTCCGAGAAAATACAGAGGTTATGGATCAAGAAATTTGCCCTACAGTAGTGGGATGTTAATAAGCTAATAAGTTTTCTATGACTCATTTAATATAATTTTCATAGAACCAGAGTTATCACTTCTTTTCAATGTAAATGCACAATTAATGGAAAATCTTCCTCTCAGTATTTATCATATATAAAACTCAAAGGTGACTGACTGACTGACTGACTGACATAGATATCTATCAACGTACAGCCCAAACCACTGGACGGATCGGGCTGAAATTTGGCATGCAGGTAGATGTTATGACGTAGGCATCCGCTAAGAAAGGATTTTGATCAATTCCCACGGAAACGGGACCTACGCAGGTGAAACCGCGGGCGGCCGCTAGTTAATAAATAAAAGTTTTTTTTTATCACTAGCCTTGTGTCCGCGGCTTCTCAATCGTGTTATCCTGCAGGACTACACTAGAAAACTGATATAGATCAGTTTTCTAGTGCAGTCCTGCAGGCACCTAACATAGGTTAGGTAACATTTTACCTATAACTCGAGCTACTCGCTCTCCCAGTCACAACGCGCCGCAGCCTTGGGCCGCGTATCAGTGATTCCCATCTGCCGCTATAAAGCCCGTTGATTACGCGCCGCGAGCGGCAGCGCCGGTGGTGTGGAGCCCTAATGCGTACGCGCCAGTCTGTCTACAAATGTTTGTATAGCGTGCGGGAATCAAAGTGACCTCTGGTCTAGTTCCTAAAGGTAAAGCAGTACTTATAATTCAGTACGCTACTTATTTCAAGACATTCTATGAATGTTGGCGAATTCATTCTTGCGTATGAAAATACGACTGAACATTTTGATCTTCATTATAATGGAGTCCTCGAAATTGTTCTTGAGTATATACAACATTATATTATATCCTTGGGGACGGCACGTAGCAACCTGAATACAGATTAAAAAGTCCCGGTCTTTGACGGGATCTGTTGAAAGTAAAAAGGTATCTATAGGCGGATTCTGATAATAAGCTATTTTGATACTTTTTAAACATTTTAATGGAACAAAGTGTTCAATACGTCTCTTGAGTTTAAAGTATGATCGTATTTTTTAGAGTTTAACTGACTAGCCACTCCACAGATCTGATGCTAACTCTGTGTTCTGAAAATTTATGTATGTTTGGGGCTAGTAAATAGAAATTATATGCACGAAAGGTTCCACATAGGAATTATAAATAAATGGTGCATTGCTTAAAAGAAGTGTTCGTCTATTCACAAATCAGGACTCAGATGTGCGTACTACCTCAAGTAAATATTAAAAGAATCAAAGCCAGAACTATTATGGCTACAGTCAACACTTGTAATAACAACTATCAACTAACTTTCAACAATCAAAGGGATAATTGTTAAAAATAATGAGAAGAAAATTCTCATTATTTCTACTGGTTGGAATAGTAAAAATAAGCTCTAAGTCGAACTTTGAAACAGTTCTAACCAATCAGATGCACAACTATCCCATGTGTTGTAACTAAGCTTCGCGAACGCAGTTGCAAGTTAAAATAAACGCACATCCATTAAAGGCAATATTAGACAATTAGCAAAATTAATTACACAATCAATGAATAACCGCACTATGTCAGCATAAGCTGTCACTTTCAAGTAGGGCTGCCATCCGTCCGGATTTCCCCGGATTTGTCCTAATTTGAAGGGCGTCTGGGGCCCGTCCGGCAGGTGTTTTTGAAACTGTCCGGGTCAAACCCGGCCAGTTTAGACGTCAGGGGAAATCCCATACCATATTACCTCGAGTAAATAGTTTCATTTTATTAAAATGCCATTTATTTGTTGCGAACATACGTACTTTTTGATTTTAATAACAAGCTGTACAAATAAATAACATTATAAAAGTATATCCATATTTTTATTTTTGCTCCAAAAAATACTTCTACAGAGGTGTGTGAAAAAAACCATATTTCGCTTATGTTTAAGATTTTTGCCGCGTTTATACGGCGTTGGTCATTTAGGTGATGGTAGCCCTACTTTCAAGCCTAAACGCGAATACATTAATCAATTAACCTACAAAGAGAAAATTAACAAATCGATTGAAAACCTGAGTTTAATTTATGCATAAATGCGGGTGAGTCTCAACTCATTGTTATTCAAATTTGTATGAGTGATATTATCCGTTATTCAAATTTATATGAGAATTATTGGGCCAGGATGAGAAATAGCATCTGTTAAGATTAACGGTATCTCGAGAGGGGCGGTCATTGACGTCTCCAGATATAAGGCTCCCTTTTGTTAGAATTTATTCCTGGCATTAATTCAACTACTAAGAGTACTATTGAAAATCTGACTTGTCATGAAAGAAAGCGATAACGCTTTCTGAACATAAGTGTAAGTTGGTGATATTGTATTGTTTAGAACATCTTAAATCGATACAATCTATACTAATCTATAGTACTAAATTATAAAAAGGAAAGATTTGTTTGTATTGAATAGGTTCCAAAACTACTAAACCGATTTGAATAATTCTTTCACTGTTGCAAAGCTACACTATCCCCGGGTGACATATGACATAGGGTACTTTTGATCCCATACATTACGTCGGACCCGAAAGTAGCACTTGTTTTATGTGTTATGGTGCAACAACCTAACAAATAATACACTTCGATACAAATAAACATCCAGATACAGTACAAACACAAAAGTCGGATTCGTACCCACGACCTATCCATACGCCTATTTCGAAACTCGAAATCTGCTTTTGCAATGTCATTTCATACTGAAGATGACATTGGACTAATAACAAGCGTAGTGTTTTTTTTTATTTATTCATAAATAAAAAGTTTTTTACAAATAAATGTGGACTGATAACATCCAAAGACCACAAAGGTTCAACATTGAGCTATCAGGAGCTTACATTAAACTACTACATATTTGGGTACTATAATAATCTATATTACTTCAATTATAGTAAAAAAAAAATTAAGCCAGTACCCATTATTGTGTAGATGACTTCATTTTTAATGATGGAGGTCTTAGCTCTGCTGTGGACACACTAAATACCTTTTCGTGAAATCAGTAGAGTTTAGTGAGTAGTGGCAAGTCTCGCGGTTAAGATGCTCTTTATTCTCCATAAAAATATATATTTCATCACGGGGGTGATATTTCAAGTCGTTCTCCTCGTGTTAATGCAAGCAGTGTTAGAATGTTGGTCGTTGCGTGGAGCAAGAGCCGCCGGTGATGGATGACGCGAATCAATCTTCGTCGCGTCGCGGTTCCTCACCGATGACGATTGTCTTTTGTTTCTTTAATGTTAATAGCGGCTTTGTGTTTCCATTGTCACTGCGTCATGCAGAATCAAGCTACGTTTGTGCGTTAGAGTGGCTCGCAGTTTGTGTCACGTGTAATATGACAAAATTATCAGTTTATTTAAATACTAGCGGTCGCCTCTACGGTTTCACCTGCGCGTAATTCTTTTGTCACCTCTTTCCCCTCAAATTTCTGGGATCAAAAGTACTTTATGTCACCCGGGGATAGTGTACCTTTCCAGCAGTAAAAGAATTATTCAAATCGGTTCAGTAGTTTCGGAGCTTATTCAATACAAACAAACACACAATCAAATTTTTCTCTTTATAATATTAGTATAGATTAAAATATGGGTTCTTTCTACGCCTCGATGATCTAGTATGATTTTGAGTTATTGTGAACGCTACTTCTTTTACAGTGATTCCCCTAAACCTACTTTCTCTATGAAAATTAATATTTTCTTGGGGCCTAATTTAACTAACTATAGCCCCTCGTCAACCTTCCTACTTGTTCCATAATCGTCAACGTATGGTTGGCAACGTATTTGATATTTTATTCTCAAGGCGTTCATGAGCGGTTGTGATTACTCACCATCACGCGACATGCTAGCCAGTTTGCCTCCCTGTTTTAAATAAATAAATAAGAAAAAATATTTATAAAAAGTTGGTGAGTGTGTTAAATAGAAATGAGGTGTTCGGAGGCCAATATTCACATTGTGTAGTGTGTAATGCACAGTGCGTTAGTACTCGCAGCGCTGTACATGAGTCGCCACTCAGCGCCAGAGGCCGCGGGCGAGACAGGGTCTCTTCCCGGCCCGCACTTAGGGCTGGTGCATAGAGAAAATAAGTATCAAATCAGCTTATTTAACGTTCCACTGCAGGGCAAAAGCTTTCATCATTGAATTAAATAATTATAAATAAATATTCATGAACACTATCCACATAATGCTGTCCAACCCCAAACTAAGCATATAGGTTTTTTATATACTTTTGATTTTATAAATACATACAAAAAATATTATACATAGAACACAGTATAGTAAAGCTTAGGGGCATATTAATTGTGTAGATGACAGTCTATGAATAAATCCCTACTCTTGTGTTTTACACGTTTTTTTGCCACTGTCACATTTGGACTAAAATGGACGATGTCCTTGTATATCATAGAATGTTTGTAATAATTTTGTTAATATACATTTAAATAAAAAATAAATAAATCCCTGGACATTATTCACACAGCGCCATCTAGCCCCAAATCACGAGCTTGTACTATGGGTGCTAGACAACGGATAAACATTACTTATATACTTTTTTTTTGTAAATAAATACAAAATACATAGATACACCCAGACCGATACAAACAGACAGGTTCAAGCACACAAATGTTAGTACTGTGCAGGGATCGAACTCGCGGCCTTTTTTTTGTAATAGCTGACTTCTTGACCGTTACACCAAATGGCTCGTCTATGTGTATTTGTCTTTAAACTATTTTATTGCCAGTTGGAAGATTAAATCCATCCGTATTCTTCTTTTATCGTAACTACAAATCGTCAATTTAATCAGCCCTAGCTAGTTCTGACCGCTTATGACCGTCGCGTCGTATCGTCTATGTTGGGGCCTTCGGCAGTTTCCAACTAAGCCCTGTCCAGCCAACAACACTGAATGAGGTTTTAGTTGCACTATTTAAATTTACGTGGGTCTTCCACACCTCTGTAATTAAACTATAGTTCGGCAGGTTATTTTGAAAGTACAGAGACCTTTCAATTAAAAAAAATATTTACAAATGCATAAGATTCACGTTTTGGTGGTACTTTTTTCCAATTCCTATTTCTGCCTAATTGTAATTTTTCATATATTGTAAAAGTTAAATGTAATATGTAAAGCAACTATGTATACTAAAAACTAAACGTAGTAACGTAAGTTAATAATTATTTTAATTCTAGAACAAATAAACCTAAAGAAAGTAATACATACGTAAAACGTACTTATAACAATTACAAAACACTTTCAGCTATTTCGAGACTATTTTAAAGCAGAGTGCAAAGCAAATCCACTCCAGACAGAAGTGATATCGATCGATCTGTAATTCTAATTACAGTCTGTAAGAGTATCGTTAAAATTTACAAAAGACAGCGCCGAACTCGAATCAGCCCGATTTAAATATTCACAAAGGCGAAATTTCCGCCCGCATAATCCTGTCCATCGTAATGCGATGCGTTTGCGTCGAGTTTCACTGCATCCATAATGCCCGGGCCTCGATTCTGTCATCTTGCATCTCGCTTTCTCATTTATCAAAGGAAAGAGAGGGAAGTTACGCGTCGAGATACCAGAATAGTTTCTCTATCCGCTTCGGCATTAGACTTGCAGATATTTTGTCGTCGCGTCGCCAACTTCTGAAATATGGTCTGACGGGCTGGTCTTATTTATTACTTTTAGGCCGTGCCGTTTGCATATTACCTGCAGGTGCGCTCATTCGGTCCGTGTGGTCGGACTTGGAAAGCCCTTGCAACTTTAACTTTACTGGTAATATGGAGTAGTTTCAAATGGTTTTCTGATTTTAGAATAAATAAATAAATAAATAAATAATAAATAAATATCTCTGGACATTATTCAGACAGAATAGGTAGTATTTATTGACATTGAACAATTTTAAACATATCTAGTATTTTTCACGAAAAATCTGAGACACTGTATATTTTATCTATTATTTAATGATACCAATAGTTGCTATGAAGTAGGTATATTTTAAATGTTTAATTATAAATGTGAGCTCGACTTTCCAGTTAAAAAAGTAAAAATGAAGTAAATTTATCAGTTCAATAGTATTCTGTGCAGAAAAGAAAAGAAATTATTTTAATAAATAAAAGAAAATATTAAACAGTGCGCTATGCTAATTATAATATTTTCTTGACGACTTTTTACACTAGCCTTCTGCCCGCGGTTTCACCCTCGCGTAATTTCTTCTCCCCCCCCTTCCCCCACATTTCCGGAATGAAAAGTATGTCCCTATGTCACTCGGGGATAGTGTAGGTTTCCAACAGTGAAAGAATGATTCAAATCGGTTCAGTAGTTTCGGAGCCTATTCAATACAAACAAACAATCAAATCTTTCCTCTTTATAACATTAGTATAGATTGTTCAAATAAATTCAATACTAACAAAACAAAATTCCCGTCACCAAATCCACCGGACATCGGGATACGCGTCAACGATCCATTAATGGCCGAAAAAACCAACTCCCATCCGCGTCCTCGAAATATAAATCACGAAGCAACAAACAAAAGAGTACGTAAATGAATACTTTTCCAATTAAATCAGGGTCTGTTTTAATTAAACGAATGCTTGGATCCGTTCACGGATCATAGGGCGCGCTTTCGGCACGTTGGATCTAATGCCGAGTGACATTTTAACGGCGGTGGGATGGCCGCGATATTTTATTAACCGTTTGTATCGTTGCGTATTGGCGGTGGAGTGAGGTGTTAGGGGCGATTAGGCTCGGCAAATGGATTGCTAATGGAGGGATTGAGATATTTTCTTAAGCTAGCATCTTTGGGAAAAGTACTAGAGTCCATGCCAAGTAAGAGGATTTTCTTTTATTATCTCTGCCATTTGATATTAATATACCAGCTTGTTAACTTTAATAAGACTTTTTTTATGTAAAAAAAAAATGAGGTCGTTATAAGGAGGTTTATTAATTATCAAACTAGATAAGTCAGAGTTGGAGTTATTCAAACTGCTAGAATAATAATAATTTGAAATAAACTATAAATTGAATCCCGAGCCGAAAACACCACCTTATACATTAACCATTACGCCTACAAGACGAATAACTCAAATACTCATAAAAAATTGGTTACATTTGAATTCGGAAGGTATTTAACGTAGCATAACAAACTCTATGTAGCGTGACGGGTACGCTACGGTCCGTAGTCAATACTGTATCGTCGACTACGGCGTAGCACCGTAGCAACGCTCACTGCGCTCGTAGCGGAGGTAATTATTCGTAGCATCCGGTACCACAGATATCATAAATGACGTATGTGGGCTCTTTTCTCATATTGAACTTCAATGTTATATCTACATGTCGCACATTGGAAAAAAAAGGTGTATTATTAAAAAAGTAATGTACTCGTATTATGAGTCGTATTTTTGGAATATGATATCTCAGGTTTGTTGTCACGCGTACAATTACATAGATATTATTGGCGTGGTGATAAAGTTACCCATTACTGTAAGAGAGTTTTTTGTCAAATGTCGGTATCAATTTGCTTTCGAATCTGTGTAGATATGACAATTATGTATGATATCTTTGCTTATTAAAAATATGATATTTATAAAAAAACATACAGTTCCAAACCAAACTATATAGTCAATTTATCAACCATTTGGTTAACATTTTCTTTTTTTATCCTATATCAGTTGGGCATACACGCAGCCCACCTAGGAAATTGGTTGTCCTTGTCGATAAACAATGCCATATTTTTAGATGCGGAAATAAATGATTTGTTCACGTATTATATTCCATTTAAAGTGATGACGATCAGAAGTGCGACAGACAATTACGTAGCCCGGTGGAGTGGCGTGAACAGCTGTTGAGATTTTTAAGAGTTCGTTAATTTCGAGTGGCGGCAACGCGCCTCGCACGAAATGACCCAATCACAATACTTTTACTGGACTGAGAAATATATGCATTTATTTTATTATTGTGTTTTTTGCTGTGGGGGTGATGATTACTATAACATTCTCATATAAGTGTATTAATAGGTTGTTAAGCCCTCGTAGTATGATTAGTTGGGGGCTAGACAGTCTGGATCAACTTCTGTAAATATTCCATCCCACCAAAAACATTCTGTAAAAAACTAGCCAAGTCTCGATGGAGCTGCTTGTTTATCTCTAAAAAGTAATGAAATCTAGACAAAGTCGTGCCAAGTTTAAGGTTCCTTACTGTGATTTCTTTATTATTATAGGTAACAATAGTAAAAGGAGGCATTACCATATCCCTAATACAGCTGAGACCAGCTGAGGGTTCTTCATCAGATACTTCAGACCTTCGATTTTTGACATCAAATGAAGCTGCCTACCAAGTTGTATATCGATCTCTGATAGTTTGATTGGGCTCTTGTGTTTTCTAATCAGGGTCACCAGGTACTCCAGATCTTCGATTATCCTAGTTTTTATAGTTTTCCCTTTATGTGGCCATTAAACCCTAACTCTGTACTAAATTTCAGCTCTCTGAGTTTATGGGAAGTACTAGTTCTATTATGATGATCATCAGTGAGTGTCTGTCATAAATGCGAAACTTTGCTTTCGCTTAACTTCGGAACTAAATGACCTACAGACTTGAAATTTTGGATTTTAAGTATGTGATTATAGCTTACTAGATGACGAAAATTTCAGCGTTCTGGTCTTATCCAGATGTTCTCAAATAGGGGCCTGAAAATGCGGCGAAATGGTTAAATAAAGTAAAGGATGGTACGGCAGTGTTTGCTTCGCGCTCGACTTGGCGGGGGCATTACGGTGCCCCCAGATTTATCTTTAACTTCTGTAAATATTTATCTAAGCATTAAGTAAATGAATAAGATTGGTTTCATTTTAAAGCCCTTAGATTGATCGTCAATGATACTAATTTCAGTTTTTAAATTCTATACCTACATACAATAAGTTAAAAACAGGGGAGATTGAGTCTGAATTTTAGTCATTAGGTATAAAATAATGTTAAAATATTTTGGTGGACTCTGATTTTTTTCTGAATTTCTATTTTTTTTTGTTTAAATTGACTTTATTGTAAGTCGCAACGATATATGATTAAAAATGCTTGATCACGCCTTTGAAGTTTAAAGCTCGTATTATATTATAACGAAATATTATACCATCTAATAAAAAATAAGAGTTGAGACGAAGTAAGTAAATTGTCAAATACAATTCTTTACTATTTTAATCAACGTTTTTCCAGCGTTCTAAAATACGTCATATTTTACCAAGTGCCATGCATATTTTATTAATTCACACGGCGTAAGTTATTCTTGGCGGCCATGACAGGTCGCCATGTTTTTTCAGCTGCATAACGTATTATAAACGACCGCTATTATGATATCCACATCAGTCGACTGTTGGCTTGAATATTTTAGTGTTTAATAGCCGTTTTGGACGTAAACGGCACTTAGAAACTTTATTAATACACGCAATAATGTTACTTTGAACAAACCCACATTTCAATATGAACTATAATAGACGTATTAAGCTACGTTTTATTGGAGCTTCAAAAGGGAAAAATTAAGTGATTTGCGGGAAAAAATTTCTTTGTGTTGGTGTCAAGACTGCGTACATAGGTTCTGTTTATTTATAGGACTGTTGATTAGATAATTATGCTACTTCTGTTTAAAATTTAATAAAGAAACAAAGAAATGGTTTTTTAATGAATATGGTCCACGTGGTGTGAAAATCAATAAGCCGATATGCCATTGACGTAGTGATAAATACCACACATGGTTACACAATATATTATTTGTATCTACCTCAATTAGCTATTTGTTTAATTTGTATGAAAATCAAACGGCATCAACGAACTTGTTCAATCAAATAGAATCAAAACCAATCGGCTGTTCGATTTGTTCATACAATGTGTAGCACAATCAATTTCACAACGATTGATAAAACGTTTCAAACGTGTGTGAAAATCAATCAGCTGTTTTTCATTAGCATGAAAATCGCCGAACAAAAGTCGTTAAAATGATGAATAGAACACGTGGGCAAAGTGATGTAACTATGAGCAATATACTCTGTATTGTATGATATTGTACATACAGTTTGTTTTCTGAATGGGTAGCGATTTAACTCCAGCAAGCGTGTCAAGCGCTGACCGCAACTTGTTAGTCTAGCACTCGGGTTGACAATAAAGCGCTTTTACCGCGTTATTGTTACTGCGCATGCGTTGTTGGCCGCCCTCGCAACGCGGTAGTCAGCTGACGCCCTATGATCCGGGGCTCGACTTTGAGCGGGTTTTGGAATTAAAGTTAATTTTGCTTACATAATAATATATGTAAGGTATATTATATTTTATGTAATTTTTTTTGTATATGTATATTCATGAGCTGATGATGTATCTGTTTCAAATTATATCAGGGCATCTCTGTATACGCTAAAATCTAAATATTACAAAGAATACTCAAAACCTGCCTTATATTTCTGCGAGATTCTCTTCTAAGAATCTATTTTTTACGGAACTGGGGCTCAAAGTAAATATTAAGTTGAGTTTATTATGAAACAAAAGCGTTATGATCGTTGTAGCGTGTTCGTAGATGTGGTCTCTGTTTCTGTACAAAAACTTTATAATATTAATATACAATATATGATTATATTTAGCACTTACGACAGTCACAACGGCGTCGGGGCTCGAAGGGCTCCTCTGAAGTGAAATAGCCGAGTCGCTCCTTCGCCCGCCCCCAGCAAAGCCGCGTCCCCATTCGTTCTTAATAGCCCTGTGTACGTGTGCATGTGTGTGTGGCTTGCCAGCCAAAGCGGGCTTTGTCGCGCGTCCCCATGAATGAGCCGGCGATCAATATTTAGAGGCTGCACCGCGACAACTTATGAAATTTTTAGCAGCTCCATAACGCCACGCTTTTGTACTGTAATTAAGTCTTTGATGATTGTCATGAGCTCTATATTTGAAATTCCATCTAGCGAACGCGAAGGAATAATTGGAGATGCTCTGCATACTAGAGTTTTCACGGTACACGCGAATTTTCCAGTTTTAGTTTTTAGAATTCTTCGCTAGCTGAAAATTCTTATAGAACTACGTGTGTTGTATTTCATGGACGAAACCTTCATGCTTGAGCGAACTTTTTGTTTAAAATGTTTTGATGAATAACCAAACTTAAAACAATGCAGTTGTGTCGAATGTCGTGTGTACACATGTGTTCTGAAAGTTCATATACAATCTAATTAAATTTACTACACAATTTGGTATACACATCAATCTATTTCTCTCTCTACATGTATACGTACACTTAGATGCAAAACAACTGCATATCATAAATAATAGGGGCGAAATAAATAGTGCAGGCAATGACAGAGATAGCTAGTTTACGACAACACATACGAAGGTAGCAGACAGAGATATATATAACTAACAGCAAGAGAGATAGTATATAGACAGTTATAATAACATATGGAACATTTAAGGCGAAAATAAAAATTTAACGAAGGCATCGAAGTCCTGTGGGAACAGTGCGATTGTGATTGCAAATCTCAAATAATAGATAAGTATGCAAAATAAAACGACAGAATAGAAATAAAAAAAATGTAAAATGAATAAATTTCGATGAATCATCCGATTTGGGAGGGATGAGCTAAGCTCAATTTATCAGTTTTATAAATTTTGGCTCTCAGCAGTTGGATTTCATTTGTCATCTAATAATTCTGTCCCATTTTAGTGGCCGAAAACACACGATTATATAATTGAAGATTTAACAATTCAATTGATTTATCGTCGTAAAATGAAATCCAACAGACAATATATCATACGCACCGTAAAATTTTCAGCCAATTGAGAACTGAAAATAAATAACTTCAGAAATCAATTAATACAACAACCATTCTTATATTGTGATACTTGTGTACCTTGGAGCCCCTCGCCAAGAGGTAAGACTCACCTGAAACTGAAAAAATTTAGTGTTAAACATTGGCTTAAACTATCAGACAGTTTTTTAATGTTATTTCCAACATGTATGATAGGTTAAAATAATAATAATAAAAATAAAATAATGATTTATTTTCTCTCCACAATAATAAGTAGGTCTATTACAAAGAGACTTAAAGCTAGTTTAATGTAAACATACAATGACCTACATCGTTGTGAGAGACTGGTGCCTGGAGGAGGTTTGAAAAAACCTGTAGTACAGGTCACCAGGGCCCTCCCGCGGATAATAGACATTAGACAGTTTAGGATCTTTGTCTTTACTTCAGCACTTATTATAGGAGTAAATAAACAGATGAAAATAATATTAAGAAAGTAAGCTACTGCTTGAGTGCTTTCTTATATCCTAGGGTATGTTGTGAATTGCGAGTGTGAGTGAGTATGTGTGTGATAAGTGTGTGTGAGTATGTGTGTGGGTGTGTCTGTAGTCTCTTTGTGTGTGTGTGTGTTTATTTATGTGTGTGCGAGTTTGCGTGTGTGAATGAGTTAGTGAAGGATGGTTTTCAATAAATTATTATTTGGGAAGTTCCAGAATCCTCTCGGACTCTTCGTAATTTAGAGTCTTAAGGTATGCCATTATTTTCTTTTTGCATTGGTATTTATTAAGTGGATATATGTTTAGTTTTTTATTAAATTTATTGTAAAGGTGAGGACCTAGGAATATAAAAGATTTTTGACAAAGGGCGGTATTTCGTTTTTTCAAGGAGCACACAGTGAATTTCCTACGTTTACCTTCTAAGCTACGAGGATTGTACTCTAGTTGGGCATGTTGTTTGAGGATAGTATGGAGAATAAATGTTTGTCTGATCGTAAGGAGATCCCAATATTTGTACAACTCGAAGGTAGGTGAGCGAAAAGGAAGGCCAGCACTGACTTTTAATACTGCTCGGTGTGCTCTCTCAGCCTCAATAAGAAAGGTTTTCGCTGAGCCACCCCAGGCAATTATACAATAATCAACGAGTGATTGGCAGAGAGCAAATAGTACCATTCTGATGATGTTACGGTCAGCCGCACTCCTAAGGCATTTAAACAGGTAGATCAGCTTACGTAGTCTAGAGACGAGGGCTCCAATGTGCTCCTTAAAGCTCAGAGTGCGATCTATAAGGACTCCAAGATATTTTACACAGTCTGTTTCGCAAATCTGAGGGCACTCACATCGAAGGTGGGCATTACAGTAGTTACAGTGGGTTAGGAACATAAAGTAACAGTAAAACAGTTTTTAGAGATTATATTTTGGGGCGACTCGCTTTATGTACATTTCATTTATGTTCGTATGAATGCGTACATATGTGACGAACATAAAAATATAAAAGGTCCCCAGAGTATTTTAAAACTCTACCTCTAGCTAGGGTGTCCTCAATTTAAAAGAGCGCTGAAGGGCTGATAATTTTGATTATTATAGATAAAATGTTCATCCTATTTTAAGTGTAAAGACTAAGATACAGTCACGTGATTATTCGTATATTCATAAGATCTTAAGCGACATCAATAAGGTTCAATTTAAAACAGATTGTACACATGTTAGTGCTCGTGACTGTACATCTGTTTTATGCAATAATATCTACTTTTCCCAGACGTAAAATTATATAAATGGCGTAGACAATACCTTAACCGTTATGAGGCGTCAAAGGGATTTCCAAGATAGACCCATATCTCGCCTCAAACGACTCTAAGTGACAAGTATTTAGCTCGTTTTTGTCTGGTTCAATGAAGTAAATAATTTCAAACGTTCAATGTAATTTTATTAAGACAGGTGAAAAATCCAGACCATTACTAACGGATAATAATATTCACTTAACACAAGTGCCTGAAACATTCGGAGATCGATCTCGTAACACATGAATGCCTGCTGACTTATCAAACTTAGATCAAAGACTCCGAAGTACATATAATATATGATACATAATTATAAAAAACTATACCAGTAAAACATACCACTGTTACAATTTTTCTTTTAACATAAGTACGGTCGAGACACCTTCACCAACATCAACACATTCATGCACGTCTTTTCTTCTTATGACGGCAGAATACGCAAGCATAACTTCGTCTGGTATAGCAACCGACTTAAAACATAACACCCAATTATTCATCACAATATTGTTGACATATGGTCCCGGGCATTCCTGATCGTAACTTAAATTTTTCCCCATCCGCGATACGAAGCGATCGAGATCCCATCTGAATGTAGAGCAATAAGTCACAAATGAAACCGAGATGATACATCGGGACGAACGTCGTCTCATATAAGATTTCTTGCCCGGATTTACCACCCTCAATGCAAATATTCACCCGTGATGGATATTGCCAGGCTCTGGGTGTGTCGAAATTAATGTTTTTTTCCACGAATAGTGAGCACGAATTCATATTAACTTTGCAGCGTTTGAGTTAATAACGTGTCATGTTGACGATGGTTTTTGTTTAAATGATTCTGTTTTTTGCTTTTACTGAAGGATTTTGACGTCGATTCTTTTGTTGAGGAACGGATTTACTCGTGCAAAAATATTTCGATATTTTTGCCATATTTTTTTTTTTCATTTCTAGACCGATAATAAGATACGTTCATAGATAAATATTTTATTACTGCTAGATTAAATGTTTACTTATATTGTTTATTACTTAGTAGAAAACAAAGTTTGGTGTTCCTCGGTGCGAGTCGTAACCAAATAGATGACTAGAAATTAGATTCCGATTGAGAAACAAAACCGTTAATGAAAGAAGCTATCTCCAATAAATTACGCTATTGTAACAACAGCTGTACTGTTGTAAAGGTCTTGTGACTATGTTAAGTCGGTACTCTGCCTGATCAATCCGGAAAGGATTGACTAAGGAGTTTTTGAAAAATCACTACCTAATGGAGATAAATAGAATGTAGTTTTTACGCAGATAAAGTCGCTGGCAAGTGCTAGTAAACAAATACATATAAAGTGAAATTACACCGTCCAAAGAACAATGTCATAAAATCAATCGATCCTGTATGGAACCGAGAAAATTTATGGCACAATTCCAATATGGAACCGAGAGTTCTATGGTGCGTGCGCCCTACCTACAATAATATTACATGAAATATCGTTGGTTACCTACGTGACAACACTATAGATTGGATTATGGTTTCAAAGTTGCGGTTGTTTTTGTAGGCGGACGGAGAACTTGGGCAATAATATTAGGACTTCATTGCTTCGGAAATGTGTCGTGAAGTTTATGATCTAACGTCCAATCTGTAGGTTCGTGCCGATTTGTCTTACTGTGAAGTTTATTTCTTGTTATACTGGGATTTCAGACGTCTATTGTCTCTTATAGTGTAACTAGTTAACTTTCTAAATTGATACTGAGTTTAGATAAAATGACTAGTACTACATATGTATAGGGTTGCAGGTTTCATTTCATTTTTGTCAATTTGTTTTGGTTTCCTATACCTTTGTATCTATACTATATTATATTATATATGTATATTATATTATAAAGAGGAAATATTTGATTGTTTGTATTGTGAATAGGCTCCGAAACTACTGAACCGATTTGAACAATTCTTTCACCGCGGTGAAAAACGTTTCATATTTTCTCATCGTTTAAACCTTCCCTGGATATCCACGAATATTTCAAGATTAAAATTAGTCAAATCGGTTCAGCCGTTCTCGGGTTTTAGCTAGACTAACGAACAGCAATTCATTTTTATTTATATACACACATGTTGTGCCATCCTATTTATCACGTCTGTCTTAATCTAATCGAATATGTATTAAATTAGGAGCATAGTCAAGATACAAAGGTCGCTAGACTGAGATTGGTTCGCTGAATTGGCCGAGGGCAGCAGCTATTAACCCCTAACTACTTACGAAGCCACACATGAATCAATTTAGTTGCCTGCTGTATTGTGGTTGCGTTAAGATGTATTGGCAATTAAATTTAGATTTCTGTGGCAATTATAATATGTTACATAATTAGACACTAGCTTTCCGCCAGCGGTCGGTTTCCACATGAATCCTCAAACGTCTATGTCGAGTTCCCGCAACCAGTCCACTGCCGCCGGCGTAAGGATATGGAGCTCACGCAGCATACCACCAGAAAAACGACGGAGAGGGCATTCCTCAACAATATGGGTCATTGTTTGGATTCGGGTGTCCGCCAGCGGTTTTAACCGCGCGTAATTTCTTTTTCAAATATCCTCCCTTTTCTCAACATTTCCGGGATCAAAAGTACCCTATGATCACCGGGGATAGTGTAGCTTTGCAATAGTGAATGAATTATTCAAATCGGTTCAGTAGTTTCGGAGCCTACTCAAAACAAACAAACAAACAATCAAATCTTTCTTTTTTATAATATTAGTATTGATCAATGCGCCTTTGTTCGAAGTCGAGAAGACAACAATTAGTCATGCATGCAACAGCATGTCATTCCGTACTGAAGATAAAATTTGGTCAATCTTTAAAATTGTAGCCATCTTTCACTTGCATTATCTTTAGTTGGCAGACAGGCACACAGCTCACCTGATGGTAAGCGGTCTACTGAGGGACACTTCACTAGGAAGCGTCGCTAAATGTGTTGCAAGACTGGAGGTTAATCTGATCTTAGAGCCTTTGATTTCCAGTGTAGGTACTGGCTCCCACATTAATATTGCCGGAACACAGCCAGAGCTGTTATGGCGACAGATTTCACCTGTGGGGGTGGTAGTTAGCCAGTCGGACTCTGGAAAAGCCCTACCACCAACCAGACCCAAGGCGGGAATTGAACCCACGACCTCCGGATTTTTTATACCCGGCTTAGCCACTGTTCCATGGAGGCGGTCAAAATGTCAGGCCAAGCTTAACTATCACAGCTATTAGTAAATTGAAAACATTTCTTGTTTTAAATATTTTCAGTCGAATACAGAATACCTACACGCGTGTCCATCTAGATATTGTAAAGATCATTATTGAAAAGAGCAACTCATTCGCGCGTACATAACTCAAAGCTTCGCCATCGGCCGTCATTTATATCAAAATAATACACGTGTATTGAAAACATTCGATATCACTCAATATATCAAACAGGAATCGGAAAGGTTCAAAAATACACCGAGCGATTTCGAATAGAATCTCCGACATGTGTATATTTTGGAATCAATTTAAACCTTTGAATAAAATGAATAGGTTTGATACCTACCACGTCCTTCGTAAATGGCCGTTGATAGCCTATAACATCGCACAAACGAAAATTTCATTTTCGCATATAATTTTGTACTCTCAGATAAACTTGCAGATATGAATAATAAAATCAAACCAGATGGTTTAAATTCGTATAATTATAAAAGTTCATGCATTTAGCGTTAATGAAATTTTGATGATTAAGTTTTTGTGGATTGATTCCAATGCAATTGATGTACGAAACTCCATTGTTGATTATTTATTGAGTTTCATTATTTTCCATACAGAATTATAAAATTTATCTTGCTAATTGAAATAATGATAAGTTGTGCTGCTGTGGTCATGTTTTTTTTGCAAAGATCATGAGAGTTTGTGAGGTTTTACGCGGTCAAAACTCGGATGGGTAACCAAAAATGGGACAGTAATAAAATTATATTTGTCTTTTATATTTTTTATGCTATATCAGTGATACAGGCACGCAGACCATCTGATGAAAGGAATTTGTTGTATAAAATTTGCTAATATTTTAATCCTTCTGTCTTTATAATGAGATTAAATGACATTGAATTTCAATTTGAAATCAAGTTTAATTAATAATTAAAAAGGAAATGTTGACCAAATATTTCAACTTCTTGTTATTTCGATATTATAAGGTTATCAATTACATATTGAAGCCCCTGTAATTATATAACATCATTTTATAATAATACGTGTACCCTTGAGCTTTAATAGCTCAATTTAGTTACAAACTTCAGGTCTATAAGGAAAATTGGACGACCCAACAGTCTTTAACTGGCCTTACTGTCAACGTAGGTATATTTATTTACTGCCTACTAAAACTGACGTGGAAACGTAACCCTTTTCACTATAAACCCTTGGTCCTACAAAATACCCCGTAAGTACTAATATTTCACAATTAGGACGCTTAGGTCCTCGAGTCGAGTTATGTTATAAAATGTTATAGTTACGCACTAATGCTTTATTTGAAGTGAGAAAGACATAGATGTTATATCTCACGAATGCGGGTGAGCCATACTTGTAGTAGTAATGCATGCAAACACGCGCTTTATTGTAGTGTGCGTGACTGAAGGTTTGTAGCGTATTAGTCGAGATGAGCGCTCTCGAGGTTACGCAGTTTACGGACACTTAGAAATTGTGAGATCTCGGCCTCGTATTTCGCGGCAGCGGAAGCGGCGGCGCACGCAGGCGCACTGCGGTCACCGCTTGACGCAGGCCGTCACGAGCGGTACGATGCTGTCAAGCGGTGAACCGCAGTGCGCCTGCGTGCGCTGCCGCTTCCGCTCCCACCCCGCTGTGTTCGAGAACGGGTCATAGGATTCCATACAAAACATCTCGCTGCCGCCCCGCTGCCGTGAAATTCGAGGCCAAGGCCTGAGATAAAACGTCTATACACTGACTATGTACGAGTAGATGGCGCTAGTAGCGGGTGCCATTTTGATACTACAAATAAACAGTCATAGACAATTTAACAAGGTTATTATTTCAATTCCTAGCCACGACGGACCGTTTCGAAATATCTCCAGAAATGTTACTGTTATTACAAGTTTGCTTCCAACTTCGGATAACGTGATCTCAATTTCATTAAATTAAATTTCAATTCGAGCTCCATTCGTATTAACCATCTTTAAAGTAATTTCTATTGTTATTACTGATTTCTTAATATTAATATTGATTAATCTAATTAAATGTTTGAGAATAATTTCTTAGATTGTTGGATGAATAAGTTAAATTGTTAATGCTGTACTCATTGAAATTAGGCATTGGATCTAAATAAATTAGTTAAGGCTGTGTAGTTCCGCAGATGCCGCGCGTATGGTTTTTAAAAGCCACCTGAGACATACAAATCAGTGTTTTCAATTCTAAAAAAAATATATGTATCAGTTAAGGATCTGATCTAGTTAAAATCGCATTCAATTACATGTTTTTATAAACTTCACTCGATAGAAAAAAATCCCAAAGTTACCCCTTTTTTTAACGATTTTCGTATTTTATGTCTAAGCTCCTGCCAATTAACATTTGAATTTTCACTCAATTATAGCCACTAAATATTTACAGATAAATTCGCAGAGTTTGACTTGATAAAATTAGTGTCTCGTTTACTATGTTTAAAAAACTACGAAATGTGCGAGCGCGGCGCCATATTTGGACCTCGCATAATACAGACCTATACAAACTTATCTGTTCCGGTGGCCAAAATTGGAACTACGTGAAATACAATGCAAAAACGATATTTAATGACAGTTCTAAATAGACAGTAGCGACGCCGCCACCGGAACAGATAAGTTTGTCGGTCTATGCCTCTTTTATGTACTCCCACCCCCCCTTTTTACCATACAATTTGTTCTTCTTTATTTTAATGGTTTGCAGATTCTTAAGCCTTCGTTTATTTTTATTTTAGTAAGTAGTCGTAAAAGGTCGGCTGCTTCAATTTAAATCCAAAAATAGATATTTTTTTGTGATATTTGTAGAACATTCATACAGTGCTATTTAGCTCAAAAATAAGAGTTTTAGGTACCTACTTCGTATGAAATCTAAACAGGCATGTTTAATGCTAGCACATGCTACTGGTGTGGGTGCGGGAAAACAACGTAAATTAACCATAACCCACAGACTGATGGTCAAATACCACATGTCGATTACTGGTAACAAATACAGAGTTATTCAGCACAATCATTTTTATTGATCAAAAGAAACTATTAAAAAAACTGCTGTTGTAAATAATTGTGGCACCGACTCATGTGCCACGTAAATAAATCATGTTTTAACTTTTTATGCCAATAAAATATTTTCAAGTAAAAACCCATATTAAGCAATTAAGATCTTCCACCGCAGAAAATTTTAAAAGCTTATCAGCTTTGAAGCTAAATTATATCTTCGAAAAGCGAACCGCAGTGCAAATATCTGTTCAACAGTTGGTTTTAATGGAACACCGCGATGTTTATCTTAGCGTCGAAGGGATGTATCGAAAGTCATTACGTCATCGATTGCACTCATTTGCGTCACGTGTCAATACGAAGAGTGATTTAGCGGTTAGCCACCATCTGTCGGTTGCGTGTCGCCGACGTTTGAAAACATCTGTCCACTTATGTATAGTTTAGGGTGGTATGAGAAGATTTGTTTAATATACCACTGCAGGGCAAGGCTTCGATCATTGGGAACCCAGGACATTGTGATCAGGTCCGGTGCTCAAACCACTGGTGAAAAAAATTTAAAATTAATATGAAAAAAAAAACATCGATTTCGTTAATTGATTTAGGTTGTGTGGAAAAAAAGTATAAAAGTATTCATTGTCTCGCTCATTAATGCAAACTCTACTTAGTTTTGTTATGTTTTTATTTATTTATTTGCATCTCTTAATATGTCACCTAATTCTACTCGAAAGTCCTATCCATTACATTGTATATTAAAAATTTGTAAAATATAGCTCCATTTAGTTTAGCACTAGAATTTTACTCCACCGTTTTCTCATACATTATTTCCTTAGAAACCTTTCAGAAACTTCTAGTTCTAATAGCCCATAAATCTAAACTTATCTCCTCCCTCGTAATAGTGCATTTTCCAGCCTTTACATAATCCGTTTGAGCACTTCGAATGCGAATTAATCACGACCCCATTCTTCCAATCATCAAGTCTGAACCGGTGTAATCCAGTTTGATTTATATCTCCGGGCAAGTGATTACTTCCTATGCATTAACATTGATGGATGTATTTGCATTCACAAGCCTGGGCTTAGCTAGATCAGAGTAAGCAAGGATTGTGTACCGGACAACTTCACATACGTACCTACCAGATAATAAAATAGAATTAAAGAAGGACCGCCTCCATAGTCATCAGAAATTACCTAACCTTGGGGCCCAGACAAAGTAACATTTTGACAGCGATAGCGAAATTCGCTGACTTCAAATTGTATGGATTTGACAGGTGCCTTAGAAAAGTCAGGTGGTCAATCGATATTGAAAGTACGGGTTTTGACATTCGCTATCGCACATTGAGCGATAACGAACGTCATTCAGTGCCGCTTGTCTAGGGCGTCTGGTCTGACTTGCACAGATTGCTATTTTAGTAAGTTTTTTTGACATCGTTCAAAAGTGGTTCAAAATAATTGCCTGAGAATGCCAGTAAACCTAACCTTAGTAACTATTTAATAATCAGTGACCTAACCGAAAGATCGCTATTAGCGATAAGTCCACCTATAATTATACCACTAAATTATTTAACATGTGTTTCTATGTAGTATTTGGTTTACATCTATTTATCTATCCATTCAACGTGCTCACAAAATACCTACAAGCAATTGTTAATCTTGCGGCTTAAAATATACGAGTACATGTGTACAATAACTCGTGTCTGTCATTTCGAAAACATAGCTTCTGCGATGATGTTTATTTGGGTGTCATTTTGTGCCCGCGTGACTCGATATTACAAGCTGAGTCTGATCCTACGGTTAGAAGTTCTGGCACTTGTGTCATAAGTATTAACGAAATACAAATTAAATTAAATTAAATAATATCTTTTATAATGCGCACAGCCAAAGAGTGGAATTCCCTGCCTGCGTCTGTATTTCCGAGTGCATATAACTTGACTCTCTTTAAGTCTAGAGTAAATAGGCATCTTCTGGGCAAGCTCGCTTCATCGTAGATCCCATCTCTGCTCTAGAGCAAGATTGGGGTCAAGAGCAAGCCCATTCATAATAATAAAAAAAAAAAAAAACCACTATTATAAACATCTTGGCACCGAAAAAACACAAATACCCATCACACAAATATTTGTTCTAGGTCCAAGGCTCCCGAACCCCAAAATGTCTGTTAGAATAGGTATCCAATAGAAATGTGTCTAGATATTGGGGCGATAGTTGTGTTTGCACACACACCCTGTATACCGCTCTATTAGCCGGGGAAGCTTGTCGTTATACATACACACATTAAAGGTAATGTTCTCATATTTCAATTCAGACGGTATAATGGGTTAAACAATGCTTTTGTCACTTAGTTTATAGTTGGACAAATATGTACATACGTACTGTTAAATGATCTTGCATGTTAATGTGGAATAATTATGCTGGTTTGATTTCAAGTCTTGGGTGTGATAAGATAAAACGATACAGCGCTTCTTAAAAGTGAATTGGTTTTACCCTAATATCGTTGAATAGTGTATAAAAATGAGATTGTGGAATGAGCTCCCCGGCGAGGTGTTCCCACGAGACTACAGTATGGGGTCCTTCAAGAAGGGCGTGAAAAGGTTTTTATCAGGTCAGCAATGCGCACGTGATACCCCTGGTGTTGCAGGCGTTCATAGGCTACGGTGACCGCTTACCATCAGGTGGGCCGTATGCTTGTTTGCCAACTTATTGGCATAAAAAAAATGTTCGTAATTATGATGTTCAATGTAGAGTAGGAGGTTAACGATACTGCGAACAATATAACTCTTTATTTAACAATATATTATATAACCTTAAAAGCAATTTAAAAGGAACCCAGTAGGTGGAACATCAAATTTGATCATAATTATTGTACATGTAATACAATAGAAGACCCCAAAAAATTAGAGTTTATGGTACAAAATCTAAAAGATGAGAGTAGAATCGTGGGACTAGAAATGAATGAAAAGAAAACAAAAGTGATGACCAACTCAACAAAAGTTTGCATTAAAATTGATGACAACAACTTCGAGTATGTTGACGAATATGTGTATCAAATAATTTCTCCCAGTGACCAAATGACCAAAGAAGTCAACAAGAGAATTGCGTATGGGTGGGGCAAATACTGGTCATTAAAAGAAATCATGAAGAACAAGGAACTGGCCATGCACATAAAAAGGAAGACATACAACACTTGCATCCTTCCTTGTATTACGTATGAATGCGAGACTTGGTCATTAACTTCACACCACAGAGACAAACTCGCAAAGTGCCAACGTGCAATGGAACGAAGCATGCTCAACGTTAGGCTACAAGACAAAATTTTGAACTCCGACATCAGAAACAGGACCAAGGTTACGGATATCCTTCTGAAGATAGACCAGCAGAAGTGGAGGTGGACAGGCCACATGCTGAGAGACAAAATGGAAAAGTGGAGCAAACAAGTGACCTACTATTGGCACCCCAGAGATGGCAAAAGGAGTAGAGGTCGTCAGGCAAGACGTTGGGAGGATGACATAAAGTCAACACTAGGACCCTTATGGACAAGAGTGGCTTTAGATAGACGGCATTGGAGAGAATTGGAGGAGGCCTATGCCAACAGGCAACCGGTGCTAAGAGACATACTATAAAAAAAAAAACTTAAAAAGAAACAATGTAACTCTTACTCTGATTAAAGGCTATATTATTATTATTATTATAATACAATAGAATGACATTAGTATACCATTTGAGTATGAAAGAAAAGTTAAAAAAGAAACAGGTTTTTGCATTCATTTTAAGTAGCCGTGCACAAAAATTTGCTTTGCGCGATGTAGGAATTCCATATTAATTCGAATTAATTTTCCATTTTACTAAACGTTTTTATGTTTATCGTCGATTTTCACTAAGTCCGAGAGGTCGCATTACTCCTATATAAGAAAAAAATAGTAAAAATATTTGCGGATTCAATAGGGCCTTGTATTAAGACCTTGATTTTTCTCTGAAAAGCTTCCTGAGGGACGACGAGATCGGTCTCGTCGATTACGGAGAGACGCCCATTGAACAGGCTTCGAAGGCATTTCATATTGTTTTTAGATTTATAGCTTCTATTCATAACTGTAAAGTATAGTCCTTACGAAATTCCGTAGAAACTGTGCTTGGAGCCGAGAAATTTTTCTTATCTCGTCATCTCTGCTTACAACTCGTAAAACTTTTCGCAAAAATGTCCTTTGCATTTTTATTTTTTCATTTGCATTGCTTTAGTCGGTCTGCGAAGACTGCCCTAGATATGTACAAGGTCCTTACTTAAAATTCTCTTGTGTTTTTACATGGTTTTTTCAATTCCACTTACTATATAATAATAATTAAATCTTTATTGGCTAAAATCACAGAAAATATGACAATATCCAGCGACCTCTGCACTAGGCTCGCAGGCCTGTGTCGCTGTGGTCAGTGAGTGAACCAAAGTTTACAGTCAACAATAAAAAATAAATAAATAAATCTCCAGTTCTAAAAGTAGGCAGCTATTAATATTTCAAGGCTCTTAAATCAATCGTACCAATATTCCGTAATTTATATTTTTTTTTAGTTTCTCAAAGGCTTTCAATCAATAGGTTCAGATGAGTCCGCTCAAACGTGTAGGTATTTTTATTAGACTTTGGAATTCTCACAACTTTTTATTTGAGAAATTCTTTAGTGTCCCTTTCTAGCCTTAGACTAAGCAAAGTCGTACATAATATAAACATACCAACAACGTAAAATAACGAAATATGTACAAAATCCTGAGAGAAATCGATAATTTCTTTAAGGGATATTTATACGTGGAGGTTGAATGAAATGCCCCTTGGAACAAATGCTAACCGCTCCTACAAATAGAAATGACCTATATCATGGGTTCTATTCCCGCCTTGGGTCTGGTTTGGTGGTGAAACTTTTTCCTATTGCGACTCGCTAGTTACCACGGCTCAAAGATCAGTGTGCCACTACATTGAACAATGCTTCGTGGTAGTTACCTAATAGAATAGACCGCAGTGCCTTACAATGCGGGCTGCGAGCCTGTCTGTCAACCGATGTAACAAAGAAAACCGCTATTTTACTCACTTTTTAACTGCTGCATCCAAACATGAAAAAAACCTGATATCACAGAAAAGTCTAAATAATTAGTATTCAAACTTACATTTTATTTCCAAAAATAAACAGTTAAGTGACTTAATTTTGTGAAGTAGTCAAGACATACAGACAACAGTTAACTGTTCGCGATAAAATAAAACGTAATAAATATACACAGTTTCCGCAGAAATATCCTGTTGCAAAGTTTGAAATAATACCTACACTGGCGCAGGAAATAACCAATACAAATGTTATTCCAATAAAATGTGTAGTTGCGGTTTGTGGTAGGTATACGTTTCCAATATATTGAGTGTGATGCCATTACATACATTCATAGATAATAATGATGGCTAATATCTTTAGTCCAGTTTTAATAAAGAACCAAATTATGTCATTGTTCAACGAAATTTTAGAATAGATTGTATTTTTTATTTTGGCACTTCTCTGGCTTGCTAGATCGAACCATGGAAATTATGAGCTTCGGGGGCAGATGTTGTCACACATGCTATGATCGGCCAAAAAAGCTAAACTTTTAACATTATGAAAATACGAAAATTCAAATAAATGTTGGATAAAACGACTTATTTAGTTAGCCTAAAATATGGAAATGCTTTTGCCGTAGACTGTAACTCTTGTATACCTTCGAGACTATTTTTGTTCAACCAAAGATCTAAGTACTAAGAATTATAAATATTTATTGAGCGTTCAAACACAAAGTCCATTTAACTTGATAAGTAAATAATATTAAGGTCAAATTCTTCAAAGCAAATGGTCCTAATTATAACTAAGAAAATGAAACAAGGAAATTTCGCTAAGCTTGATATTGGTTTTCTCGAATATTCAGCGGTCCCATTGTGTGAAATTCGGACTAAATATTATGCTAGAAAGTTGGGAGACTCTCAATACGAGAAGGCCACCAATTGAGCTGTGTTTTAGTACAAATAATACTGACGAATTCATTGGGGATCTCGGCCAAAGTTGAGAAACATCGAGAAATACTTTCCATCGTGGGCTTAAGTTGTTTTGGGGGTTCTGGATCGCTATGAGTTGTTGGAACAAGGGTATCAATTTAAATTACTTACGATAGCGATTTATTATTGGTTTTTATGACGACTTTTAAATATAATTTAAGTAAAACGCTTGTAGATGCTTTAAAATCGCGTAAATAGAGGTTATGGCATAGAAACTGATAAAATAAGTTTAACCTTTTAGGTATACCTGTCTCTTTGGAAGCTTTGGAAATTAACACTGTAATGTAAATGAACAACGACAATTTACCTAATTTAACACCCTTCAATTCTATCGATGAATTCGTGAATAACTTAAAATCAAAAGGGTTCACGTTGCACGTCCATGCAATTACGCCTAAGCATTTTAATACAAGTGAGGATTAATTTAAAGTGAAACGGTTTACAAATACAATAAGAATTTTAGATCACTCTGACAACAGGGGCGTGATTATTTGACAGCAAAGGCATTCCGCTAAATTATTCGGAATGGAAACGTTAAATATTTCAACAATCAGTCGCTGGAGATCTTTTAAGTGCGAACGCTAACTTCCATCGGACAATTAACGACATTTGCAATTCCAAATCTGCCATCGTTAGCGAAAGAAAAAATTACTCGACGAAAAATTAAGGGCTAGCTAAAAAGTAAACATTAACCGACGATGGAAAAAAGATGCGAAAGATAAAACAACTCGAGCCGTAAAAAAAAAAATTCTCAAAGTTAAAAAACGAATTCAAAACTTGACTTTGGTGTCTGTTATTTGTTTTTAATGTTCAAATGCGTTGTCTTTAGTTTGTACTTACAATATTTGTTAATTATAATTTAGTAGGTTGGTCTAACACCTTTGCTGTAGTATTTAGGAGTCTTGAAGTTAAGATGAAGTTAACCAGTACCTGGAACAAAAAACACAAGGGTTACTTAAATTATGAATAAATAATCGATAAAGGTAGGTATAATGAATTCCCTATTATGATAAATGGCAATGTAAAGAAACATCAACAGCAAAACCATGAACACTATAGAGATATATAGATAACTGGACTAATCATAATGATAGATATTTAGTAATAGTGACAAATCATAGTAAGATAATTCTAAGTATAAACACAGAGTTTCACGAAAAAAATTGAACGAAAATTCCACCTTCAACATCTACTTGAAAAAGAAAAAAAAGGAAAATTTCTCAGAAACCAGTCGCACCATTCAACCAAACAAATATCGGAGCGCATTTTTTTGCTCTGTAAACCGATCCAAATATCTCATAAAGTTGGCTGCAATGCGGTATCCCGTTGAAGGGGAGACGGGGAACAAGACACAGCGAGGGACAGATTGAATGGGAAACGAATATTTTTCCTCCGTTGAAAATCTTCGATTGAAAATAATCGGCCCCTCCGCGTCTATACACTTTATCGCCGAATATTAAGATGAAAAATCTTTTGGCTTTTACACCGAATGAAGTGGCCCTGAATTAAATTTTTATCTAGAATGACAGTTACGTGGGAACAGGATGCTATGTCTAGAGTATTTCATCTCGGTTAAGTATAAGTATTATTTTTCTCATACTACAAGTGATCAATAGTTTTCCTGTTTCATAAAGTCTATTTTGATCGTAGTAACGTAATTCAAATCGAAGTCAAAACTCGCAAGTGCTTACTTTTCAATCTTATAGATCTTTTTAATTTAGATATTCATAGGTATTTTATGTCACGTATACAGAATATATTAATGAAAATAATAAAACACTACCGTTAATTTACTTTTAAGCTAAAAGCCAGGACACCTGTCAGTAAGTGCAGGTGTTTCTGTAATTTCCACATACGAGAATCCACTAAGCCTTATCGATTGACGGATTTAATAATATAACCCCTCATTCTCATTTTTGTTACCACACCACTCCTTGTCACTGAGGATTAATGTTGTCATTTTCAGATTAATCGAAGGGTTATATTGTAGTGAATTTATTGTTTGGAGTTTAGAAATAAAGCCACCAAGTGCGGTTACTCAGATGGATGGTCAAATTTTTTTTATGTAAGAGGGAGGCAACGAGCAAGCGAGTCACCTGATAGTAAGCAATCACCGCCGCCCATGGGTCTTCTGTTCATGGCAACACCGATTCGATGGTTCGAATCCTAAAGGTGAGTATAGACTACAACATTTACTTGTATCAGAACATCGAGCATTCGCCGTTTTTAAATTTACTCAAACCTTTCTTCGAACACGACGCTCGATGTTTTGTAAAAGCCTTTTTAAAAACCAACGAGCATTTTGGTGTAACATTTCGACGAGCATATTGGTGTAACATTGTAGATCCGACATTTCAAAGAAGAATGAACGCAGGTACAACAAAATGTTACGGGTAAATGCTAACTCGCTGTAAGCATTTACCTGTAACAAAACGCCGAGCATTCGCACGAACGTTACATTACATGGAAACGTTGAGACTAACCGAGCTTTTACCTGTATTGTACCATTTGCACGAACGTTACATTACACCAAAACGCTCGAGGAAATATTGTAGTCTATACTCACCTTAAAACATCATGAGGAAACCTGTACAGTCTAATAGCGGTGTAGCCATGATCCAATTCGTCTTATTCCCTTGTAATGGGTCACGTAGGCCCACAAAAACTTTGTACTTGCTAAGTGCGTTGGCAAATGCCAATGTAATGACTGGACCTGCCAAATCCTGGGTCATGTTGCAAGCGTACCCTGACCAGATTGGAACGAAAAGCTGGGAAAAAGAATAATGTAAGATTTTTGGCATCCAAATCATATTTACTGAGATATTTTAATCACGTATGTGTCTTTCGTTCAATACAATAGGTTTCTTATTCCTTTAAAATGAATGCTAAAGTATCTTTAATAAAGGTTCTTTTAGTGTTACCGCCAAGTTTTTTTTTAAAAACAAAGAGATAGTACAGAATTAACGTATAAAAAGCTGTGAACGCCAGTTTAGTCTTTGTACACAGAGAATTCCTTAATTTCCTTTTCAACTGAAATGAAAGTTCCGTTGTTATTCACGTCACATTTTTATTGCTGAATGGGATTCATCTAAATTTAAATGTATTCATTCAAATGTGTTCTGTAAATAAAACGCCTCTCTTAATTGAGCCTTTTAGACTGTACTTAAAGCTAAGCTCAATTTGTGAATATTGTCAAGAAATTCATTTCAATAGAATTCGGAAGGTCGCTCAAAATATTTACTTTGATTGGTGATTATTTTCCATTTGATAAGATGGTGCCTGATTCTTTAGAATCTTTTTGCTTATAAGAATTTATCTTCGTAACTAAGCAATTAATTTGATTTGTCACAAAACTGTCCTCTTTTTGTAAATATACCTGAATAACTTTGAGAAACAGTTGTATCTATGTGGAACAACTTTTTTATTCAATCCTGCGTAGTAAATAAGTTATTAAACAATATGACTACTATTCTTACAACAAACCTGTTACGCAGTCGTAAAAAATGATTACGCAATATAACAATTAATTGAAGTGACTGCCACATTCAACACTACAAACAAAATTTATTACAGTTTTCCACGACTTTAATATTTAAAAAAAAAAACCGAAATGAATATTCATAGTCGTCCATGGTAATAATTTCTAGAATCACCATTACGCCTTTCCAGTGTTCCGTTATTGCCCGCCCTCCCCCTTAATTAGTTAAGTGTTGAAAAATTGTAACCACGAACAAACAAATGTAAGCCTTTGTTCTTAGTAGTTAAAGTTCAATTTTTAAACTACACCCATTTTTTAGAATTAGCCGTTGATAGATTTTTCGCTATTTAAAAATGATATTTGTTGAGATATTTTTAGGGATAAAATTCGCTTGTGTGACATAACTTTTGACCATTTGACGGTGTTCAAACAAAATGGGTACTAGCGGATTAAAAGCCCAATAGTCCGGGATTAATAGTCGAATGTCGTGTTGTAAATAAATTTGAGCGCAGTATTTTTAATTCACACATCTGTCGTAGTTTGCGTGGGGTTAGTACCCCTAATAAGGTCAAGGGGTGAATGAATGGCCGTGCAAAGGCCAAAATGTCGGACGAGTCGGATGTCTTTTAAGTTCCTTCTTCGAAAACATTATCTCCAGACTTCCCTAGCATCGTCATTCACCTGTCCCAATCATTAACCAGCGTCATTTCTCTCTCTTTTGTTTTACTCTTTATTATTATTATTATATATACATATATATTATATATATATATATTATTATATTTTATTTATGTTATTTTAATTTGTTTAAGACTTAATTATTTTATTTCATTTTTTTTTTCTCTCTCTCTTTAGCCCGTTAGCACTACCCACCATTTTTTTTTTCTGCTTGGCCCAAAGGTTGACTGGCAGAGAATGCCATTAGGCATTAGGTCCGCCTTATGTACTCTTGATTGTGCATTAAAGTTTGAATAAATAAATAAAAAAATGTCGTTTAGATAATTTATTAGCTATATGCAGGCCGGTTGTAAGCAAATTTAGGTTTTTATTGACTGAATAGGAGTTGAATTGAATTAGATTATGATCTGCTGTGAGTTTAATACTTTATTTGATTTATTTTGCAGACATTGTCGATACGTCTATAAAAATGGAAGGTCGTCTTCAGTTTCTATGAATGTTTTGTTTCTTAAAAAAATGAAATGTAGTCACTTTGAATTGATTTACCTTCGAGGATTCGAACAAGAAACCTTTAAGAAAGGAACTTATTCCTTACTTAAGGATAAATTACACATTAGTGATAGTGATGCCTCTAGTTTTGCAAAATCTTTATGGGTGTCTTTACTAAATCAGTAAGGCCTGTTTTTTAAGTCCTTTTTTATAGAAAAAGATCTCCTTTTTACTATTTGATATCGTAAGAGACCCGAAATACGTACCAAACTGAAAATCAAAGACTTGAAGATCAGAGGAGCCTACCAGTGCATGTGGTAATCACAAAAGATTTCCGTGTGAATTTTGCCCGTGTGTATTTTACTAATGAAGAAAAACATTTGTTTTTTTTAATAATCTCGTTTCATAATAACAATAATCGCAATATTTAGGGACTCATTCTTCAGAATGAAAACGAAATCTGATCAGCATTATATCGAAAGCAGATTATAACATTAGTATCAAATTTTAGAAGTGGGTTGCTCAGCGCCTAGTTCTCTGAAGTAGACTTTAGTGATAGGCTCAGATTTAGCCAGGGTATTAGGAGATAAAGGGATTTATTACGTAACAACAAGAACGGAAACTAGCTTATGTCTTGTCTGTATAAGCAGATATTTTACATTAAAACATGAAATATCATGCTTTTAGATATTAGAAAGTATCCAGATCACATTTTGAGTAATGTACGAGGTACGAGTACGTGTCGATCAATAAAATTCCGTTAGTAGCTTACATTATTTACGAAGCACCGCCTTGGGCCTAGTTAGTGGTAGGACTTTCTCAAAGGTCAAATGTCCCATAGGTAAAATCGGCTGTCATATCAGTTCTGGCTGTCTTTCAGTAATATTCATGTGGGATCCAGAACACCATTAATCGTAGGCTCGAAGATCATAGGACCCTTTTTTTTTTAGACACGAGAAACACATTTACGTGTACGTCTAGCCGCCCCCGCGGCTAGCGGTTAGCGGTAGTTATGTGGGGCTCCCGCAGACAGAACTGCGTCCTACCCACTAAAACTCGTGTGGTCCCTCGAGGTCGCATTAGTGACACCGTCTGGTTCCAGGCTAAGACTCACACACTTTCTGGCTTAGTGCTCAACAATGGAATAGGGTGCAGTGGCCGCTTACTATCAGGTCGCACCCTTAGAATGAAAGTAACCTAACTCAAAATTCGTGTAATTCTCGATTGTTCCATAAATTGACCTTAAAATCATAATCTATAACCCTGTATAGAAAAAGTTACCTATTTCTAAGTATAACATGTCTCTTTAACTAGTCCCGCTAGCTAATATATAGGCTTTTTAAGGTCAGTTTATGGAACAATCGAGAAATACACGATTTTTTTAGTTAGGTCACTTCTAGGGTGCGAGTGTACTGCGAGTCTGTCTGCGAACTGATCTAGTATTAAAAATCATTGGAAGAAAAAATACGACGTCAAAACCAATAAAACTGTTAAACGTACGCAAGTATCGCAAAACTCATTACTATGTTATCGATGACCTCTGCAAATTAGCGTTGCTTTTCAGTTGAAATCGCGTAATCGTATCGGTGATTCATTCAGAATGATAGTTTAATACGACAGGCTCGACGCACCATTAATGAATGCCAACCAGTAATATCCAGTTATAACCAGTGGTAATGACGCCGTACGATTGGCAGTTCGATTCGATTGGTAGACACATGGTTATTGGGCGAGTTAACAAGTACCATACGTTGTTCTTGCGTTCCTTGTAGTTTAAATGCAAGTTTAAGAGCACGTAGTTCAGTTCAATGTTATTATTTATTGTCACTCTGCAACTCATCAGAACAAGGTATTAACTCTTTGACAGCCGGCCATTTTAAAGCAAGACTCATGCCACCCGTACCCAGTACGTGATCGGCTGTAAAAGTGTTAAGCACCTGTTTTTTTTTACTTCAGACGGCAAACCAGCACGTAGCTAACCTGATGGTAATTGGTAAGCTGCAACTGCGGTCTATCCTTCGAGAGACGCTTACAACATTACTGTTTTAAAAATAAACACAGGTTCAAAGAAGAAACATTTTTCAAAATATTGTGTGTTATTGACATTTACGTTTACTTAAAAATACGTAACTTAAAGTTGTGACAAAAACAGTGTCCGCCTAAAATGCACGAGTGTAAAACATCACCACACGCCAAATTAAGTTTAAATACAGACCTTTTTGCAAAAGCGACTGCAACTCAGACGGTCCAAACTAAAAGAACCAAAAGCTAATTCCCTCGATTCTTCCCATCCAAAAACTAATTCACATAAAGAGCAGACATTAAATTTTGTTCAATTTCCTCCATCCACCTTGCAGAATGCTGCAATGCGCCGGGCTAATTCAATAACGGGATACTGTACGTTTCTAAAACAGTATTTTCATGATTTTTAGACCGGCTTTCATATCCGTGTGATGCAATTAAGTGATACGATCCCCCTCTGTGAATATGCGGCCATTTTGTTTTATGTTTGGCCAAGAGATTAGCGTTTGTGACGGCGTAGATGGGGTATTGTTACCCAAATATCCTTGTAAAATGACGGGCTGTGTGTGTGCAACGTTGATGAATCGTTGATAATCAATATTGTGACACTTCCTATGACACATTAAGAGGCACCTACCTACATGTATTTGTATATAGGTATTCTCGAGAATCGGTCTTCTGTGGCGCTCAGTTCCTACGGTTACTAAAACTATTTTTATCTTAACTGTAAAGTGCTTTTCGTGGTACGAGATTGTTATCATCGCCACCGTGCAGAATCTTAGAATTTCCGAATATAAAAACCAAGGTATGTAACATTTATATTCTTGATATTATTACCCTGGAAAGCTTCCCCGAAACACTAGGCTGTAGTAAAAAAGTTCTAGCCAATTTTACATAAACATGAGTGCCATATGATTCCTTTTTTTTATTAGTAACAGTAAGATATTGTGGTAGGTATACGACTTGTGTCAAGGCCCTAGTAAATTGGCGTTAAGAAAATAGTGAGTCATTATTTTTACCAACGTCGACATACAACGCATTATTTTTATGATGATTTAGTGTTACCATTAAATATAATAAAAGACAAATAAAATATTTATACTCTACTACAAAAACATTTTTCCCCTTCAACTGTTCTTATGACTCACTATTTTTTTAACGCGAATGTACTTATTTAACAACAATGAACAAAATTAGTTTCTGACGCAGTAACGCCACTCCACGAAAAATACTAGAAACAACAATACAACCACGTTGTTCCGACCATAACGTAGCTTGTACAAATTGTCGTATATTGTCCTACTACTAAAGCCATACACACAAGGTATTACTCGCATAGCGGGGCGCGGCGGGCACATTGCCAATTTGTCTAATACCCAGTCATGCCCCATTTACTGGCTGGATCAAGAGCCTACATTATACCACGGAATTCTCTGCAGACAAAGAATTTAACAATGCAACTGTATAATTTAGACTTTTAAATAGAAGTTTGGAGCGCTGTTTTACGAGAATTTACGGTGCAAATTATATTGCGCTTTTCGGTACTCGTTTGTGCTAACGTGAAAGTTTTGAATGCGAATTTTTAGAAGTACACTCAGTACTATTTGTCTAATTTCAGAGGTCATGTGTCCTATAGTTAAGCATCTTTATGTGCGAACGATTTTCTGATGGGTGACCAACTTTTGACTGAGCCTCCGTGCAACAGTAATTAGGTCACCCGTGCCAAAAACCGTGGAGGTCGTAGGTTTGATTCCCGACTTGGTTCCAAACCCACTGGCTAGGCATTGAAAAAAATATCCTCTAACGTAGCTATCTTCGGCTGAGTTCCGGAAATATTGATGTGGGAGCCAGTACGAAACGTGAAAGATTCGAAAATCAGAAGAGACTACAGTGTGATAGCACTTTGAGCAACGATTCCAGTTCCCGTGACCTTATTATGAAATGGCGGCAGTAATCGCTTACTTCAAGTGGGCTGCGTGCCAGTCTTCCTATTGAAATATTATAATAAATAAAAAAGTTGCAATCATGCTTTGCAACTGTAAATATATTTTGGATGTTCCATAATTTAGATTATAACCATTATTTCATTTTGTAAACCACATTTGACACAATTATGACATAGCCTTGGGGCTGCCTAGGGGCTGTCCATTATTCACGTGAGGCTTGAAGGGGGAGGGGGGAGCCTTTTTTGTGGGTACTAAAAATACACGTGATATAGGGGGGGGGGGTAGGGGTAGTCTAAAATCTCACCATGTATCACCAATAGAAAGGGGGGTTAAAAATGCCAAAAAAAACCTCACGTGATTAAAGAACGGTCCCCTACTTATATTTATCTGCTGTTATCACAATTCCTAAGTCAAAGAAATCCTTTAAGTATAACTCTTACTCTTAATCGCGTTTTAATGGTCAAATAGATAAGGAAATACTTATCATGGGATTGTTAGAAACAGGGACTGAAGTCTCCATTAGAAGGTTATTTCCATAATATATGTAAATATCTTTGTCCCTCGCTCGTTGACGCGCTTGATGGTGATCCTACCCTACAGGGGTCGCGGGTTTGAATCTTGCTAAGTACAAAATATTCATGTGATCAAAATTTGTGTTGCTTTGATATTTATTACTGAACTAAAATATCAGAATGCTAAGTCTATCGGGAAGTTAAATCTTTTTATTTTGTTGGAAGACAAAACGCTTAAGCACCATTGCATAACCGCAGGTTAATGAAACTTTGCCTATCCTAATTTTCACTAGCCTGCGTGTATGGTGCTAAAACGTATTTTCCTCCGCCCAAAAAAATACTGGCTATTGAAACCTGATAACGTGTCTGGGACTCGGGACTTGAGTCTTACTACCCATAGAACTCCCCTGGTTTTCCTTTCACATTCTCCAATTATTTCATTAGGCAATAAAGAGTAATAAAAATAGAAGTGGTCCCCATACGTTGCTTGGATGACCTGTGCAGTTGGAAGAGACTCAACTCGACTACGTAAGGGATTAGTGGAGACTAATCCCTTACGTAGTCGAGCATCAAACCAAGTAAAATACATATTTAAGAAGCCACGCAATAACCATTACAGAACCATCAAATTTAAGACAGCCCGAAACGCATCTAGCTTTTACAGTTAGCAATTCCCGCAACGTCCTAGATAAAGGACTCTGGAGCTGCGCAAATTCACACCACGTACAGAGTAATTCAACGCGAAGAATAAGACGTGTAAATAGTAAATACGGGTGCCATTAGGAACGCCTGGCACGAATTTGCATTAAGATTAACGATCCCGAGTGGTCTCGTACTGTATTCGAGGATCGCTCGAGAATCGCAAGAGAAAGACCTCGATTACTCGGATTGAGTGCTTTAAGTGGGGGACAAAAATTGAGTGGTTTTGGGTTATTATTTATGTGTATTGGTACTCACCAAGCCATCGATCATCACTCGATGATCGATGGCTTTGGACGATTTGTAGACTTCAGTTGAGAGGTAGAAATGACACCTCATGGTAACCAGCTGTGGGCCTGTATTATTGCATTGGGAGATACGAGTATTTCACCTATTAGCATCGTTTGAGAAATTTGGAATTTTACACCTTGCTTACCTACTTTTATAGTGTGTACACAGTCAAAAGCACGTCAGACGTAACACTTTGAACTTTGTACCACTCTTATGTCGGGGGCATAAGTGCTATTATCAAACTGCAAGTGTTTACCGTGATGTGCTGTTGACCGTACAAAGGGAAATAGAGAGATTGGTATTTAGCTATTACGTAATTGGTAAAATATCCAATTTTCAATTAAAAAAAATTACCATTGCTGTTCACGCGAACAACGTCACGGGCAGAAAGCTTAATATTGATAAAACTATTTATAAAACTATAAACCAATAATTCTATGTAAATCCATAATATATAATTTTTTATTTTCTGCTTTTGAGAACCTTTTAGAAGACCTGACTCCCTTATACAGTCACACGATACTGATGGGAGACTTCAACACTTGTCTGCTGAAGCAAGATTCTCGTTCCTCTCGTTTAAGAACCATCATAAACTCCTGTAATCTGCATGTCCTTCCTCTCAATGCCACTCATTCTCTTCCTAATTGTACCCCTTCTCTTCTTGACCTTATAATGGTGTCTTCTACTACGCATGTATTTAAGCACGGTCAGTGTCATGCAGATGCCTTTTCTTACCATGATTTATTATATTTATCTTATAAAATCCGCCCTCCCAAACTCAAACGAAGAATTCTTTTGCAACGCAATTTTGGTGGTATGGTTGTGGAAGATCTTAAGCGTGATGCTTTGAACATTGATTGGTCCGTGATTGACAATGCTGAAAGTGTGGACGAGAAAATCGCCCTCTTTAACTCCTTGCTAATAAGCCTTTCTGATAAGCATGCTCCTATTCGACCAGTCAAAATTAAACATTCTCCTGCACCTTGGTTGACTGATGACTTAAGATCGCTTAGAGACAGAAAGAATGCTGCCAAAACTAGATACAAAATGGATCCGTCCGAAAAAAACCGTGAGAAATATAAAATTATTAGGAATCGCTGCAATACGATTAGGGCTTCCAAAATTACGGAAATATCAATTACGTAACTGGTTACGCATTTTACGGGTCAGTTACGGAATTACGTAATAATTACGTAACTGATGTACTTTATAAAAAACATAGAACGACTAAAATAATGCACCTATGTATTCTGCTGGCATGACTTTTTAAAATTATATGGAATCATTTTATACAAAAGTCAAAATCCATTGAAACGATTTGAAATTGAAAACATACCTACAATAAATGATCAGATGAGCCTACAGTCTGGCAGTACATTGAGAGACGCTTCCTGGTTAAGTGTCCCTCAATGTCCCCAAAATCATCAGGTGGGCTGCGTGTCTGTATGCCAACTGATGAAGTATTAAAAAATAATAATAAATTGAGAAGCACCGTGGGCGATCATAGTTCTGAACTTCAGACCCTAAATTCGTTATTATTCTTGAAATCACATCATCAACGAAGAATTGTTATGTTTGTCAAAAAACAATTAACAAACCATTATGATGATATTTTTTAAATTTTGTTATTCTTGAAATAACGACGAATATTAATTTGCCGCCATAACAGCTCTGGCTGTGTCCGGCAATATTAATGTGGGAGCCAGTAGACTTGCAATTTAAGGCTCGAAGATCAGAGGAGCCTACAGTCTGGCGCTGCCAGACTGTAGGCTCCAGCTGTAGCACGTTGAGCGATGCTTCCTGGTAAAGTGACCGCAATGACCGCTTACCAACAGGTGGGCTGCGTGCCTGTCTGCCAACAGTGCCAACTGAACTAGTATAAAAAAGGTCTGATCGCCTAAGGAGCTTCTTAATTTATTGCAAAAATACCAGCAGATGAGAAAGCCTGCTCAGCCTCTAAACAGGTGGGTATGATCAAGAGCAAATAATGTATGCGGCTGTTAAAAAACTTCTGGATCGCCACCAGCAATTTCGTAAATACTCATACATATTACATTCATTCAACACAAAATGTCAATCGCACAATGAGATCTAATTTTTACGAGTCCGTTTAAGGTGTACTTTCTTGAACATACAAATCGTAGGAATTCCCTTTAATTTCGTTTTTAGTTACTAAGACCACACACGCACGTAGCTATCCGCAACTGACGCAATTAAGGGAATATTCTTCTTTTAAAAATCGCTCAATAATTACCCTTATTTTTAATTGCTGATAAACTAAATCAACAAAATAAGTTACAGACGGGGAATTACTGCTACGCTTTAGATAGTTTCATAATAGTAAGTGTTGTCCTGAAATGTATGTAATTTAATTTGCATTATGTAATTTTTGTAAAAAAAAATGGGTTATATTTAACTGTACATCAAAAAAATACTGATTGTGCATAAAAAAATACTAATTGTGCATCAAAAAATACTGAATTGCTAACCTAACCTAACCTTTGGTGTGCAATCAGTTATTTAGAATTTTAGATGTACATTTCAATAATTTTTTGATGTACATTTAAAAAAAACCCAAAAAAAATAACTTACGTAATTCCGTAATTCGTGCATTCAGTTACGTACTTTTTAAAATGCCACATTTTACCCCTAATTACGTATTTGCGTAATTACGTAATTACGGATTTGGAAGCCCTAAATACGATGTGTAGAGACGCTCAAAGACGCCATATTCATAGTTCTGTAGAAAATGGTGATCCCGCTAAAGTGTGGAAATTTCTTAGGTCGCTTGGAATTGGAAGGTCGCGCAATAGTTCAGTGCCCAATGACTTAAACATTAATTCTTTAAATAAACACTTCTCTTCTTCTGTGTCTATTGATGACCAAACCAAGACTAATACTCTTCATCTGCTTTCAAGTCTTCCAATTCCTGACTATCAAAGTTTCTCTTTTAGTCAAGTGGCCGATTGTGATGTTAAGAGAAACATTATGTCCATTGCTTCCAATGCTGTTGGTAGTGATTGTATTAGCCGTCATATGATTATCCCCATCATTGATATCCTGACTCCTATTATTACACACATTCTCAATTTTTCCCTATCTACAAGTTGTTTTCCTACGGTCTGGAAGGATGCCCAAATCATTCCTCTCCCTAAAAAGTCCAATCCTTGCTTGTATTCTGATTATCGACCCATATCCATCCTTCCTTTCCTATCTAAAGTCCTCGAGCGTGTTGTTTATCATCAACTCTGTATTTTTCTTTCCAAAAACAATCTCCTAAATCCCTTTCAATCAGGTTTCCGTCCCGGTCACAGTACAGCAACAGCATTGGTAAAAATCTTAGACGACATACGCTGCGGCATGGATAAAAAATTACTTACAGTTTTGGCATTGCTTGACTTCAGTAACGCCTTTAATAATGTTGACTTTGACATTTTACTCGGTTTACTTCTTTCTCTTAACATATCTCCAACGGCCACTGATTGGTTTCGTAGTTACCTGCATGGACGCCGGCAGCAGATAAGTGCAGAGGATCGGCAATCCGATTGGTGTGATATCAGCGCCGGTGTTCCGCAGGGTGGCGTACTGTCTCCCCTTTTATTCGCTATTTTTATTAATTCTGTTACTCAAAATCTCTCCTCTTCTTATCATCTATATGCAGACGATCTCCAAATATATTCACAGGGTAGTCTTAGTAATCTCGGAACAGTTGTTGAGAGCATTAACACTGATTTAAACCGCATTTCTGTTTGGAGCAGATCATTCGGGCTCACGGTTAACCCTAATAAAACGCAAGTGATTGTATTGGGCGGTACAAATCTTTTATCCAGGGTTGTCTGGAGTAATTTGCCTCCAATCATTTTTGACGGAATCCAAATTCCATTCAGTAAAGTTGTAAAAAATCTTGGCATTTATGTAGACAGTAATCTATCTTGGGTTCATCAAGTGGCTGAGGTTAGCAGGAAGATATTTGCTGCAGCAAGATCTTTAAATAGGCTGCGTAACTTTCTGCCCATTCCCACCAAAATTGCTCTTGTACAAGCATTACTTCTTCCAATACTTGACTACGCAGAGTGTAGTTATCTTGACCTTAACGAAAATCTCTTAAATAAGCTTGAGCGTCTCCAAAATTTTTGCATCCGCATCATTTTTGGATTGCGCAAGTATGACCATGTTTCCGTTTACCGATCTCAATTGAAATGGCTTCCCATCCGTCGTCGGCGTGACGCTCATGCTCTATTCTTTTTGTATTCCATACTTTTTAACCCAAAGTATCCTCGTTATCTTAGTGAACGATTTAAGTTTCTGCAACCTGCTAGCGGTCATATGCGATCTTCCAAATCGCTTCATCTGCTGTGTCCTCCTCACTCTTCTCATTTCTACGCGCAGTCCTTCACCGTTCAGTCCATTCGTCTGTGGAATTCTTTACCACTCATGATCCGTCAATCCGAGTCATTGGCTATTTTTAAAACTCGAGTAAAAGCTCATTTCCTTGCACTCTGAAACTTTTGCTATCTTACAATTTCTCTTTTGTGTATGTATAATATGTAGTTTATGTATGTTTATTAATATATTTGTGGATATAATTATGTGTATGTATGTTTATGAATTTGTGTATAAATAAATAAATATATTTTGTTTACATGATTATGTTAATTAAATAAAGTAACTTACTCTTTTTTATCCTAATTGCATTGATATACCCATTCTTTCGGTAGTCCTTACTTGGGGGTTGTCTGGTAGAGATCGCTTCAAGCGATAAGACCGCCTATATTGTTCATAATTTTGTTCTTTTTATTGTAATTTTTATTTGTTTTGTGTGCAATAAAGAATATTTATGTTATGTTATGTTATGTTATAAAAAATATAATTATTCAATTATTCTAATGAGCAAAGTGCAATAAAATCAGTAAACTGTCATAATAAGGAGAAGTACTTAAACTTGGCGTAATTTACGCGAAAATAAGGAGTGCATCTCACAAATGGCTGCCCCCATAATTCACAGTAATTGCGAATGATTCGCCCATAAGAGCCTATGTTCTGCAATGCGCATTCTGTAAAATCGCACGCCGTCTACATGGGCCTTTATAACGAAACTTTAATTTGCATAATTCGACCGAAATTAAGATTCCGTCTGAAGATCGCTTTCGGTTTGATTGCACGCCCATCTCAATTGGGCGACATGGACGCTTTGTGGGCTGAGTACCGAAACTGGTTCTAATTATAGGGATTGTTCGCTAAGATTGGATAGTTGCTGTTACGGTTATACTTAATAGTAAGGATTTCTATTCTTGGTGCTGGTTCATGAACGTTTACTGTCATTTATACATATTAAGCGATAATCTTCAGATTTGGGTTAAATCTTAAAACTATCTTGGAGCATTTATTTAGATAGTTCGTTCTAGCCTCAGATTAATAAGATAAAATAACTAAATAATTTCAATATTACCAAATATTAAAAAAAAACCATTAGTTTTTTTTAATTTTAAATTAGGTACTTCGTAGAAGAGGCGACTACTGGTAAAACAAGTTTACACTTCCTGTAAACTTTTAAACATTTAAAATGATTCCGGGAAGTGCAAGGTATTTACACTTTTTAATTTGCACTTTGTCGAACTTCAATTATTTTATTTCATGCTTTTTCTCGAAATCCGGTATTTTCAGAATATTTCCATTTGACATTTCAATATGTTTGATACGCAAAAATCATCGTTATTACATTTTGCACCGACAAAAAGGCATGCAATAAGCGAAAAGATTTCGCCATTGAAAGCGACTAAATGTTCACACACATATGTTACGCATGTACGTCGTAAAGAGAGCTTTTAGACGTCTACGATGATGTGTAATTTTTCACCGGGGCAATCAGTGGTTTCCCCTTTTTCCTTGTCAAGGCGAAAGAGCTGTAGATGTTACGCTTTTGGAGCCCCTTGTAGTGAAAGAGCGTGATATTTTTAATAACCGTGCCGCGGCTTTCCGAGGTAGCATTTTGTGTTTTTGAATTTCAACTGTACGGAAAAACGTATGTATTGTGGACCCTTGTAAGATGTCAAATATTCGGAACTTTAAAAAGGTTTGCGCCTTTATGTACAGTCAACGTTACATCGACCTTTTTTCAACAAACTAGGTAACCCACACATGGGCGACTTGGGCGACCAATCCAATGCGTACGTTGAGATGCAAAAGAAGTTCTTACTACTCAGGTCACTTAGAGGCTAAAGAAAAGCGCAGGCGTTACATTGACCTACCCGAATATGTGAAAATTTAACAACCATATTTTAGCTTAATGTCTACCGCATAGATTCCAATTTTGATTGAGACGATTAGAAGATACCTACTACATTTTATCTCACTATTACGCAATATAGACAATGCTTCACTACAATTCAGAGAAATATAAAAGTCGTTAGACTTATGTTAACTACTTAAAGAATCATAATTAAAACTTGTGTTTATTCTTCGGTAGAATGTCTTGGAACGATTTCACTCTGAAAAAACGACACTCATCTGAAGAAGCAGTTGATTCGTCATTAGAATCTCAAGATCAATGATACTATGTTGAAAACACACCTTCCATTCCCGTCAGGTATCCTGCCTGTTCGTTGGCCTCCCCGATTCATTAAAAAATAGGAAATATAATTTTTTGGTAATTTCTGTGAGTTGCGCTCATGTTGTGTTAAATTAAAACTTCTGAAATCAAACGATCTAAGCAAAATATTAGAATACATTTAACCCTAGAAAGATAATCATATTCTGTAGTACGGAAAAGATAATCATGCGTAAAATTGACGCATGTTTTTTAGTTAGCCCTAATTCGAGGTACATTAATTTATTTTAATTAATTGTAGGTTAATATATATTTACACGTATATTGGAATTAATTAATAATGCAAGTAATTAATTAATAATTATTTATTTATACAAAAATAACAAAAACTTTAAACTTCTGCATAAAATTTAAAAAAAGTTAACACTTGTTGTTTCTAATTAAAACTCATATTTTTTACTACAATAATTAGCTTTTTTAGTACAAAATCAACAATTAGAATATCTTATATATATATTAGGAACATAAAGTTATATAAAAAATAGTTAGAAACAATTTTGGCACACATCATTATTATGCTATATAATTCTATTAGAGGCTAATGTGGAGACTGGTTGTTCAGTATAGCTTTTCCCGTCTAGGTTAATATTTCCACTTGACTTCGTCGCCTGTTCTTCTTGTACCTCATCTAGAACAGCTTCTGTGTCGCTTTGCACGTCATCTTCAATTTCGTGGTCGTCTACTACACTGGACGGTGTCTTGACAAGGAACCTCGCCGTTGCTTTGCATAAGAGCGGCCAGGATACGATCCTCGTCCAAGTTTCTACTTGCCATTGCTTTCTATAATTGCTTCAATATGTATAAAAACAAATTGATAATATATATTTCGATATACAGTAATAATAAGCTAAAATTAAATCAAAATACCGTACAAGTCAATATCATAAAAGTCACGTAAAAGATAATCATGCGTAATTTTGACTCACGTAGTCGTCATTTTTTAAAATCGGTTAAACTTGCCATATTGATACATACGTCACATGGTAGCTCCCGGTGAAGAATGAAATGTCCTAAACGCACAGCTATGGATTCGCGCTATTTAGGCAGAGAGAGCTATATTTCGGAAACACATGCGTCAATTTGACGCAGACTATCTTTCTAGGGTTAATAAACAGACAGTCACTCAGGCCTGTCATGTTATTTGAAAAAGAAAAAAACAATAAGTGCGCAAGAGATTAATGTCTGCTCGATTCGTCGACGTGGCTGTTGATTGCGGGCTTATGTCTCCGCGAAGTTGCAAATATAAAACATTTTAATATCTCGACGACTTTATCGAGAGCTCCAAGTATTTTTACAGAGCAATCGGTGTACATTTAAAACTATGGAGGAGGATATTTTTTACGAAAAAAGTTATATTTTTGATGTCGACTCACTGTAGGTAAAGACTTTTACCACCGTCACAAACCTTTCACGATTATATTAATAGTACGATTTTTCATATCGGCCATTTTCTGAGCATTGCTGAACATAGGCATCCAAGAGCATCTTGTTCCACTTTCATCCAAAGACACTCATTAGTGTACAAAATAAGTAACCATCCTAGAAGTTTAACAACCTTTTCTTGTGTCCAACGTAACAAACACTGCCGTAACGACTAAAATAACTAAAATTCTCCGAGTCCAACGCCGCAACGCCTAATAGCATTACACAAGTACAGTGCGAAAAAAAACCCTCTCTCATGCATAACATAATAATGCACTTTTACCGTCCGCAAAAACATTGTGCATACGAGACTGATATCCGTAACTTGATTGTGGAAGCTATCCACGCTATTGTCCCTCGCTTTTTGACAGTTAGGCCTCTGCCTCGAACTTCGCGGAAGCGGGAGCGAGTCACTAGCGGTCACCGCTTGACTCGGGCGCCGTCACAAGCGGTGCGATCCTGTCCGCTGTTACGTGACCGCCGTGCGCCTGCGTGCGGGCGTCGCCCGGTCCCGCTCCCGCTTCCGCGAAATTCGAGGCAGAGGCTTTAAGGGAATCTGTCGAATTATACCCATGAATATTTAGTTTCTGCCTCAGGCAGGAGTAATGGCTGCAAAATCGGCGCATTTCGGCGTTCGTCTAGTTTCAATGGGCCCGATTTAATATTGGCAGTACTGGCAAATCGAAAGGCTACAAGTAAAAAAGATTATTGATGGGTTTTCATAAGTGGTGTTTTGTGTTCGGTTAAAGTGAATGTAGATTGAGTCGTGAGGGTTAAATTGCATAAAATCGACGTTTTTTTTGGGAAAACCTAATACATTATATGGGATATTATGTTCCCGTTGAGAGAAACGTTTGTTGACTTTAAGTATTTATAAACTTAACTAAAAAAGATCATTGACTCTGGCTAATTCACCACTCGTGCAAAATACGTTACGTTAATGAACCACATTCTGAGCAATATTCAAAAAATTCAAAACCTCAATAAGAAGATTTCGTCGCACTTGTGAAGCTTTTCAATTAAACCTGCACAAGTGCAACTTATAACTTCTAAATAAATGACCCTTTGGATATAAACTAAATCCACTTTTGTATCGCAGCCCTAGCCCGCTCCTTTTATGTTTGTTATCAAACCACCGCACTAGTAGTTAACAAGATAAAATGTAATAGCAATTTTAGGCAAAGCCGGTCGTTGCTATCTGTACGCATTAGGGCGCAAGATCGGATCGCAACCGATACGCTCCCGGAGGGATCCGGATTTAGTCTATCGTCCGCTAAAATCGCACTAAGCGCATCACAGGTTTATCTGACAGCTCATTGTGCACTGCTGTTATATAGGTATATCTGGTTATATTATGTGGGTTCTACCTGTGCGTTATAATAATGTTGCTTTTATCTGTGGCACTAATGTTGAGAGTTTTTGTCTCTTCATTTCAGATATATGTTTAGTCTGGGGCCGATAAGTCTCCACAAGGCGCACACCGGTTTGTCCTCTTCGGGTGTGGAGGGAAACTGGGGGAGTTTAATGCCGCAGGTTTGGCTAGCCTACTCTCCTAACCACATTCTCCTCCAGAAAAAAAACTATGCTAAGTCTTATGTTCTTGTTTGTCGTAGGATAATAATAGCTTTAGTTGTCTTATTTCTTACTAGCCTTCCGATCGCGGTTTCCCCCGCACTAAATTTCTTTCTTCAAATATCCCCCCTTTTCCCCCACATTTTCGGGATCAAAAGTACCCTGTGTTTACCGGGGATAGTGTAGCTTTCCAGAACAGAAAGAACTATTCAAATCGGTTCAGTAGTTTCGGAGCCTATTCAATACAAAAAAACTATCGAATCTTTCCTCTTTATAATATTTCTCGGTCTAGTCATGGTACGCTTACATCATGATCCAGGATTTGACAAATACAGTAATTACCTAAGGGCGACTGCCATCTGCCCTTCGTTAATCTTGACAGAGGAATTACACCTATTAAATCATGGCTACACAGTGATTAGACTGAGTAGGTTTCCTTACAATGTTTTCCACCACCGTCTAGCTAGTGTTAATACGAACATAGTAAAAACATTCCAGATCAAACTATCGACCCCAAGCATGTAAAACGACGTTTGAAACCACTAGGTACTACAGCTCTTATAATAATAATAATTTAATATCTCAATAGGTAGTTCTTGTTATGTTCCAGCAACATTATGAGGCAGTACACATTTGTGCTATCATTCATGAACATTTCCTTCGTTGAATCGAGATTAGCTCCTATACCTAGAATTCGGCGAAGAACCGTTATCATTACAACAGTATTGACAGATTTCAGAGAAAGAGACAGCAATGACAAGCCTGTAAAGTGCGAACGGTTAAGCGAGAGCTGTATACGTTTATGAACAGAGCTTAGTCGCTGGTACCGGAGCAAGTTCCGACAGACAGCATTGACGGGTTATCTGAACGATGGCTGTAGCTCATCTGTATTGGAAACTCGATAACACGTGAGCTACTTATCACGGTTCTTTGTTGAGATGGCCGACTGAGCTAAATTCTACCTCATCTCACTTTCAATGGTTTTCTTTATGAAGGAAAACGTGTGTGCATGTCATAGGTAAGGGTTGATTTTTCCTACAACTAGAATAAGTAGGTAACTGGTGTGTTTGTATTTTATGTTGGAAAAATATACAACGTGTAACGTTAAATCATTTAATTTGATCATAAGATTTGCGCATTTAACTTAAATGCGCAAATCCAGAAAATAGTTTGGTCAGAATATAGCGAAATCTATTAAATCACTTTTTAATATAGTAAAAAAATTTTTCAATCTTCATTTTAAATGTGGTCTAAAATCATTTGGGGTGTCTGAGGTTGTGCGCATTTAACAATAGACGTTGTATACTGAACTAAAGTTGATATTTATTTTCAATGATGTTATTTTTTCTTTTCCAACGATCGCACTCATATACATATTTTTACATTTTAAGTTTGGGAAATAATAAACCTTTAAAACCTACTTAAACGTTATATGATTTTCTCTATAAGCGAGCCATTTTCCTTACGAGTAAATAGTCCAAAACTGATTGGCAAATATCAAGGACACATACATATTATTATGTATTATTACTATATATTTTTACTGTAAACACATTATTACAATATACAGTGAGTATAAGCCTACCCAGTTTCCCCTTACTCCCATCCCTAAAAGAACGATTTCCACGAACATCACTTAATACAATCAGACAAAATTGATTATAACAACTGAAAAAACTACCGTCGACCTAATCTTCATTACATTGGTGCACTGCCAGTAAAACGGCGAAAGGGCATAAATCTAAATCATAATTTGGGCGCGTCAGGCGCCGGCCCGCGGTCCGTATGATTGATGGTCCCTGCTCGTATACTCATTCTGAATTCAAACGGGCCAACCGGCGCTCGCTATACCCCAAAATGGCGGACGACAAACTAAATTGATTAAAAATCAATTAGCTAGTAGATTCCGGCTTATGACATCTCATTCAGTGAAAGTGACATTTATTAAATTGATTTCTAAATGTGACTCGTGTTGGAATGGTGAATTTAGTTCAACTTGATATTAGTTTAGAAATGTTTCGCCATTATCTAAGTTGACTCGGAAACGTGTAATGAATTATTTGTACTGAGAACTATTTTAGTAACTTTGTTATTTATCTACGGAAATGTTGTCGATAAAACAAAACTATACATTAAAAGTGAACTGAAGAGGATAAAAGACAATAAAATAATATATTTTTGGTTGTAGACCTACGTGCGTACAAAATACATCCCACACAAGTTTCATCACAATCAATTAAATTATTTACAAGCACATTGACGGTCAACATAAAAACATTGAAACACAGTTTTAGATCAAAGATATTATTCAGATGCTATTGAAATCGCGAACAAAGCTGTCCGTTCTGACCTTTACCAATATTGTCGAATTCACAAGCGTCGAATAGTTATAGTTGATAATATTACCGGCACGTCCTCTCTCGAAGGACGGCCGCTCCTAATTTATTAATAGATTGTTTATAACATCGCAAGGGGCTGCCTAATAAATAGATCACCCTTAAAATAATAATGCGTACTCCCTGTGAACATTGTAACATAAATTTTATGGTATTAAAGGGTGACGTCCTCAGTTTATGAGCCGATGGAAATTTTGGCAGTTATTTTTATGTGGGACCATTTTAGGACGGCTAGTTTCATACGAATGGTTTTATAGCTGCAGGACAAACATATTTTACGACGGTATATTGACAGCTTGCATTTTTAAATGGTCCGTCAAATGGACGGTTTATGCTTAGTTGCGTTTGAGTGGACTAATGACGATATCTCACCGGAATATATTTTTTATTTCGTTAAAATCAATATAGGTGAATTTGTAAATTCTTATCGAGGAAATTAATAAATATCTTAAACCAGAATATAATATAATTTTTCGGGATAAAAAGTTGCCTGAGTCATTTATAATCAAAAGATCATAAAGCTTACTTGTTAGTCAGTCGAAGTAGTCTTCAAGATATCCCAAAACCTCCCTCACTAGTTGTATAACGGCATTTTGCGTGAAGCAATAAGGGCAAAAGTTAGTTCCCCAGCTTATATTGAATCGGTCGATCGGATGCAACCCGCGCCGTCGTCGAGTGGCAAACTTGCCGAATGTATTACTGTGACGCGTCCCTCTACTTCCAACCAACAAATGCTGCTTACGCCGCGCGAATTGGATATTGGCTGGATTGTTTGATCAAAGTTTCCTGTAATAATGGCTCGTGAGGACGGTGCTGCGAAGTAACGAGGCAAGAATGAGGTCCGCCGATATAATAACGTCTAACGTCTTTTTACTTGTATATTTGCTACGTATTTTTAACCGAGCAGAAATTGAAAATTTGTCCTCAATTGCTGCTAGAAAGAAACAACGAAATTGTATACTTTTAACTTAAGATGTTTGTCTCTGGTAGAGAATGAAAAAAAATCAGGGACATGTGATGTTCCCGGTTATATTTTAGCAGAATTTAGCGAAAATCTGTTATAATTATATCTTGAAAATTTTAATGGCTCTATGTATTAATATGAATATATTTATTTAATTTGAGTTCAAATCTCTTCTTAATGATTTGAAAATTGACAACAGTAACAAGCTGTGTGAATAGTGGCCACAGATATGTATTTATGTTTTTATAGAAAAAAAACCTCTTCCCAATTTCTCGCTTGGATTGAAGAAAACCTGATAACGAAGATAACTTGGCAACGTTAACAGCTTCTAATACAATTCGGCCTCCACAGTTCAATTTTCAGTTCAGCCTTAATCTATTCCAAATACCCACGAAGTCTTAACAACGTCATTCCACGAGAAAGTAAGATGACACGGTAATTGTCTTCCAAAATAATGTTTTACAGTTTCTAAGACTCTTTGAGAGGCAGAAGGCAGACAGGGAACTTTCAAGTAGACTCGAAGTTGCAGTAGCGCGAACTAGCTTTACATAACTAAGCTCACTTCACTCGGGTCATTAGGACTCCATAGCAATAATGTATGTGAGTAGCAACGTTCACGACAAAGGGAAGTTTTCTTGTGAGATGTTTATCTAGACGAATGACGCGGAAAACGTGGCATGTCATCGTGACTTCTGTAGTGACTTGATGAGGAAAAATAGTCTTTATGTGGATAGACTGTAAGATGGTTTTTGATTCTTGTAATCTATTTTTTGTGGCTTATTTTATTCATAAACTAGCGGCCGCTTGCGGTTTCACCCGCGTGTTTCCCGTTCCCGTGGGAATTGATCAAAATCCTTTCTTAGCGGATGCCTACGTCATAACATCTACCTGCATGCCAAATTTCAGCCCGATCCGTCCAGTGGTTTGGGCTGTGCGTTGATAGATATCTATGTCAGTCAGTCAGCCAGTCAGATCTTTGAGTTTTATATATATAGATACAGAAGGATATACGATTTCTATCGCTTCCGTGCAATTCTTAAGCCCGTATAGTTCTAAGCTGAGTGAAAATATGTCTTTCTTTTGTACTTACAATGTAACTGGTGTTACCACTTCCTTAGTTACAGTGACCGACTGAGAAATATATTATATTCGTATAATGACAAAATCCACCAAAATTAATAAAACCATCGTGAAAGATCTCAAATCTGAAGCCTTTTACATCAAACAACCACTAAATTGAATTCGGTCCTCCCTAATTGGAATACATTTCTTTCTATTGCGGACATTTCTGATCCTTTTGTTATCTGTGAAAAATGATAATTACAAGGGAATGTTTGCGCAAAAAACAGACGTCGCGCTAAGATGAGGGGTTAAACAAATTATTCTGTCCGTCTTAAACAATGTTAACGATCACTGGGTTTAATTAATCACGAAATTATGTAACGAAAGGGTTCAGGTCTACGGATGCGCGATTGTGATAACATCCTAATGATTTGCCGCGAGTCAGCGGCGGTAGCGGAGGGCAGATTGGCCGTGTTCATATGAAAAAAAGACAAGCGTTTGCTGTAATGGTCGAGAAGTTGGCTATTACACGTTACTACACGTTTGGCACGGTACAAACATTTGTGTGCATGAACATGTCTGTTTGTATCGGTCTGGGTGTTTCTATGTATAATATTTATGTAGGTATTTACAAAAAAAAAGTGTTTATGTAATCTGTATTCGTTGTCTGGTACCCATAGCACAAGCTAATGTAAAGTTTGGGGCTAGATGGCGTTGTGTGAATAATGTCCAGTAATGTCACCAAGCGGTGACCGCAGTGCGCCTGCGTGCGCCGCCGCTACTGCTGCCGCTCAGCAGCGAAATTCGAGGCCGAGGCCTTACAACTGATGTAACAAGTATTTTTTTTAATTTAAGCCCCTGTAGGGATCGCGATGTAGCGACTTGAACGTTTATAGCACTCATTGCACTTGCACCACACAATAACCTAGTAGAGTCTAACGAGACGGCAAATTCTGAAAAACAAGCGACTCGATGAGGGTCAGACAGTGAAGGTACAATTAAAAAGCGAGCCGTAAGCCGGGGATTAACTGCCCCGAAATAATGAGACGATTTGCTGAATAATGAGGGTGATGCATACAAAATGCTAGCCCTTATAATCCTGGATATGATTCGAACGTTCGAGTGTGTTCTTATCCTGTAATTTGTTTAAGTGCCCGGTTTAAACCGTGGGGAAAGCCGATTGCAATGGTCAATGAAGGAAGGTCTGTTGTTTATGTATTAGATTGGAAGGTCCAACCTTACTTCGGTAATTTAATAAATCGTTAGAATAAATAAATATTCGAAAATATCAGAAACATTTTTGACCTAACGTAAGGTCATGTGTTATGGGTATCAGAGTAAGTGCCCCCGGTGACTTTCTAAGTCGATAGTTGTGAAGGATGGTAGCCATCCTAAACATACATTATAATAATAATAAAAAAAAATGATAACAGCCCTTACCGCATTATCTTGGCAATTTATAAAAGTATTATTTTTGTAATAACATTCGCACAGCGCGTTATAATAATTTGGTGTGTTATTCTTTCTCATCTTTCGTCTAGACGAAGAATAATAAGATGGGTAAATATTCTCATACTTACGAGAATAAGAGGCGTGTACATTTGTAAAAGAAAAGTCTTAGCTTAATAATGTGTCACTGCAGTAAAAGAATCTTATTGAAATCAAGTTTAGTAATAGTACTAGTTTAGTAATAGGAGGCGCTCGTGGCGCAGCTGTGACAGTGGTTCGTTAGAGATAACGAAAGTCAAGCTACCTACGCCGCGGTCGGTTAATGGATGGGTGACCGTTCTGACCACATTTAGTGACATTTATTTCGAGCGTCTCCGTGCTTCGGAAGGCACGTTAAGCTGTTGGTCCCGGCTGATATTTACTATATGTAGATAGATATTAGTCGTCAAGCCTAGTCAGAGGCCATTTGGCGGCTTGATAACATCTGACATTAAGGTTGGTCACTTGCCTTACGCACCCCTCCACCAACCCGCACTAGGCCAGCGTGGTGGAGTATGGCCCACACTATCTCACAATTGAGATAAGGCCTGTGTCCCAGCAGTGGGAACGTATATAGGCTGATGATGATGAATAGTACTAGCACTCAACCAAAACGTTAATCCTCTAAGTACTGGCTTAATCCTTTACGCTTGGCAAAATCAATATGGAAATTATAAACCCAAGCCGCATTAAAAAAAAATCCAACACTAACACAAATGGCCTATTGAGCAATTTAATACAGAACCCCGTTGTTGGTTGGCCAACTTACCCAACCCAATTTACTGTAAGTTGGGTACTTAAAAAACTAGACCCAATGAGGCGATATTATACGTATAAGATAAAGCGGTCGCCTTCACGTCACTTTCACCCGCGCGCATTTTCGTTTTTCAATTATCCCCCCCCCCCTTACCGCCACATTTTCGGGATAAAAAGTACCCTGTGTCACCCGGGGATAGTGACGCTTTTCAACAGTGAATTTTCCAAATCGGTTCAGTAGTTTTGGAGCCTATTCAATACAAACAAACAAATCTTTCCTCTTTATAATACATATTATTAGTTAGTAGCAAGTGATATACCGACAAGCACTAAATACCGCGTAAATCTTGGGTTATTGCGAACGGAACAATAGGATTCCTATAACCAATAATAATGAAATTCGTACGATGGTATGTATGCTTTGTTAATTCTCTAGAACAATGGCGAAACCGGTCTGATGTTTTAGAAACTAATTTGTAGAAACGTTGATATATTGGCGGTTAAATACGTTATATTCCTCAGCCAATTGTTAAATTGTTGAATTGAAAGGAATCCCTATTTATGGTTTGTTGTAGGTGTTTGGCAAATTGAGACTTAAAGATGTTTTGCTTTGTTATGTTTTCCCCAAATATCTGTATGACTTATCGCGTAGTAATATTTTCAACTTGAATTGGACGGAGCGAATTAGTTTACGATTCCAATTTCCATACTCTTTTTATGTATTGATGACCCGTACATCATACTTAAAATACACATGCATTATTCTTAGAAAATAATGTTTTTGAAAAGTTGTATTTAAACAAATCAATTAAATTATTTTACAGTATATTTAATTTCCTAGTTTAGTTTCTTATACTAGATTTCAGAAATTCGTTGGACTATACTCATACAATGCTTTATAATTAGCTGTTAACGTTTGTCTTCCTATTCGATCCGTCTTAAAAGAGTAAAGTCTCAATTTATGACAGATTGAGAGTAAACCGTATCGGATATTTACCCCGCACTTTGGAACCTCTGCAAACTAATAACATCGCCGTAAACCGTCTCAACCGCTAACAACGTTGTGAAAGTAAAAAACCCAAGTGTCACTCTAGCCCGTTCAAGACTAGTAAGTTTCCACAATAAGAGAACCATCGATGGAGTAACAAGTCGGAAAATTCTTGCTCGTTTTGTCGAGGCCGGGAATCAGGTTGGAAATATCGACTTGAAAATTTCTAGTTTGTTAGTTCGAAATGACACCGTGGTGGAGAGATTGGATTATTTCCCGTTGCAACTGCGGTTCGGAATCGACCCGACTTCGCCTTTATGACTGCGATTTGGATTGGATTTTCTTGAGCTGCGTATTGTCTTCGCTGGTTTTTATAGTGTTAGAACGTTATCTGATGCTGTGAGCTGGTGAACATTGTAGGAACTGATGATAAAGTTGCTTTAGACAGAAATTGCTCGATGGCTGATATTTACTATAATGTAGATATTAGTCGACAACACAATTGAAATAAGGCCTGTGTATCGGCTGATGATATTGATGATGATGAGACAGAAATAGGTTAAAAGATGATTTCAATAGTTTTTGGAACACTACACAATGGCTGAAGCCAATTGTTTAAGCCGTTTCATCACTGAAAGCTTCATCGTGATAATTATTCTGCCAGATAACAATGAGTAGTTGAGGAGTAGTTAAATGACGCTCGTGTCCATCAATATAAAAGTCGGCATTATCATTAACTTAGTTAAAAATAAGAAATCTTTTCTACTCGTTCACCTCAGCACAAGCCACGTTGTGCAAATTGAAATTTAACTTTACCCAAAAGGTAGCAGAATATCCGTCAAATATTTACTCGTTTCGTTAATAAAGTGCATTTTAGGGTACAGGTGTTACACCGATATTGAGTTCGGCAAATTAGCTTCACACGGCATTATGCAAATCTACTGGAATAGTGGTCTATTAGAAGTTCGGACAACGTAGGTACTCGTATTACCCAGGGATGTTACGGATATGAAATTTCGGATACGGATTGGATACGGATATAGAAATGATTATTATACCGGATACGGATACGGTTACGGATATGAAATAATTTCGGATTATCCGTTAGTTTCAGATAATTTCTGTTACGGATATAAGATTTTTAAGGAATTTCAAAAGTAAATTTCCGTAACACAACATTTTTGTTTCAATTTGTCGAAATGCTCAAAAGATAAGTAGTTACGAGTCTTATATGACAACAGAAGAAAACAAACATTGTGCGATTGTCAGCTGGCCACCGCCCGGCCGATCAAAACAACTTTTCATAACGTGTCTCAAATCTCAATTGATCCGCCTCTATCCGATACTATCCGAAACTTTTATTTCGGATTCGGTTACGGATATTTTTTATATCGGATATCCGATAGTTTCGGTTTCGGTTACGGAGCTCCCTTACATCCCAGTATTATCCAGAATGTTCACGATATTAGCTGAGCTATGTTTCTTGATATAATTAATTGTCAAGTTTTGTAAGCCAAATTGTATTTTAATGAATGCTGTTTTGCTGAGGTCGAATATTTAAGATTGGGACCGCAGTAAGCAAAATTATTGTGTAATTAGTAGCAGACATATTTGTTATTCAAGTAATTAAATTTATAATAATAATATTGAGTTAATGAAATTTGGTCTTAATTAAAAACCACCGTAATACTATCTAAGTAGTTGAAAAGTTAATTGTATTATGTCTAAACACGAAATTGAATACTAAGAAACGTTTTCTACGTTATATTAGACGAAATCAGACATTTAATTAGACAGAAATACATTTCTAACGTAACTAGGCTGCTTCCTGAGGGTAAGTGACCTCTCGGTCTAATTTCAGAACATCGCTCAATGATACGTTCCTCTGAATCTCTGATCTTTGAACTACTGTAAAAAGTAAAGTAAAGTATCAGCCTATTAATGTCCCACTGCAGGGCAAAGGCCTCCATCCTTGAAATCAAGTTATCGCTACAATGATGGGTATTGGCTTAATCACCACGCTTGCCAAACGTGGATTGGTGATCACAAACCCGAGCTGTGTCCGAAAAAACCGACTCAAAGTTAGCTCGACCCAGGAATTGAACCCAGGACACCGAGATCTCGGCCCGGTACTTAAACCACTATACCTTCGAGGCGTTTGAGCTACTGGCTCCCACATTCATATTGCTCGAGGACGAACAAAGCTATTACGGCGGTAGATTTCTTTAACAAGGATGATAGCTAGCCAATGGTTCAATGATAAAGTCTCATTTCGTTTAATCCTTCTAACCCCAGAAAACCAGACACAATAGAAAATCTATTGTTAAGCGGCACTCGAGTGCCGGTTCGGGATTGAAGAGTTAATACTTAACGAAATAAGAAGGAGATCTATCTTATAAACTAATAGAAAGCAGAACTTTGTGTAGTTTTTTCGTACAATAAATAATTTATTAGTCCGCATAAATATTATTACGACTTCATGAAAAACTAACAAAGCAGAGGCATATGCGATGGCAAGTCAACGACATAAGTTCCTAGTATAGCTTTATTTGGGTAGCAAATGAGACAATTTGGTCCTATACGGAATTCAGAATGCTATCTCCTTTCATAAAATAGAAGTCGGTATTGAATCTGGGTCCAACTTTTTTCATAAAGAATCAAAGTAGAGCTCATACAAAGTCGTAAAGTAATAAGTAGCGTCTATCTACTGTTACTCGTATTAATATAAGGATAGAGTTTAATTTGACTACTTTATTAAAGGTCGTGAATTTGATTCCCAACCATGACGACACCGGAATATAGAATAACTAAATAGCGTTTGTAGCGATATAATAAATGATTTTGAATTCTATAAAAATATTTTAACATCATTACCTTCTAAAGTATAAATGTTCGGAAATGAGTTGCAAATAAGCAGACAGGGCAGTGACAGCCAGACTAAGCAAAAATATATATGTATTACCAATCTTTATTTTTTATATTATAACAATTATTAAAGTGTATACGCTACCTGTACCTAACCTAATTTACAAAAAAAAAAAGGATATGTAACTATCATTATGTAAAAAGTTATTATTTACTCATTACAAAAACATACTTCAGATTTATTTACTTGTATCCATAGATGGACTCTCTACATTTCCATTCTTGTCCAGTAAAAATAGACCAAACAATGCAGGTTTGGTCATTAGTATAGTACAATTAAGTAAGTAATGGCTTTATTCGATTATTTAAAAACATTATTTGTAGCAGAAGTTTTGATGAAGGATAATTGTGTTAGCCGGGGGGAGTATCGGTTGGGGGTCAATTATGATTTATTACTAAAAAGGCCGGTTTCATGCTTGTTCATTATTTTGGTAAATGGAAAGGAAAGCCCTTTTAGTAAATATTTTTGATTTTTCTATACTACATATTTATGAGTAAGTTAGCAAAGAGGTTTATGGCGCACTTGATCTTAAGGTCTTGCTTCATTTACCTTGGTTTTTTTTTTCGGAGGAGAATGCGTTTATGCACTATAACCTATAAGCTAGACCTGCGGCCGTGTGTGGGACTCGAGACTAAAGCGTCCACTACCCACTAAACTCCCCCGGTTTCCCCTTCACAACCGTTTGGGACGAGCCAGTGCCAGCCAGGTTATTGACCAGCCCATCCCCGGGTACCCCGACTTGAGAGGCCTCAAGTTGGGGTGGCGCCTAGAGAGCCACCAGAGAAACGAGGTAACCCCCAGACTTGGCTCGGGCGACCTGTGCAATGCGGGCGTTGGGGAGCTACCCCCGCCCGCAGGTCAAATGCTCTATTTACATGGCTTTCCCAAAAAAAATAAAGACGATATGCTACTAGACCTACTGTACACTCCTTTAATCTTCGAGTCTTTTATTTCTGATGTAGTGGCTATCGTTATTATATTTTTGGAATACGCTAGAACTATTATGGCAGCAGATGGCACCTTACAGTTAAACGAACGTCGACGTATGTAACTGCAGTTAACGTTAGGACGCGGTGACTAGCTGTCGACAAGACAGTCGACACGTCGACGGCAGACGTCATTGTTTTGACATCACCATTTGCCGGCAGTAGCCAACATCACGTCAATTGCCAACATCACGTCAATTGCCAACATCACGTCAGTTGCATGTACATGGATAGCTGCCACCTCCTATCAACGGCATGTGTCAAAACATGGTATACGGCACTTAACCAGTCGGACTCTGAGAAAATCCTACCTCAAACGACACCTAAGATATGGACCACAAATGGTTACTTAACTGATCTGCAGATTTCAGGCTCAGTAATTTCTATTCCAAAGAGACGGTAAAAATAACTGCAAACAAAAAAAGTTTTAATAAATTCTATTCAAACGCCGAAAAACTCCAGAAATGGAATAAAAACATACGATCCTTTAAACAACCCATAACAAAACACAGCAGTATAATAGGACTGGACGTCCATCATTTTTCTGTGTCACGAAATTGTGAAGACCTCATTCGCGAACAACGGAAGAATCACGGTTCAACTGTCACTTGCTGATTTTTGACAGTCAACTCTTGACTGAATGAAATAAGGTTCATATCCAACTGTGGATGGGAATATTTTAAGGTAAGAGCATATTGGTGAATACTCGGTCGATGACCCTGTTATTTTTTTGCGTGGTAAAATTCGCAAGTGTGTTCTATATACTTTCATTTTGGTGGTGTTCCTGGTTTTGTTTCGTTGTTAATAATAACGCCTTGTTGTAAGATTTTGAAGTTTGGCTTTAAATAGGGTGTAGGTAGAGTAGTGCAAAATTAATGTTTTTTTTTAATGCAGCTAGATTTAACGACAATGTGGTGATTAACCAGTATAGCGATTTATGTATTATTTCATTGGTTTTTTTATGCATGTATTAGCATGCATACAAAACCATGTATTAGAATGTCATAAGGCTCAATTTAGTGCAACCACTATTCTGCCGCTACAAGTTATAGGACTAAGCTACCACCCTTCAAACTAAATGACATGATTTGAGTGATGGAGGAAACTTAAAGGGGAGCATATATTGTATGTAGTGGTTCTATTAAATTTTACGAGTATTTACTATTTACTTCCACAATCGTTTACAATGTAAACGCTACCTCAGCATACGTGGATATCCGGAATACGAACACGTCTAGGATTTGGCGTAAGCGCCGTAATTGTGACACATTTGAGTTGCGACGTGATGATTGCGGTTCTACCTACATAACATTCTTTAATGAATCAGTGAAATGCGACAATGTACATCGTGCCATTTTATTTCTTTATGGAACGGGTAAGAAATTGAGTTGTGCCAATTATACTTGGCAAGAGAGTTTGTACTGACTGGTAAGTCGCCCTAAAGTAAATAAAACTTTTATAGTAAAAACTAAGTCAATTGAAATCACCATTTTTCGAATGGTATAGTATAGTGATCACTTGTAATGTGATAGCCGATTAGTTAATTACTGAATCAGTTCAAAATATAAAGAGGAAAGCACATCTACTCTTATGCTTATTTATTGTACTTATTATATTATTATTAAGTTGACATTATATTGTTATTAAGTTGACATTTTATTATTATTAAGTTAATATTGTACAACACAAAATGATTTAAAAAAGGCTATCATAAATGTAACTGTTGAGTTTCTTGCGGCACTTCTTCTCAGCAGCAGGCCATTCATTCACGTCGAAGTGCTGGTAGGAAAAAAAGTTTATGACGTGCAAAAGAATTTCTTGGTAAATCAAATTGCAAAATAAATACTTTGACTTTCACTTTGACTTTGAAAGATGTGATTGTTTGTTTGTATTGAATAGGCTCCGAAACTACTGAACCGATTTGAATAATTATATCACTGTTGTAAAGCTACACTACCTCCGGCTGACATAAATAAGGTACTTTGAGCTCGGAAATGTGGGGGGACGGATAATGAAATATTTGAAAAAAGAAATTAGGCGTGGGTGAAACCGCGTGCGGAAGGCTAGTATATTATTATAAACTGCTTCATTCAATATCTCGTTGAACTTACTTGACTTAATGGACAAGTTTATAAGAAAATAAAATATTCCTCCCAAGAAACGCCAGTACCACCCCACCGATCTATTTATTTCACCCGTACTCAACTTCGCGGCGAAAGTGCCACGAAATAATTCCATATTCAACGGTATCGACTTCACACAAAGTGGCCTATATTGATATTTGACAAATAAAGTAATATATCAAGGGTATTAGAGGGGTCCCTACGTCTATAATCTTGACCGATAAGCGTGTGTGGGGATGCTATTAAAGTTTATTGCCGGGCGCAAAGTGAGTGTCGCTTGTATAGTGTTGCCACTCTTTTTAAGTTGGTAAAGAGTATACTATATAAATAAGTAACCAATATAAATAAGAATATTTTGAGGAAAGTGTATAAAAAATTCTAAAATGTTATGTAACGCATGAAGCAGTAATCACGTGATTGCCATTGCTACAAATTTCGCTTAACGTCGGATTTTAAAAATGTTATATGCCGTATCACATGGAAGAGCGAATACGTTTTTTTATAAAAAGCCAGCTTGACCACAATCTTTCCTGATGTTAAGCAAAGTAACAACTTTTCAAAGTAATCTATGATGCAGCGAGCTTTCTTAGGAATAGCCCATTTATTTGAGCTTAAGCTATTTGAGCTCAAAGTTATAATGTTTTTTAAACAAAAGACCCAGAATTCCACTCCCGTTTTATAATTAAGGAATATTAAGAAAGCAAAATGCTTCGTTCGTATGTGCCCTATCTCCACTACTTTCGGAGAGAGCTTCAACCTGAGTTGAGGAATTCGGTGCTTACGGGTAGTTTCTACCTGGCAGTTAGCGAAGTCCCGATATAGGATACCTTGAATTAATAGCCCAATATGGCCGCTTGATATCCCATGTAGCGATATTCGCAACCATTTAACGACACGAGAAAAAAGAGCTATAAAATAAAATTGGCATAGATGCTTTGACGTTGCGTAATATTCATAAAACCAGTCATTGAACATCGATAAGACTCTTATGTCTACGCGAATAAGGTCTAAAATTAGAATGCACATGCAGGTTAACCTGCCATTCACATATATTAGCGGTAAGTATATTTTATTGTGGTCGTAAAGCCGATTTTGCAACGAATGAAGAAGACGTTACCGTCCTTTTAGAGCTCAGTAAAATGTGAACTATCAATTCACTTATTCATGACTATCGCGACAGCTTAGCTTCTCGTAAAACATGCCAGTGCTAAGCGTTGCCAGTGCATAAATCATGGCTACCTAGGTAAATGGCTTATGTGAGGGATGCCCTTTTTGTACATATAATTAGCTATGTTATTATGTATACTGAATTTTTTTACCAGACAATTCTATACAGATAAAGGTAAATACTACCTTAACTTCGACTGTGCGACGAGATTCAAACGATTGACGCATGTGAAACAACGTTTAAACCATTTGGCTTTCATAGCTCTAAAGTTCTTTTAAGGTGCATCTTTACAATTTCGGTTAAAAATACTAAATTACTAGCCTTAAACCAAATAAAAATGTATGTAATTAAAACTGCAAAATGCAGAAAGTTAATTTTACTGCTTGTAAAATGTTTAGTGTTTTATGTAAGAGGGAGGTTCAAGTAGGCTACCAGTGACTACCGCTGCTTGTGAACACTTGTATCACAACACGTTATGGTTATGTTGTCAGATTTTAAGGAAATAATAAAAGTGATATGAGTGTACGACATAATGTATGTATAAATGTAAAATCGCTCACTGATGCTGCTCTCAACTGCTCCACAGAGACACAGCATGAGGTAACAGAATATTGGCGCAGTTATTTACCTGAAACAAGGAACAAATTAATTAATTAAAAATGTACTTCATTTGCAGTGCACATAAAATCCCCTAGTGCATTCCATTCATTAACATGAAACTTTGTATGTTGTGTATTTACGTCTATATGTTGTTCATGTTTGCATGAAGGAAAAGAGTACAGTTTTTTAATTATCCTTTTGTAAGGCAAAAGCTTCCATTATTGTAATCAAGTTGCTATTACAATAATAGGTTACTAGCTTTATTTACAATTAATTGCCGGCCTCAGCTTTGCTCGAGTAGTAGGTATACCTAATAAATTTAAGTACCTACATACAGTCATACAATATTTTTTTGCGGAGGGTATTATGTGTAGGATTATTGGTTATTGGTATAACGTAAAATATTTTTTGCCTATGTGCGCTTAGGCTACGTTTAAAGATTAGGCTAATACGGTTAGTATATTACATATTTTATTCAGCTTTAGTCAACCAGAATTAAACTATAAATACTACTTAACGTTTCTATTAAAATATAATAAACAAATTGGAAATATGGGTACTAATCCAGCCAGACAGTATCACTAATGCACAAAAATACTAATTTTCAATGTGACGTTCGAGACTCAAGTTGACGATAATACCTTGTGAATTTTATGTTCTACTTTGGGGTTGAAAATCAAAAAGTGTATCAAAAGTGATGTAATTTTACTCTCAAAGTCCTAAAAGAAAAACAGACTTTTAAACCGTCCTCAATACGGGATGAGCTAGCCCATTTAGGGCGTCTGAACTCTTGCCAACGTTTTACATCACGCGCCATCTTTTCAGAAATTCCTCTTGTAAAAGTCCAATATTTTAGGAAGTTAGATAATAAAAGGCAAAATAACCGGCCTTCTGGCTACACTGTCGAGGAAACTTACGAAATATCGTCAATTACTGGAAGTAGGCGAAATAAATCAGCTTATGAATTGTTGTCGCTGAGTGGCTCTGTTCTGTGGAATGGAGATGCCATTGTTCGTCTAAAGTTTTGAGTCTCGTAATTTAGATTTTGTTTTGTCGTGCATATCTATTACGAGGGGCCGGGATATTTATTTACCATTTGCTTCCATTGGGGTTCTTCTACTAGAAAATAATTAATTTAACCGGTTTTGTCTTAACCAGACTAAATATAAATAACTTGCTGCATTTTACAACTTTTGACCAATTGAAAACTTTACATATACAACACAAAAGTGGCACGATTGGTTAAACAAGTTTACTGACGATTTTTACCAATAATTCTGCAATTATATGATTATAAGATCGATTTAAAAATATAATTCAGTAGATCAGCGATCGTGCATCGTGATATGCATTTTTTAATACGTCATGTAGTAACTTAAGTGATAAAAATATCGATTTGAGAATAAATAAAGATTTAAAATCCTTTTTCATCCTTGTCAGTCCACACCAATTTAACACAGATTTATATCTATGTCTCACGACAAAAAACAGTCAAGAAGTCTAAGTACAGCAACTAGAGACGGAAAACTGTCGCTTGTTTATTTTCTTCCCGGAGATTTGTTTCCGTCGAGTCGGCGTCATCTCTAATGCACAAGTTTGTCGCTTGGCGTCACAGTTGTGTTGACGTGTGCGGCGACGGGTGAAGATCGAAGATGAGAAAAGATTCATGGTGACTTGTCTCTGAGAAATACTTATGGAAGTTACATTATGGCAAACAAATAATGAATTGCCTCTATGACTTTCGTTTGGATTATAGTGGCCATTGGTTGTAAAGACCGAGGGGCCGAAGTCCAATCAGATGGTCAGACCAAATCCGCTCAAATCTGGATACCAACTTCCACGATGCTCTCCACGTGGCCAAAGACCGTCACAGATGGCGAACCATCGTCAGAAACAGGTTAATTCCTCAATAGGGGAAACACGACCCTCAGTAATGAGGAATACGATGCGAGGAGGAGGAGGTTGTATAGGCATAAGATTGCTTCTAGACTGTCCTTGAGGATGAAAGTTCAGCTGATATACCTAGATAACAAAACAATTTATAGTTTTAGTAAAAATAATAGAAACTGTTCTTTTGACCATTTAAAAGCTGTTGCTGTGATTTTGCAGACTGATACTACAATCATTTATTTATACAGTACTTAAATATAAATTAAGGCATATAACTACCGTATTGGTTCATATTCACCACATTTATATAAGAACACATTAAAGTTATTTATAATATGTTTATTTTATCTCACCACTCAAATAACAATAACTTCCGGTTACAATCTTAACAAAACGACCAAAACTAACAGAAATAGATGGAATAATATTACGTAATTAGTCCTGGTATGTACCACGTATCCTTTAATGGAACAATAACAAATGCTGTCCAAATACGAAACGTCGGGGATCCACTATTTTCGTTCGCTCTGATAAACTGATCCGAACACGTTATACGCATTAAAGGGAGGTTGTTTTTTGTATAAGCTTTTTAGTTATAAAAGTACTTTTACTTGATTTGAAGTATTACAAAGATAAAACGACTTTTTCTTTGAATGAAAATAATAATTTTGTTTCTTACAAGTGCAAGTACCCAATAAATTGTTTTATTTGTTTTTAAGTTAATATTAAAAAAGAAAAGTTAATATTCCGAGCTTTTAAACGAACAATTTTACAGGGTCACAAAACAAAGGACATTTTTTATCTAGAAGTTATTTTCAATTTCAAACTGTTTAGCTTTTTAGTTAAAAAGCTAAACAGTTTGAAATTGCAAATTAACAATATTAATTGTGTACCAAAATAGTACCGATAATATCATTGGTACCGATGGTTTCGACCACAACTGGCTGTTTACAAAATGAAATTCGAACACTAAGGTCATTTCAAAATGGCCACCTCGAAATAAAAAAAAAACAACACAATCAAAAGCACACACGCACGTCGATCACCCGAAATAGAAGACCGTTTTAAAAATGTAAAGCGGCGTTCACATCGGCGAGCGGAAAGACAGCAATGCATTTGCAAATTAGATTCCGACCCGCCGCTGTCTTCGATGCCATTTAACCTGAGGCCACATGCGCTGATTTTCGACGGGCCCCGATTCTCTTTTGTTTGGTGTTTACGTCACGCGCTGTCTTCCTTCTCCCCTTTTCACGGTTGTGTAGTACGTTTAATTTTGTACTTTTTTCGAATAGCGCCCGGCCTTTTTTTATTTAGGTTGGATTTTTCTTTTTTAATATGTTATAGTTATTTAGACATCAATATTCATCAAATTTTAAATAACCTTTTAGTAATTTGTTTACTATGTAACATGTGTATAGAAAAAAAAATTCTGTAGGTATCACACAACGACATGTAAAAATGAAGTTACGATAACTATATAATACCTACTACTTTCCATTTGCAAAATAATGAACTAGAAAATACTTTTAAGTAAAGTACATTTTAGTTCCTTTCAAAATTTCAATATCGAATCGACTTTTATGTCCCAAATATTATTTATCAGAAATTAAACTGAACTCCTTGCACCAACACCATTTATGCTTAAAAAAGATGTGCCCCAATCACACAAAACAAGCGCGCATCCCATTAAATTCAAATAAAGTTCTCCGAAACTGCGATTCGTTATTAATTTAAGAGACCTAGAGTTGTGGACCTCAAACAATCACATAAACACAGAGTCCTGCCGTAAAGTGCGTAGTTTAGGTGGCCGGGGTACGAACCCCCGCTTGCCGAGCCCCTAGCAGTAAACAACTAGTAGACTTAGAGACAGGGAAGTGACGCGTTGCTTGAATATTTTATGGCACCGTTTTGGACAAAGGCGATGGGTAATATTTAAGTAAGTGTCCATTTTGTTATAAAACTTTGTTATTTTGGTAAATTATTGGGTATATGAGACCTAATACTTGTCGTCTCGGTGTAGCGGGCGCAGGGCGGTGCCAGACAGTAACTGCTTCGTTACTGTTTGGCACTGAACTGCCTAAGGGCAGACGTGGCGCTTACCATCAGGTTTACGATCTGCTCGTCTTGTTACACATTGCAATAATAAAAAAAAATCTTTTGTGGTTTGGTTGCTGACAGTGTTGTAGGTGTCTGTGCGTTGGTTGTAGGTTTATTTATTTTTCATCTTATAATGTTTATTCGGCTACGTTAGTTTACAATACAAGACTCTAATTTTTGATACATATTTAACAAAATATCACACAGTAGAGTCTTGAAAAGTCTTCACAAGATTTTTAGCAAATTTAACATTCATTCTGCCGTAAACGTCAAAGATCCTACTAGGTTTTTATACCATAGGGCTCGTCTCTTCCGGGTGTGAAGGGAACCAAGGAACTCTTAAGTCTCAATCAGTAAAATATTAAGCCAAATAGTTTTACATCTTTTCAGTCATTCTGTAATGCAAAAATGCACTTCACATGTGCAGAATCACCCCTTCCTCAAATACCACAAAAAAGAAAGACTATAATCATCGAACAACACGAGAAACAAAACAAAATTTCCAGTCTCCCCGACTATCTCAACGTTTAGAAAAAAACATCTATAAAAGCGGTGGTTTAAACGCGGTTCCTCGTTCACACTCGATTTGGCGGGGAAATTGCTGCGTCTCGCTATAGCAGTTTACGTGAGGGGGGGGGGGGGGGGGAGGAAGAAGTAAAAAAGTTAATTTGTACTCGGTCGATTCGGAAGATAGCCGTATAGTTGCATGAGCGGCCGTGCCGGTCTGACTTTGAATATTCTTGTGCCTTTAGTTAGCGTCTTTACCGATGGAGAAGTGGGTAGGGTGTAAGTAAAAAGTGCGCCGAAAGCTTCTTTTTATATTCAGTAAAAAAAAATTATGTAACAACCAGAGGCTGTTATTAATAAAAAAAAAATATCATACTTACAATTATATAACTTACAACTTCATGATAAAGTAGGTATCCCTCAATGACGTTCAATTATGGTATCCCTGAAAGAAATAAGCCACAACGTTCATCTGTAAAATACCGAGCAGGCATAAAGACGAGTACCCAATAAAGCATACTATATTAGGCTTGACATGCCTTACAATAACCTAAGCTGCAATAAAAAAACTTTATATAGTAAAAAAACGCTTTTAGTTCATAAAGTTATTTGTATACTCTGTAATATTATTGATGCTGGATTATGATTCATAAAGGTTTGTTAATTTAACATTATTTTGATTTAGGCTAGTACACAAGCGATACAGTCATGACAGTCACGCTGATATCCATGCATAGCAGCATACACTGTCGGTTTAATTGATAGTTCAGATAGTCGCTATCTTGCAAAATCAGCGATGGTTTCTAAACAATGAAGTAAGCCATCAAAAGTTGTGTCGTTCCACGAGTCCCATAGGCACTTTATTTACACTGATACAAGTAACTATTGTGTTTAAGTGCAATGAGTCTACGAAGAGTTAAGAAAGCACTGAAGAAGCACTAGTGGGCTCCGATTAGCTCACAAGGAAGATCTAATTACATTATCATTAGTCTCGCAACGCCGAGCAGATGCCAGAACCGGCTGCCTTTTGCCGCGATACGCTGCTCGCTCAAATATTAGGCTGTAGAGTGATCATGGCACAGAGTTGAATACATCTATCTCTGTGGATCATGGTCTAGGAGAGTTGGAGAAATAAAAAAATAAATATCCTATATTTGATAGTTTCACCGCCATCTTATCTGACAGATAACTAAGATGCTGTCTGTTGAGACAATTTTCATCAGAACGAGTGGAATTTGCCGCTATGATAGCTTTGGATGTGTTCCGGCAATATAAATGTGGGAACCAGTACATTTGAAATCAAAGATTCCAATATCATAGGAGCCTACAGCGTAGCAGCACATTGTGTGTCAATTCCTGGCTAAGTGTCTTTCAATGGAATAGGTCTCAGTGGCAGCTTACCATCGGGTGGGTTGTATGCCTGTCTGCCTACTAACAAAAAAATAGAAAAAGAAAACATCACTGAAGAAGTACCAGTGGGTTTGGATTAGCTCACAAGGAAGATCTAATTACATTATCATTAGTCTCGCAACGCTGAGCGGACGCCTGAACCGGCTGCCTTTTGCCGCGATACGCTGCTCGCTCAAATATTAGGCTGTAGAGTAACCATGGCGTAGGTGACCTAGATTTCTTTTTTTTTTATCCTAGATCGGTTGGCAGACAGGCAGATAGCCCACCCTGATGAATAGTGTAAATAAATTATCTGGTCTTTAATATTCTATATTTTACAAAAATATAAGAAACTTAAATAACGGAATAATTATAATCAAAATCGTCCCGTTCATTTATTTTAAAAAGTGTCCCTATTTGAAAACTAAATTATAATTATGCATTATTAATTGCATTATGCATGTTATACCATGTATGGGAAAATACGACTATACCAAACAACAAAAAATTTGATAAAATAAAATAGAATTATATTAAAACACTTAATTAAATAAATAATTCAATGCCATACCCGTCATTGCAGTTGTTAGTTAAAATGTTTGTACTCTCTACCAATTTTAGTATCCATTGGTCAATATATTGGATAGAACAACTATTAAATTTGCCCAGACACATTTTACTTTTTATCCAATTAGTACTGGTTCCTACTAATTGAAGTGAAAATTATCCTTCCTTTATTTATCCTCAAAAATCAAAACGTGTGGAGTTTCTATTTAGCATTGCCGTCATGAACTGATGCCAGCTCACAAAGCTTTCTGTTTCCACTCGTTAATATACAAATTCGGGGGTGGATTTTATACGCCTGCTCTTGAAATTTGATGGTTGCACAAAATGTTTTCAGTAAGCGAATGCTTTACTTCATACTTTAATATAAAGTTGGTTGTCGATATATCAAACGATGTATTAACTAAATATGTAAAGTGAGCGCTAAAATGTAATTCCTGTCATAATTGTTTGTCGTTTGCAAAATAAATTTTAGTAAATTGAATTTGGGTTTTAATTATTTTATAGCGTTTAGAACGGTTATTTAATAATACTTTCAAAATATTAATCATGCCATATTTTTGTTATTTAATTCTTAATGTATATATTTAATGGTGTAATTTTTGATTAACAGGTCACAAAAGTGCTTTATTTTGCATTATAAATGTGTCATCTATAAATCAAAATGCTTTGCGTAATTTTTCTACTAAGAAATAATAGTTTTGCCCTGTAACATATTGTAAGAATTTGAACGACTTCATGAGTCGTTTAAGAAAACTTATAAGAACTACTATCAAATTCATTTTTATTTAAAGTATAAAGACTATTAGAATCAGGTTGAAATATAGTCGTATTGCACTTTCATTCTTTTTTTTTGCATATGAACTTTCTCTGAAATAATCATAAATATTTGTTGAGTTGTTCGATCACAAAAATAAAATAAATACTTTAATTGAACTTTAAAAATTATAGACCTGATTCCAAAGAGTTGTTTTAAAGAACTAGACTTGGGGTCACCCACAAAAAAACATCCAGACACAGAACTTACACTTAGATATGTTCAAACCATAAATGTCCTGGGTCAAATTCGAACCAAAATGCGCTATCGACGCAATTAAAAGTCCCCGTTTAAGCCAAATTCTTTTAAAAAATCATTATTAGAAAAAGTAGTTTGAGCCGATGTGAACCGTGTCAGATCTAAACCGATTATAATTAACTTGACATCAGCCCCGGTTTAATAGGAATTTTCCTAAAATCCAAGTGTCATCTGGTTGTGTAAGAGGCGTGAAACGAGATTCGGTAATTGGCTGATATTTATGCAACGCTAGCGCTCCTAGCGGAAAAATTGGACAATTACGAGTCCTGACAAGAAAGTTTGGTCACAGTAACTTATTTCAGAAAAGTGATTTTGACAATTGGGTCAGGTTGATAGTCAAGAAGACTAGTGTGCGGATGTATATGAGTACTTTGATTTTTCCAAAGTACTTTATTGAACTACTAATATGCGTAGTTACCTTGTGAAAAAGTATATTTTTCTAGATATTCCTTTTTTTACAAAATAACTCCAAGTTTGTAGCAGCCCCGGACTCAGTAAATCCAAACAAATGAAGCGGCGGTGTTAACGAGGGGGAGACACCCGAGATTGGAGCAGAACCGGGAATGAGTTGCAACCGTAACTGCAGGCAATCTGCCCGAATGGACCTCCATTGATTTATCTACATGGAAGCTACTGGAAACGTCCCTTCATTGTCTGCTATAGAATTCGTTTTCTACGCCTGAAATTGTTATAATATTAGGTCCTTACATATGAAATTGGCGTTTGGTATGGGAGCAACAAAAAGTCGAATATTTTTTATTAAAAAATATTTATTTATTTAAAGTATGAACCATTGTAATCTTTGCACTTTGGTCATCTCATGGGTTGTTAATTGATCCTTTTACAAAAAAAAATCATTCGGACGGGAGTCAATGAAATCTTTGGAGGCGGTTTTGACGGCCCATTGGAGTTGAATTTTTTCACTTACAAAAAGTTATCCAAAATTAGAAAAAAAGTGGTAGTCTATTGGAGGAAGATCCCGGGAGTACGGTGGATGTCTAAGACATTCCCATTGAAGCTTTCCTAATTTGGTAGCCGTAATGTAACGCAGCAGTCGACGCGCAATTGCCGGTTTGCTTAACACAATTCGTGAGGTACCCACCTTTCAAGCTTTTTAAGCTTCCCTATTTGCTTCAAGTGGATTAAAACAGTTTTATCACTAACACCGCAGCCTGCAGCTAACATACACGTGGTTTTCGATAGATCCGCTTCCACAATAGCCTTCAATTCTTCATTATTAGCTTGGGTCTCCGGCCGTCCACGGAGCTTATTCTACAAGTCAAAATTTCCAGAACGAAAACGTTGGAACCAAAAATGCACCCTGTTTTCTTTTGCGACACCCCCGCCTTACCCTTAATAACCCCTTCGAGCCATATCGGCAGCACTGGTGCCACCGTGGATTTCGTTCTCGTAAATAACGCGATATTTCAAGTTTCCCATTTTGTAAACAAAGTGATGCAAACAGAAAAAAAAACAAAAAAAAAACAAATGAATGTCGGTTAACGAAACACAAATATATGTGTGAATAGCTGTATAAATTTGAATTTGTAATTCCTAACCAAAGAGGAGATATTTGGGATTAAAGTTGTCAGTACGGTAAACGCCAATTTCATAGGTAAGGACCTAATACATATATTTCCATACTAATAATGATCTAGTGACATCTTTAAATAAGCTTCTTTTATTGCTTACTGTTAAAATTAAAATAAACCAAAAGTCTTTTGTCACCACAAAATGGCGGCAATAAATTATAAAATGGCGGGCAAACTAAAAATACCACTATATAGTAGTCAATAGGTATGTCAAAAGAATGGAAGAGTAGTCAGCAGTTTAGACGTTTAAGAGTATTAATTCTTAAAATACTATTTTTATTACATCTTACAATACCTAAATTACAGCAAAATGTGCGTAACTACTTTTGTCCTTGAGTTTAAGAGTAAATTTTTTTACACGTCCCCCAGTTAGTGGAATTACTGGGTAAATGAGACCTATAACTGTCGTCTCGGTGTAGCGGCCGCAGGGCAGTGCCAGACAGTAACTGCTTAGTTACTGTTTGGCACTGAACTGTCTAAGAGCAGACGTGGCGCTAACCATCAGGTGTACGATCAGCTCGTCTTGTTACACATTGCAATAAAAAAAGTTTTACAAAAAGGCTCCCAGTTTACACTACCGTCGGAGTCAGTAAATCCAAACAAATGAAGTGGTGTTAACGAGGGGGACACGGCCCGAGATTGGAGCAGACCGGCAATAAGTGCAAGCGTAACTGCAGGCAATCTTCCTGAATGGACCTCCATTGATTTATCGCCACGGAACCTTCTGGAAGCGGCATTGTTTGCTGAGGAATAAATGCCGTTATCTCTCTAAGTAATAAGGATGGGGTACAACGGTCAGCTAATCTATCTCACTGATGTACCCGCCCCCGGTCATAAGTTGGCGGAATGGTGTAATACAATAAGTTATACTTGTAGCACAATGGGTAAGTACGAGGACCATTACGGAGGATAAATTACGTCAACTCTAGTATTGTAGGGTGATGTCAAAAGTATGTATATGACTTTCTCTTGTTATTCCTCTTTTCGTCTCATTTGGATAAGGTCATGTACGGAAGAGATACCTACCTAGAGAGCAGTGTCTTTCAAAACTGTCTAAATTCTGCAAACAATTTTAAAATGTAAAGTCTATACTGACTAAATCCACTAATTGATATTTAACTATATTTTAATTATGTACTAAATTCAAATTTTAATTATTTTGAACAAGAAAATGTCTGCTCTCTAAGTGTTAGTAGCGATCTTTAAAGTACGAGCTACTTCTATTTTTAATCCTTCTAGCCCCGGATTACTAGACACAATAGAAAATCTATTGTTATGCGGCACCCGAGTGCCGGTTCGGCGTTGAGTGGTTAATAAAAAATCTTACAAAAAGCTTTACATCAGATCTATAAAGTGCCTTCACAGTTGCATATAGCATCATTTGTCATGCGACTTATATTTCCTTGTTTTAAGTGACCCAGAGGTATTTGGCAGATAAAAAAGTTTGTCCAATGAAAACGTATTGAATAAAATACATGAAACTCTCTGCCAACTGTATTACTTCGGAGACAGTTTCCATTGGTCCTCTTAACACGCTTGCGTAGGCATTATTCCTGCCAAAACTGCACTCGGACTTATATTAACTCGGTAGATCGGGAGATTGTCGACTCGTAACTGTCTCGTGTCGCCACTTCTAACAAGCTCAATATATCACATTTTATTGTCATTGCCTTGAGTTATTACACTATTACCCTTAAAAGAACCGAATCGGTCACTTTAGAAATGGTAAACCTAATGAGCTATAAATCAGTTTCGAATATGACTTTACAATCGCCGCGGCGCATAACTCATTCACGGTTATAAATATTGTCGTAAATACGTGTTGTTGTTCCGACGTAGGTGGTTATTATAATGAAATATCGGGGAATAACGTCCGCCGACAAAAACAATTTGTCGAGCCGCGTTGCAGGAATGCCGATAATTAAACCTGCTACCTATTCCGCCGATCGACGGATCCATATATCCCGCTTTCATTTTCTTTTTAATCCCGAACCTAGACTGTATAAATTACCTCCGCCCGATAGAGACTTCGCCGGCCGCGGATCAACCTCAATAAATCTTTACGTTATAAAAAATGACGCGCACAAGTAAACGAGCCCTTAGCAGTATCGATAAAAAAAATAAATGGAACACCCAACGTGATATGTTGGGATTAAGAAACGAACATCAATAAGTGGCTCTCAAAATTCCGCGCACAACGGAATACGGGAGGCGCGGGAAAAAATTGAAAGGAGACTCAAATATGTCGTCTGAATATTAAAAAGCAAAATACTGAATAATGCAATGGGTGACTCGCGAATGATATAAGAGTGTAAGACGATTGGTGGAGCTATTTGCAAGCCATTAGTGTTTCTGTAACGGAATTTTCCGGAGATGACTCCAGCCAGCCATCTTGTTGTAATTGTCTTTTCTACCAACGTCACTCATATTTCGGTATGCATTGTAAAATGCTTATATTCTTTTATCTCAACGGATTCGCTGGAAAAGCAATATATTTTTTAATGGCGGGCCCATTTGAATTTCAAACGAGACCGCTGCAAAAATGATGACGTTTCCAGAGAATAAATATGATTTCGAACTTTGCCGTCATTATTATGTATTTATGTTATTTTTGCAAGCAGAACGGAAAATGATATATGTTTTTGAACTAAATGATTGATTTATGTTCATTTCCGATGACCGAATGGTTGAGAAGGCATCCATTACAGAAATAAAATATATTCAATAGTAAGTAGTAAATTTCATAATGATGGGTACTGGCTTTATTACCACGCTTGCCAAATGTGGATTTTTGATCACAAGCTGGATCTGTGTTGCACAAATCTAGCGAAAACTTTGCCTAACCCGGAAATCGAAGCCAGGGCCCATTCACGGCCTGGTTCTAAAATCCAGTCCATCCAGTCCAAACCATCAAGTCGTCCCTTCTACATTTGTGAAAAAGTAAAAAATAATGTACGAATAAACGACACCACATGTGTAGCGGCTTTCGGAATGCGCTACATACGACAGACAGACGACACCAAGCAAGTTTTCAAGTCAGCGAAAAGTATGCACACACCCTTTAATATAACGATTGATTTATTTCAATGCATGTTGCATGTTTAACAGAAATGTGCACTCTCAATTCTTAGTAAAATAGCAATACAAATCCATCAGTGCCACATCAAACGTCCCTCGAAAAAGACTTTATTGCACCCTGCTTACGTAACTGACTCGTAAAGGGAAAACGTAGGAATTTCCATCCGGCAAATGCAATTTTCGACAATAAACTGCACACGGTCCATTAGTGGTAGTAAGTGAAGGCAGTAAACACCCCGGCAGGGCTATTATGTCTCTTTTATATTCACACTTAAGGTTTATTGAAAGCCTTCGGTGTGCAATAAAATGGCTGATGCGGTTGCACTTTTTTTTTCTTAATTATTGCCGGCGACAAAAGAGCTGAACTTCAAACGTCAACAGAGATGTCTGTGGTTCGGATATCGACTTTCTACCGTGAACCTTCAGCGGGACTCATATTGATAATTCAATTCCTGAATTGAGTCTTGTTAGTAGTACATAACCGGACTAGTTTTGGTTGGATGAAAAGGAAAATATTCCCGCACGGTACAAACATTTGTTTACATGAAAATGTGTTTGCATCGTCGGGCTGGGTGTTTCTATGTATGACCCGGATGTATAAAAAATATTATGTAAGTAGCGTTTGTTCGTTCTATATTATACATAGTGTACATAAAGGCAATGGTCAGCTGACTGTGATTGATGACTCTCAATTAACTTGTACCTAAATAATAGTCTGATATTTATTAATGGCTGTTAACTTACTACTAAGTAGCCAAGTTCTTAGCCAGCAATAGAGTTAACGCTTGACGACAGTGAAATAAGCAGGTTACCCCTTAATGTAAATTTTGCCTGGTACAAACAGTTTTTATGGGAAAACATAATTGTCGTTTTTAGTATTTTCCTCACAATTTTTCCATATTTCCTCATCGTTTTAATCTGTCTCGGACTTCCACGAATATTTCAAGACTATTTTTCGTCAAATCGGTTCAGCCGTTCTCGAGTTTTAGCGAGATTAACGTACAGCAATTCATTTTTATTTATATAGTTGCCTACTCATTTCTACTATTTATCGACTGGTAATTTACACAGTTAGGTTTACGTACTACTATTTGACTTATTTATTGACTTCAAATATCTTCATAAAATACAATAAGTTTTATAGCCCATTTTTCTAACTCAAAGTAACAGAAGGCAATATCCAAATACCGTATGGATTTTCCCATTACAGTGGGTTCAACGACCTCATTTCATGCCTACTTTAAGCCAATGTCGGTTACTTTATATCATTTAAGACGACAGTTTCCACATCGATTTTTATCGAATTGTTTCACGCCCCTCGGCATTGTCACTTATCCCGGATTATCCCTAGTAATGGCCACCCCTGTGTTTTACTTACGGTCCTGTAGGCCGAATGTGTAAATCGGCCCGATCTATTTGAATTCACGGAGGAAGCGATAATTTCGAGTAAAACTCTGGTAGATGTTTTTTGAACTCTAGCCAGAAAGTACAAAAAAAATCCTTGCATTCAGCGTCATTTAGCCGAAAACTAAATAGCTTGAGCAATCGGCACCCATAGCAATTAATAACGGATAAACTCAAACTCAGAATCACTGATATATTTTTTCTTTTATAAATGGATAGAGTTCCGTCCCCGGTTTAACCCGCGCCTAATTTCTTTTTTCAAATATGCTCTTTCACCCACATTTCCGGGAGTAAAAGTACTCAGCTGTCAAGCTTTCCAGAAGTGAAAGTTTTATATTAAAATCGGTTTAGTAGTTTTAGCCTATTCAATACAAACAAACAAACAATCTTTCCTCTTTATAATATTAGTATAGGTGGGATCCCTTTTTTTCGCATAACTATTTTTGTCCTAAATTAATTTGGCATAACGAGGTTGTCATAATTTTTTGACATAATTGATCTTTGACATAACGCGTCAGCGATCCTTCTGGTGTTACAGATGTACATAGGCAGTGATTGCTACCATCAGGCGACCCGCTGCCTGGCTCGTTTACCGCCTCTGGCATAAAAAAAACATATCTCCTGAGAGAACGAAGCCGCACGCAAAAGTGGTGATATGTGTATAAGTTCTTTGCTTATAACTTTTAAACCTCAAGCCACATTTTCGCTGCACAGCAGCTTAAATTGTGGTCGAATGCTCACGTATTTACATAAAACAAATATGAGCCAACATCTGCAGAGGACACGTGGGACAGGATTAGTATTCTAAAGTCTAGACGAAATATAAATGTACAATTTAGGTCGTCTGACTGCTTATTTGTATCTAGATGCTCAACTTAGACCGGACTAATCTTTAGGGAGTGTGAATTGTCGTACTGTATAAATTTTGAGCTAAGTTTTTTAAGGATAATTTAAAAGCGTTTGTATTTTTATCTTATTTATCCTCAAACTTAAAATGAATTTAAAAAATTTATATAAAATGTGTTTGTCATGGCAGCTTTTAATTTAGTCTAAATACACACAATTTATTTCTACAACTTAAAATAAAATAGAATTAAAGAAAAACAAAAGAATCCTAATAATCGTTTTAAAAATAGATTTGACTATCTTTAATGTCACAAAATAATTTACTTTATCGGATCAGTCGTCTATAATCTGGACCTTTATAAAGACCTGTCAGACATCCCAATTTATTGAAAGTTGAACATAAGCTTGCCCTTTAAAAGTTTTGTAACTGATCAGCATTTATCTCGTAATTTTTATCTTCGTTATTTATATACCAAAAATGTTAGGCATTATTTTTTTATTTTTAATAGCGGCTCAGTGTTTCCACAGTCATTGCGACCAATTATTCTGATTTATTGTGAACCCCACTTAGATCACAATTCCTCTCCAAGCTCCACCTATTCTACGAAGAGGAGAATATTCTTCGGGCGGATATCTTTAGCCTCGTCTGGTTGTAGAACGTGCTTCCCCAGAATAAGGCTACGTTTGTGCATCAATGGCTCGCAGACCGTGAGTATATGCATTAAGTTATGTAACTGAAAATTTAACAAGCCCTCCCATCTATTAAACAGAAATATATTTCATCAGGCAAACACATAAATTCCGACCCAGCCCATACGTCAGGCGAATTAACTAAACCTAACCGAACCGGAGCATACAGTGCAAAATTCGTGTTTAATCCAAAGACGACCCTCATACGAACCATTAAATTCACTAACAATTATACGAAGGATTTCCTAGGGATCTTCACATATCATTAACTTTTCACAGCGAGACGCGCCCCTAACAAATACCTAAACCGACTAATGATGGCTTAGGGGAAATTTACAAATTCTAACTTAAAATATCCTTTTCGCTTTTTGACATACGAGTATAAATCTTTTTACGTGACCCGAGGGTGTGGCAATTCGTTCGTTCCTTTTAATCCGTGTGTGAATTGGTACAATTGTACAAACAGACACATTTCTTAGATAAATTTTAAACTAGTCAGAGTCAAGGCATAGTTAATGTTTGGTATAATATAAAATCACTTACTTTAAAATCACCTTGACACCACACAGTTCTGACGCGGACTACGTTCTTTAGTATTGATCTTCTGACTTTGATCATCTACTTTTTCTGTTGACTGTAGTAGTTGAGGGCTCTAGAATGTCTAGAGGTATTCAGTTTTTATCCAATTTGCGAATTTGCTCAGGTGTACTATAGGATTCTTTTTATTTAAGTAGACTTTCCCTTAACTACTCCGATTAAAAGGATAGCGTAAAAGATTTTTTCGCAAAATTCTCTGAAAACCATTTTTTGACGGACAGACAGAAACTGTTTTTTCTATAGCACTAATAACCATCCCAACAAACAGTCATGTATTTTATTGTTAAGTTACGAGTATGAAGTCGCAAACTTTACAATGTAAAGCAGAAATATTGACGGATAAACATATTATAAAGTTATTACAAGTCCTCCATTGATCAAGTATGTTACAAGTAAAATATCTACGGGATAACTTGTTTTTATTGCATATTGGCACGAAACAAAACGCGACTTGAGAAATGTTGCCAGAAAAATCTTGGCAGACATTTATTTACGGCAGTGGGATCTTTAATACGTGAACTCGATTTGAACAAATTTTCTGAATATACTCGTATTTTCTTTGCGCTTAAGTAAATGTCATTTTAAATCTAAAAACATTGTCTACAACGAAAATATAATGGGTGTTTTTTTCCAGGCCTGGATAAAGGCAGGCAAGTTACGGGCTAAATAAAATAGTCCCCGGAATATACGAAAATTGAATACTTGGTGTATTATCGTCCGTGAGTATCGTATTTCTGAGCTTTAGCTCTAAAGATACTGTAAATACCAGCACGCTGTATTATTCTTATCACTGTAGACACAACACGAACTAATAGGCACTGAACTCTATATTTTAATATTTATAATAGGTATATAACAACTAAGCAAACGCTTAGTGGTAAAGATGGCCGAGATTTGTAGTCGGTTTCCGGGCTGAGCAAAATTGCGTTGGCTTTATTAATATGTGTATATTACTTAAATGATACGACTAAACTTTTTATTTTTGTTGTATAATAACAATGCCACTGTATAACGTATACCTTTGTGTAAGTTAAACGGCACGGAAATCAGTTACAGTATAATATTCATAATTTTATCAAGAGAGAGTAAACAAATACATAAAAAATTAGAATTAATGAGTGATTTTTTAAAAAAAACTAACAATTTTCCCTATCTACATATTCTTAACAGGCAAAACGAAAAACGCTCTTACAAAAATATAGCGTCACAGAACGAAGGTTGTTTCTCCTCGCAATGACGCATATTCACCACGTCCCGAGACAGCTTTAAACTCAGCAATATTCCTTCCAATGCCGTTTCAGATAAGGTGTTGCGACCCGCTGTGTTCCGGCTCATTTGCGCTGCCGCATTCAGCTGGTACACTAGTTTTATTAATAAAATTGTTAGAAACTGATACTTTTCTAAAAATATTTGCATTATGATGAACAGCGCTATCTAGTCTGAAGTTAAAGAGATATTGTCTGGATGACCAGACAACTTGCAGAAAACGCTCTATTCCACTCTAATCCATTGTTCAAATCCATTAATGGATTAGATTCCGCGTAGTAGTACACTCTAATCCATGAATCGAGCAGAATTACTTAAAAAAATCTTTAGCATGAGGCATTGCAAAGTTAGTGCTCAGATTATATTATTGCTTCAAGAGTTCTAAGAAATGATTTAGACGCATTAAACAGTACATTTTTGTGTATTTTTTATATTTGAACACAGGGGAATAAGTTGGAGAAACACACCTGAAATATTAGAAGTTTTGGGATCAATCTCAATGTCAACAAATTCATGAAATATGTATATAGAAATAGATATAATATATTGAAGATGGCATAGATACTCAAAAAAAAGGGACAGCTTCATTGTTACATCAAAACCAGATGTCTCAAAATTCATTATAAATAATTTTATTACTTTTGATTTTATTACAAATTCTTGTAGTGATCGATATAAATTATCCATCTCGTTTCTTAATTGCATTAATGTATGAAATGAAAGTGATACCTTTCTTTGACATGAGGATAGGTCCTAATCCCCAAGATTTCCCTTTTGAATCTGATCATTTTATTTAAAAAATCTTCAGTTACTTCTAACCAATGCAATTTAGGCTTAATCTCGATCGTAAATCCGCTCCATCGATTAGAGGGCACTGTGTGCTCTGACATCGAATAAATAGCAATAAATGTCGCCCGCGCCGCTGGATCGATGTCGTTACGGCATTATGAACGAAATAAGGAATAAACCGCGCCGCTCTTTGTTTTTGAGGTTAGGAGAAAATGACAAATTATAGGGCATGAGTTCGCCACACCCGTTTAATATTTGTTAGGGATGGAATCAAGAAATGTACCTACACACAATGTTTTTTGGGACAAAAGTGTTTTTCTAAGGCCATAAGGTTCATGTACAAATTAAGGGCTTTCATCGCTGTCAGATTCAGAGTTCTGAATCATTCAAAATATGATCAGTGAGATAACAATGGAGCAATGTGGCGTAGGACCGATCGTTTGGCGTCTTGGAGCTGAAATGATAATGGCTATTACAACAAAGGCTGGGTACACATATCGTAGAAGTTCATGTAAAGATCGCACACGCCTAACATAAAATTGATATAGCTACATACAGCTGTCTAAATAATACGCCACAGAACCCTAACAGTTCGTGTGGGCGGCACTATCCGACCAAAAACAGGCGATTTTTCGCCGTAGAAAATATATCAAGCAATCTTTAACAGACGTCCTTATTTAGTCTGCGGCTCCCTCGAGTGTATCGCCGCAAATGCCGCGCATTAACTTAACGCGAGCTAATATTTCTGTGGATTTTTTTCCAACCGTTGACAGTGGCGCTTATTCGCGGCCCTCGGTTGGAAATAATCGCCGTCCGCCCCGGGCGGACAATGTATCGAAATTAATATCCGGCCAGAGCGGAGGACAATTTGTCCGCCCGGAATGCGGATAATTAAACCAGCCGCTCGCTTACATGGAGCTAAAAAAAAATCCGCAAAGAAGTTAGAGTGCAGCCGAGGTAGTTTTACGTGGAATTATGTTGGAAAATTGTGGGCTTAGTTGCCGGCTTCCGAGAATTATGGGGCTGTTGTATGCGTTATTCTGGATTTACGTGGAAACAAATGACAATGAGAATAAAGAAATAGGAATAAGACTGAAAATACTATACTTATTAAAAAAATAAATTATATGGTTGGCTAGTTAAAATGTTCACTATATATTTCTCGAGTAAAAAGTAGGAAATATTGGCCAAAATTCCAAAACAAGTACATAAGCATGTGTGTAATGGGTATCAGAATCAACGAAGGTACCACAAAGCATATACTTTTTTTTATATAATTTTAGTTTAAGACAGGCACGCAGCCCGGACGGCCTAAGCAGTCACTTGCAGTCACTGTATCCTATTCCATGGACAACACCTACTCTCCTTTAAGCCACATAGTAAAACATCTTCAAAAATTAAAACATCTATTGAGTAGCGAAATGCGTAGTACATTTTATGTACCAGATCTCATCGCGACGCAACGAAGCGTGGTTTGCATAATGTATTGAACGCGCAGATTCCAGCTTTGTCTGCTTATTTACAACCTGCCCGTGTGTTCTCGGAGAAATTGGGTTCATGAAAAGGCATATAAATAATCTTTACTTTGAATCTCAGCCGATTCGCTGTTGGTTTTATAGAAGGGCTTGCATATTTTATTTTTAATACCCGTATTTGTTTTTACGTTCGTAGCTAGCATTTGACTACAATTTTTTGTGCGGAGGAGAATGCATTTAAAGTTGATTTCAATTTTAAATGCATGTTCGCCTCTAAGATTTTTTTTATTGCAATGTGTAACAAGACAAGCAGATCGTAGACCTGATGGTAAGCGCCATGTCTGCTCTAAAACAGTTCAGTTTCAGTGCCAAACAGTAATTATTTGTCTATATGTCATGGATTGATTCTACCCCCGGATTTGGACTTGATAGTTACTGCTAAGCACCTAAAGGCCCACTACCCAACAAACTCCCCCGGTTTCCCTTACCTATCTGAGAGGAAGAAGTCTATGGCGACCTTGTGGTGATGGACCGGCCCATCCCCGGGTACCCCAGTTTGATGCAAGAGGCAAAAATAAGGTTTCTCGGTAAGTTGTAAAGGAATCTAAGTTACTCTTGACCGGTTTTTCTTTTAACAATATTCCTTTTTCGTTTCAGAATAAGATCATTCACGGAGCTCGGTTCTGCTATGTTGATTTTACAACGATCTCTCTTCTAACTCTAAGTAGAGTAGTTCAAATTAAATAAAAGTGAGGAAATGTAGCGCTATTTCCAATTCTTGTTGTTTTTTATTTAAGAAGACGGCAAAGGAAGGTTCGCTTCACCTGACAAGTTTAAGTTTTGCTTTGGGATACTTGGCAATGTCCGGGTATATAAAGTAGTTTGTTTTTCAAATAATACATTTGAGATTGATACCTAAACAGAGAAACTCTTTTTCAACTTGTGTAATTTTATCCAAAATAGAAAAAAAGACAACATTTGATCTCCCTCATCAAAGACTAAATAATCTTAAATTCTCGTATCAAAAGCACTGTGTTTCGTATATATTTGGAACAGTTACTAATATATAAACTGTTTTTATCATAACAGGATTTACGTTTGCGAAAATAACTTAGGCAAACATTATTCATTCATTCGCTTTCCGTCGGCCGTTAGTGTTATCGGCAACCGTTTTCTGCGCCATTGATTTCGAAAAATAGCAATGATATCTTAACTACGTAACATGTGGGGGCTCTCCCCCATGATATAAAAAACGGAGTGCTGCGTACAAAAAATAATTCGGTAGAAAAGCAACGAGGCGTCGTAGGTGGCTCGCTAGCACGTCTAAACACGCCCATGCACTTCTTATCATGACAGTGGAAAGGCACTTTTTCATTTTTCCTTTGTTCCTCGACGGTCAGATTTTTTGCTAGTACCAGGCTGTCTCTAAGGGCGCCCGCATAGTGGAAAAGTCACGTGATTTAGAGACGACAAAAATGTTATTTTTGTTACGAACCGTGTGTGAACGTTACTTGTGGGTTTGCGTGACATATTTTCCTAGTGTCGAGGATGACAAATGGGCAGATAAATCATAGCGAAAGCGAGCTTTTCTTTTAAAAGTTTTATTTCTACGTATCCGTGCAAGTTTTTCTGTTACGAGTGACGCCGTCATTTATTTCGTCTGATTTCGTTTGATACGTTAGACACTGTTCTTGTTCTGAGGTTAGACAGGTCGGAATCTCGGTATGATCTTTCGTGACAACAGCCCTGGGAATCAAATGATTTGATATATTACGGTCGTTAATATAAAGTATTATTTGGAAATGTTTGTTTTTTACGATACTGAAGTATTTTGACGGTTTTAGGTCCAATCCGACACCAAAGATATTCTGTACAAGATCTTTTTACGACACGACTTAAAAATCACAGAGCATTTAGGCTATGTTCAGAACTAATCGGTATAACAAACTCTATAGTGCAGTCATTGAAGCGAAAAATACGGTCTTACCTCCGATTTTTTTTACTGTGAACCGATTTGCATGAAATTTTGGAATTAGGCTCATCTTACCCTTAACTTCAAAATTGAAAATGATCTGAACTACGCCTATTATTTTTAAGGGGTGTAAACAAACTCTTAATGGAAAAATTTACATTAAGCCATTTTATCGCTAGAAAACATAAGTTTTTGGACCATAACTACTTCAATTTTCATGCTATCACAATTTATAAAAAACCATTGTAAAGGTAATTAAGAGAGCTACAACATCGTATATTGCAATATATAGCTAAAAACCTTTTTCTAAAACGGTGAAGGGTTAAAGGGCTTAAGAGAGACTGTGATTGCGCTGCCACGCGCTCTTTAAACAATCATATCTCCGTCAATTTTTGTTTGACAGAAAAAACAAAAAAACCAAATTGTTTGTCAGAAAAATACCTAAATTTTTAATCTGTACACTTTTATACGTATCTGTCGTCATTTTTGAGATATTATGAAAATAAAGTGGGTTTTTTAAAAATTTGAAATTTTGATTTTTTATGTAATCGTGACTTTTTTGAAAAATATGTGTCCTGAAGCAGCCAAACTGATACTATCTATCAAACTCTTCATAATAAAGTTATTTCTAGGCGGAATACGATTAATTTAAATTTTGGTGGAAATGGCACTTATGAAACCCATTGATTTTAAAGAAAAAACATTAGATGCTCCCCTTATTTGCGATACAGCTCACTTATTTTACGTGCAAAAGACTTTTAATAGTGCTCATTTTAAAGCTTATTTCAAGCACTACAAAACCCTTTTGTATTAGAATGCATAAAATGCATCTGCTCGCCGCTAGATGGCATTGACCACATCGATTAAATTTCAGACAAAATAAAAACGGCTTTGATCTTTATTATCTAGCTTAATATTGCACTTAGAATACTTTATAAAAATTCAAATTGTTCATTGTTTTACCTGCTACAATTTTGGTTTTATAAAATTTTCGATAAAACGTATATTTTTGGAGATATTTGCAAAAAATCGATGAAATACGTGAAAAAATTGCGAATTTTCAATTGCCAATAACTTGAAAAGTATTGAATTTTTTGAAAAACTGTATAGATGATTTTTTGCTTAAAATTAGGCCTTTTATCGATATCCGAGGTTATTTTGATAAAAAAATAATTCACCCCCGAGAAGGGGTGGCAACCACCCCCATGGTGGTTGCGGAGTTCAAATCATTTTCACTTTTGAAGTTAAGGGTAAGATGAACCTAATTCCAAAATTGTATGCAATTCGGTTCACAGTAAAAAAATTCGGAGCTATAATGCTTCAATGACTGCACTACTAATGATTAGTAACGTCAAGATAATTTTTTGTTATGTGTACCAAATATTTTATAGTTTAAAAACTATTGTGATTCCAATTTCGATTTCTAAAATTACTTAGTTTCATCTTTAAATATCTTATGTATAAAAAGCGTTAGGTTGAATTTATTATCCAAACTTGTCATTTCCAAGCGCTCGTACAAAAGAACAAAAGATTTATTATTATAAATACATTTTTAAGAATTCCAGACAAAATCGTCTCGTTGTAGAGAGGTGAAGGACCATGTGGCCTCCAACTTCCAAGGACTTGAGATTTGACGCCGGCGGAAATTAGCATTTTTGTTAACCGTTTTTCCTTTTTGTCCTCTGCTTTCAAGATAAAATATGTATCGCAAGTATTGTGATATACTACTTCGAAAGTTTTTGAGTTAATACTATCCAGGATTCCTCTGCAAAAATCCATAGGTTAACCAAAAAGTTTTTAATAAGAATGAAACATTCCGAAAAGGTAAAATACGTTTGATGTGAGCAATAAAAAAATACTTTGACAAGCACATAATTTTGGCAGACATTTCTTTTAGTGTCAGTCAACAGTAAAGAAAAACTCTGAAAAACTACAAAACACAAGATATTTAATTAAAAGTAAAAATGTACAGAAATGTATATCAACGTGGTATGTTAACAGTATTTTTTAGCGTTGGCTCTAAACCTCTGAATATTTGGGAGACGCACACACAAGATGGCTATATTACTAGGTTTCTGGATCAAGACATTAAGTCCATGGTTTTAGAAATAGGTGGAACTAATGTAAGCACAACGTACATGACTTGCCCAAAAGGCAACACTGTTTTGGGGATAACTATGCCCTTTTTGGTCATGATAGTTAAGAATCTAAAGAAGTATTTTACGTTTGAAGTGACAATTCTCGATGAGACAGGCACTCGACGAAGATTCCGAGTTTCGAATTTTCAAAGCAGCACTCAGATCTTACCTCTGTGTACGGTAATGCCTATAGGCCTTTCTGAAGGCTGGAATCAAATTCAGTTCAATTTGGCGGAGTTTACTAGACGCGCTTATAAAAAGCAATTTGTTGAAGTTCAGAAATTGAAAATAAACGCTAACATACGCTTGCGAAGAATATATTTTACAGAAAGGTTAATTCCTGAAGATCAGTTACCACCAGAGTACAAATTATATTTTCCTCTGGCTAGCAAAGGAGCTAAAGGGAAAAAAGCGATAGGACCTGATGCTAAGGACAAAGAGAATGTTGAAGCAGCTGCGCCTCAAGCGGCTCCACCAGTGGATGAACCAAAACCTGAAGAAAAAAGGGGAAGTAAAACAGAAGTAGTGAAGGCAGGTTCCAAGGTATCCGTTCATTCGGTAAAGAGGAGTCCTTCAAAACCAGGGTCTAAGGCGAAGATGGAAGGCATCCCTGAAGGCGCAGCACCACCAGGTAGTAAGAGGCCTTCGGTTGTGAGTATATCAGCGACTATTGCGGAAGGTGCTGCTGAGACGGGAGAGCCTGAGGGAGAAAAAGCCCCTGCTGATTCTGAAGGAGCTCCTCAAACGGAGGAAGCTCCTCAGGATCAAGGAACACCTACCACTGAAGCAGAAGCGCCAGAGGCAGCACCTACTACAGAAACTGAGGCAAGCGAATCACCCACGCCTGTAGAAACCGAGGCACCTCCACCAGAATAAATATTTTTTTTAGAATTGAAAGTTGCTCCACAAATATTGTTTAATTTTTTTCACTACCTATAACGTTGAGGTTGAGAGTAAACAGTTGTATTATGGTAATCACTATACTGAAGCTTGGTACGAATGTTAATATGAGTAATTATTAGTATTTTAATTTTATTGTTTATTATGTTATTGCTATTAGTGAGATATTAAAGGTAGTCTATAATATCATGTTGTTTTTCTTATAAAACATTATATTTTTTTTTAACAAAAATTATTCAATTAGGCTTCAAATTAGAAGACGGTAACCATACCAAACTTGTTACATGTTGGAAGTTTGGAGTTAAGATTTATAAGTTATACTTACAAGTATTTTGTGTAACGTGTATTCTGCAATTTTTATTTTATTCATAAACTTAGATTGTGTTTTCCTGCTGATCATCTTGTTTTAATTGTTGAGAAGTCTACACCAGCGGTCACGGGGTCGGTCCCCGCACGTTACAAACATTAGTGTACATGAAGTGTACATAAATAATTAAGTACATAAGTGTACATAAGTAGTATACATAAGTGTACATTGAACATTTATAATAGGGTGGTATCTTTTTTTATTCATATTATATTTCATCCAAGTTGAAGTGGGACTGGGCGGGTCATGTGTGTAGGATGGGACTTGAGCGCTGGGCCAAAGCCGCTACCACTTGGAAACCTGATGGTGGAAGACGGCAAAAAGGCAGGCCAAATAAACGGTGGAGGGACGAACTCGACTTCTTTTGCCGGGATTGGCAGGATCTAGCTTTGGACACGGTCAAATGGAAAAGTATGGGGGAGGCCTTTGCCCAGCAGTGGGACAATTTATAGGCTATTTAAAAAAAATAAAAAAATATATATATATTTCATGTTTATATATTTTTTCCATAAAAACTTTTTGGTTCACACAAGCACATCATTTTCACGGTGAAATTTAAAAAATCACGTTTGACAAGCGTTGCATGTCATTTAAGTGACAGGTGTAGAGTTGTAAATAAAAAACTTGTTTTTATAATAATTGTGTCGGAAACAGTAGCAAAATGTTTAAAAATACATATCAGAACGGCCTGTTGTCAATATTTTATAGCTGCGGCTCCAATCCCTTAGCCATTTGGGATATGGAAGTAAAAAATGGCCATATCAAGCGACTCACGGACAACGAAGTGAATTCAATAGTTCTTGAAATCGTTAGCACGAATGTAGCAACCACTTTTATTAGTTGCCCGAAGAGAAATCAAGTTTTGGGAATTAAACTACCGTTTTTGGTGATGATTGTCAAAAACTTAAAGAGATATTTCTCTTTCGAAATTACGATACTCGATGACAAAAACATGCGAAGAAGGTTCAGAATTTCCAACTTTCAATCTACAACGAAGATCAAACCGTTCTGTACTACCATGCCAATCGGTCTTTCGGGAGGTTGGAATCAGATACAGTTTAACTTATCCGATTTCACGAGAAGAGCTTATGGAACACAATTTATAGAAACGCTTCGTGTTCAAGTCCATGCAAATGCACGTATAAGACGGATATATTTCAGCGAGCGTTTGTATACTGAAGAAGAGTTGCCTCAGGATTATAAGCTGTATCTGCCTTTAGAAAGGAAGAAGAAGGCCAAAGGCAAGGAAGAGAAGAAAGAAGCAGCTGCGGCTACGCCAGCTCCACCACCAGTTGCTGCAGAGCCACCACCACCGCCGGCACCTGAACCGGTACCCGAAGCTCCAAAGGAAGAGCCTGCAGCAAAAGAAAGTGCAGTAACAGTTACCCCAGCAACAACAGAAGCAGACGAAGAGAAACCTGCTGAGGTTGTTGAGGAAAAACCTCCAGAAGAAGCAACGGAGGCTCCTGCAGCCGAGGAGGCTCCAGCTGAGGCTCCCCCTGAGGCTCCCGCAGAAGCAGAAGAACCACCCCCTGCAGAACCAGAGGCCCCCACTGAAGAGGCACCACCACCACCAGAAGAAACTCCAGCGGAAGAATAAATACCGGTCACGTTTTGGAATCGCTTATATTTTGTTACGTACGTTTAGTCCTAAAGTTTGTAGTTTTATCGTTAATAATATTATTTTTTTCAACAGTTTACGTTTTATTTGATGTTTTACTAATTAGATTGTTAAAGGAATAGTAATAAAATATTTGTTCTTCTTGTTACTGAGGTGTATTTATTCAATATCGTATAGTAATTACATTGTTTTTGTTACTATCACTATAATTATTTTATTATTTACAGCGCGATAGCTACATACTGAGTCCTTGAAAAACCCCACCGTTTTATTGGTGGGGATTTTAGGAAAAAAAACTAACAATCCCCACTGGTAGGGATTTGTCGGTGGGGATTTTCGGAATAAACCATTATTAATAGGTAGGTACCTATATTTTTTGCTTGAAGGAGTACCTATGTCAACATATAACCTCTTATAACGATCTTTTACGAAGAAAATATTCCTAGAGCAGCTAACTATTTTCTCCGGCCTCCTAGTCCGAAGACACGTGTCTAAACATCTAATAATACCTATCAAGAGCGAACAAAAAATATAACTTTTTTTAATTTCCTTCAGTTGGCAGACAGGCACGCAGCCCACCTGATGGTATGAGGCCACTGCGACCTATTCCATCAAGGGACACTTCACCAGGAAGCGTCGCTTCATGTGCTGCCAGACTACAGGCTCACCTGATTTTCGAGCCTTGGATTTCAGGTGTACTGGTTCCCACATTAAGTCTGCCGGAACACAGCCAGAGCTGTAATGGCGCAGACTTCGCCTGAGGAGGTGGTAGCTAGCCAGTACTTACCTATAAGTATATTGAACTTTTTAGAAGGCAAAGGAAGCATCGACAACGTTACGCACGCACGATACAACTCGTAAACGTTAATTCGTCCGAACAAAAAAAACCACAGCCATTTGCCAAACCGAAGTGGCTGCGTGGGCATTCAATATGCAAAAGCGGCTCATAAAATTGTACCATCGGCGGTATGGCCGTCTCTTTTAATAGTTTATGCTTTGGTCTATGGCGCGAAATTCCGCCCATTATTTAGGGGCTGTGCCCGTCAAACCGACTGTACAACGGATTTATAGCTTCGGTTTGCGCTGCTCGCTTATTTCAGCACGATATTATATAGGATTTTGAAAACTCATCAAAAATTAACGCAGGGTTTGGCTTGATTCATGCAGCCTGTTTGGCGCAGTGTCTTTATGGTTATCTGTTCATGAATGGTGTCAATCAGCGTCAAACTGGGTTGTTGATTAAATTACAAAGTAACGTCGTGGTTATTATCTAATGAAATTGCCGTAAAGTTTAAAACCTGGTTTATTTTTAACAACCGAGCATAAGTTTTACAATCAGTTACTCAGTCAAAAAGGTATATCAATCAGAATTGCAATGCTGAATCCTGAATCTTTGAACACTCTTTTATGTCGGTTCAATGCTATGTTTATTTTATAGCGCAAAAAAGTAGACTTACCCAATGTGTAGTAGTAGGTACGCGTAGAAGTTGCCCTACGAAGAAAAATAATAGTTCGGATATTGCCTTACCTAAAACAAAAACAAAGAAACTTGTTAGCTATAGTCATAAAAAGTACGAGTATTATATTGTATGAGTGGTTGTATGTATGTATAATTTACAAAATTATATTTCATTCCTATTCGGGGATGGAACTTGTGACCAAAAGCACAGCTGTCACTTCAACATGTAATATACCAATAGCCCGACCAATAAAATAAAAAACCTCGCCATATTACGGAAAAATATTGGAACTAATTTCTTCAATTGGCAACAATCAAATATAAGAAACGAATAAGATCTTATTTCTTATTGCTCTCTGTCAAAGTGTGATGTCAATTGTCAACCGTGCCTTGTTACTATTGGATATTGTGAGTTATTTGTGAGTATAACCATAGCAACCAAGTGTTGCTATAACCATAGCTAATGAGGCGCCTCCAGAGCAGGTTTTTTTTATTTTCTTTGTCAGGCTATACCAACCACTGCCCAACCAAAGTAGTCAACAACATAAATAATTCAATACCAAATAGATATAACTTCCCATCACTTGTCTTATCGGAAAGCCGAAAAAATAACAACAATATTCTTTCCCGACTTCAAAGTAAGGAAAATATGATCCAGTAAAATATTACAGCAACAAATATCTGTTGGTAGGGAACTATGATTAAAGAGTACATTAAAAGCCTTATAATGTAATAGAAAATTTCTTTTTAGGTCGGCACTGAAATATTCGGCGTCTGAGTACTTAGGAAAAATGTTATCTAGGAAATTGGTTTAGTGTCTTATGATAGTAATATTTTTATTTTAGATAGGATGGTAGACACGCAAACAGTTCATCTAATAATGGTAAGAGGCCAGTACATACTGCGGCTTATTTATTATTAGGTATTATTTTTTATTGAAATGTGTAACAAGACGAGCAGATCGTACACCTGATGGTAAGCGCCAAGTCTGCCCTTAGACAGTTAAGTGCCAAACAGTAACTAAGCATTTACTGTATGGCACTGCCCTGCGCCCGTTACACAGAAACGATAGTTATTGGGTCTTCTATACCTGGGTATAGGACTGGGTACTGAAGCTAGTGAAATTACCAGTAATTTCACTAGCTTCAGTACCCTTTCTCCGAAACACAGAAGTGCTTGACACACTTCTATTTCACGGAAAAATATCTGGCACTGCGGTGGTACCCACCTAGACGGTAGTTACAATATGTTACTACTACTACTTGTAATATGTTACTACTACTACTACACTGAAGGTTACTTTGATTTTTGAACCTTTGATAGCAAAGTTTCCCACATAAATATGGCCGAAACACAGCCAGAGCTGGTATGGTGGCAGTTTTCATCTGTGGGCTGTGGTATTTTGCTCGGACTCTTAGAACTCAATGGAATAAGCAGTGGCTGTCTAGCTTTCCATCAGGTGCGCTGCGTGCTTGTCTGGCAACAGATGAAAAGATATCGTGTTTAGTATAACTCGCGGCACGAAAGTTTAGCACTGACCGTTATGCGCAGAAGTCAAAAATAAGGGATTTTGGACCTTGCGCCATACCACTAACATGCGCAGCCGTAACGGTCAGCGCTAAACTTTCGTGCCGCGAGTTATTGTATAGTTCATCGTAAATTAGTGAAGACATCCGTAATTTGGTCGGGAACCAATACCTAAAGCTCACGGCGTTAAGACGGTCCCGTACTTGAACTAGCTCTCCACCGAAGCATTACTATATAATTGTATATGCCATATTCAGTAATATTATCCAAAACGTATTCGTGGTCTTAAATTTATACATAATGTATACATAACTGAACAGTAAGTTAGCGCGGCATAGGCGGCGATAAATCAAGTAGCTACGAAACTGCTTCGGGTTTGGCTCAAGCCACAAGAGTTTAGCGAGGGGTTAATTAGTTTCACTCCCTGGATGGCCTCAGGCATGGGACCAAAGAGTAACCAATGCGACCTAGAGGAACCCGATGGGGTTTAGTGGGTAGTCCGCACTCTGCTGGAGACCCACACCCCCTGAGGATGTGCGTCAACGCATTCCCCATCGCAAAAAAGGGGTACGGTCAACGGCACATCACGGTAAACACTTGCAGTTCGATAATAGCACTTATGCCCCCGACATAAGGTGGTACAAAGTCCAAAGTGTCTGACGTGCTTTTGACTGTACATTAGTTTGAAGATTTATATATAAGTGTCAGTCAGTATTATTTACTTCGATTTGGCAGGTCCAATTATTACATTCAGGAGCTAACATGGCCAATCAAATCCCATACAAAGTAAATAAAAAGATAGCATACAACGTTTTTCATAGGTTAGTTAAAAGCAATGCTAATAAAAATATTACGAAACGAAAACATGTTCCACATTTTATTTCGTACCCAATCAACTCTGAAGGACGTCAAATAAACTTGGAAACATAATGGCTGTATCTTCCAACGTGTTATTGTAAAACCGCGAACGTAGCTCGTTCTATACCAACTTTACGTCGCCACCAAAGGACGTACTTAAACTGGACATAATAGCGGCGGCGTCTATGTAGCTTCGCGATATAAATTTAACGTCTTCAGCCGATCGCAATGCGACTCGAGGGACTTACACGTGTTCGTAATACCGTGACCCAGTTCATGGGTTTTATCCGGGAAATCTCTAATAGCCCGGTACAGCTGATGCAAATGCGTCGATACTGCAGCGGCTGTTTGTCTTGCTTATGGTCTATATTTACTGTGGGAATTAGTTACTAGATAGCACACTATCAATATACTTTCTATCGATAGTTTATAGGATAAAGTTTTTCCTAAGCAAGCGCGCTTCATCGTAGACCGCATAGTTGTTTGACATCAGGTAACTTTATGGTCAAAAGCTGGATTAGTTTCAATACAAAAAGTGTTGCAATAATCGGAATATCGACAGGACTATTGATGGGTCAGTCAATCGTCAATCGTACATATAGCTTGATATCGTTTGGTATACTGATACTAACATTCATTTGAGATATCTATGGTTTCATACGCAGTTCAACTTGGCCTGTATCCGGGGAATCTAATAGCCCATCTGATGCGACTGCATCGATACTGCAGCGACTATTCATCTTGCATTTAGTGTATATTTGCCGCGGGAGTTGCGGCGTACGGGCAATATCGGTTGGAACGGACGAAACGTATTGCTTGCGTACGGGCATATATTTTGAATTCACGCAGCGCAATTGCGTGAATTTGTATAGAGTTTATGCGGTTATTCGGTTGCTACACATTAAAATAAACTTAAACGGATGCATAGATGTTATTCATTTTGGTCCAATTTTGGCCGGACAATAAACAAAAGTACATAGTTTCTGATGCCCTCCGTCTGCTGTATTAATGCATAACTAAGGACAAAGATATTTCATAATATATATTGTAAAGCACAAAATTAAAAATCATAATATAATATGTTATATACATTTGGTACTTAACAATTGTTCACATTTACAGACATACCTTTCGCATATACCTAATTAATTACAAATACAATATTTGCATGGATTGCTTTGCGTACTTTACGTAATGAAACGATTTCAAACTGCATAAATGCCCCACTTTTATGGCTTGTACCATTCCTCAGCAAACTGGAGCTAAGCGAACAACCCGCAGTTGGCTTCCCGTAAAATTTAAGCGCTAATTTACTGCTGCATTATTAACCAGAGAGCAAAAATTGGTCATAAATAAAAAGTCTGCAAAGTGAATATGACGAGCAAATAAGCTTTGCTAAGCGCTCGCTTAAGTTTGAAATATTAACAGCATTGTTGCTTATCAGCGTTTTTGTATTATTAAGTGGTTTAATTTTTTTTATTAAAGTTAAGTTCTACTTGAAGACAACCTAAGAGAGTTTTTCTTAAGTTAGTAAGTTTGTTGTGTATGAAATAAGGTACGATTCCGGGTCTTAGAGCTAAATTAAAAATTGTTAATATTAATAAATCTATTATGGAACGCATTGCAACAACAGTCAAAGAGCATAAGAAAAGCATAAGATTTTAATGATGGCTAAAGTTCCTTTTTTTCATTTCGTAATTTTATTTTACTTTTATTATTTTTGATGATGTCTTATTGCGTTTGAAATCTCAAGCTTAGAGCAAATAACATTAAGAGTCACAAAGCGTAAATATATTATTATAGAAAATATTAATAAAGGCACTCGAGCGAAAGCAAAAATGCGATCTGTGTTTGAGAAATTCAGCATAAGTTTTGATCGACCAAAGGCTTGACCCCTCGGTCACTACTTGGTACTTATAGACCAAGGAGGCATTCATATAATAGAAAGCAAAATAAAAATCCACTCTTTTATATAACACAACGCCAGCAAAGATTACGAATCACCCATCACATCAGTCTGACAAAACACAGCCAGCCAGACCACATCGACTTAATTGAACCGATCCATTGTATCAAGAACGGCATTTATTGCTGTGATGACAACAACCTTGCTCTCTCCGTCTTACTCCTACGAAACGACAGAGACGGAACAACATAATTCGTTTAGTTGCCCACACTGTTAATACAACAGTGACGGTAGAGTAATAAATTATATTTTCTGCCATTTCAGCTCCCTTTGTTTTATTTGTGCGATCACCCGGAAAGTTTCAATGTCGTCAGACAAATTGCTTAAATAATTCATAGCAAAACAATATAAGATGACGTAGCTCAAACCATGAAATTTATTGCTATACTATATATCTACCCGCACCGCCCACATATACTTTTAGTAATAGCGAGATATTTCTTTCCTACACTTTCATCCAATATTATGAATTAGTTTTTTATTGTATCCAAGAGCCTTAATCTTAAATTTCATGTTTGTAATCAAAAAACATAAGTCATGTTCTGTTTGAATATAATTTCCCAGAGACATATTTTAGAGAGTGCCTCGTGGTTATTGACCGGCCCGTACCTGGGTAAAATCACGTGCATTAATATGTTTACAAGTAAATTAAAAATAAATATCTCTCTAGATAAATAAATATATCTGGACATTTATGTGCCATTTACACACAGCGCCATCTAGCCCCAAACTAAGCATTAGCTTGTGCTATTTGTGCCGGACAACGGATAAACATTACATATATACCTTTTTTAAATACATACATATTATACATAGAAACACCCAGACCGATACAAACAGACATGTTCGTGCACACAAATGTTTGTACCGTGCGGGGATCGAACCCGCGACCTCTGGTGCATTAGCCGACTTCGACCATTACACCAAATGGCTCGTAATGGACCTCTTCCTTAGCCTAAGACTCCACAATATGTATACATTTCCTTGTACATACGTTACTTTACTCTGGCCTGGTGCGTGGCAGACTGGGATGGCACCGAGGCTGATATATCCACAATATAATTTATTTTTTTGGCGTAGCTGAATCTTGCCTACGACGCCATTATTAGTACAGCAGACACAATATCTAAAACCAAAGTTTAAAAGCTCATCGCTCATTTACCTACAAAATAAACAGCGTAGTTATCTTCACGCTACATAAAGCGGGTCGTGTCCACCGTCGGTCGTATTTTAAAAAGGCTTGAAGCGCTGCGGCTGGCCGATAACACTGCCTATCGGTTATTTACTGGCCGCGGACACGACTTTGGACTTTTTGTACCTTCCAAGTCGCGAGATATGGTCCATAAAGAATTTTGTATTTTTTTTTAATTAAAAAAAAGAGATATTGGCGAGATCGTCCCGTTTGTTTACTACAGTCTATGGTGTCGGAATATTAGTTTTATAATCTGTGGTTGGAATGTACTCACGAGCAATATTTAAGCATGTGCGGTCTTAAGTGATTGTGATAAAGTTTATATTTGAATAAGATAATGTAACTGTAAAACACCGTTAGTGACTTTTGTAAAAAATATCATTTAAGAGAATACATGATATTATATTACTGAAGAGATAAAATAATAATATGTTATCAATGCCCATATTTGAAAACTTAAAATTTTAAACTAAAGATGACATTTGTTGACTTATCATTAAGATTATATAGTCAATTGACGTCATTTATATGCTAACAAATTATTATAAAAGTCGTAACATGTTATTATAGTGAAATACATTTTTTTTATCGCAGTAAACAGTGAAATGATCTTGAAATACCTCTATCTCTTTTTTCAAAGAGCATGTTAAATTATTCACCCTTGTTTTTCTGTCTGTACACGGAATTGTAGCACACACTCGACTAATTTGTTTTTTCTTTGAAACAGTGCACACCCAGTGTTCCGTTGCGGTAATCGAATCTGCATTCGCAAGTGCGCAGTAGATTCATTAATTTGGCTAAGTGTTGCGTACGGACAGCAAATAAAAAGTATCCGCCATGTTGGATTGCAGTTTTGAGACAAGATTGAATGAAAATCTGAGCCATGTCTGTGTCTTTGCGTTTAAGGTGTATTGCGATTTTGTAGACGTATTTTCCGGGACGTATTTTCTTCATTAAACACAAAACACAAAAAGTCGACCTATAAAACACATCCAAACTACTGTTTCAGCTCTCTTTAAACAGTACATTTTGCATTAATGAGATTTTCTCAATTAATTTTCATTGAACACAAGCTAGCCACAATCACCTTTCCTCATTTATGAAAACCGACTCAAGAAAACACATCCAAACGTTATACTATAACAAACTTATCACCGCAACACGTTATCGAAACTGCTGTCTCAGCATTCTTCTAACCATACAATAACATAGATGACATTTAAAGATAAATACCAGTATGTATTGATGAACTTACAAAAGCAGGACAAACACGATTCACTCTTAACGAACACAAGCCACAATCACCTTTCCACATTTCGAAAATCGTACTAAAAAAGTCGACTCAAGAAAACACATCCAAACGTTTCCACTAACAAACCTATCACCACAACTGAGCTAAAAAACATCCTCGACCGTCCTCGAAACGGTTCTCTATCTGCTGACGGTACATTTATTCCAGAACCGGGGCACGTCCACTCGGACCGTACTTTGGACGGATTATACTCCCTTTGTCGTAAATTTTACGACTTCAAAAATTAGGAGCCGTGAGCTGACTAGAGCCAGTCCGACACGTTTAGTGGTAATTGTTTTAGCCCAGCTTTGCGGTCAGTCGGTAATTCAATATAGTTTGTTATCGGTTCCTTGATTAGGTCTGATCAATATGGAGACGCTGTGGTTTATAAGTTTATTGGTTGTGTGGTTTTGACTCGTTGGACGGCTTGAAAGTTCCTTTATACTATAGTCGAGTCATTTTAATAGGCCACATTTGACAGTTCATTTATGCAAAGAAAAGTGCTACTTATGTATATCAGGGAGTAGTCTAATTTTCTAAATAGGTAAATAATTGTATTAATAAGAACTGATATTGTTTTCTTGGGTTTTATTCCTTTAGTAAGGGATATTTTTTTTTGCATAAATGAACTGTCAAATGAGGCCTATTAAATTGACTCTAGCGGTAATTCATTTTTTTTATTGAATGCACTAGCGGTCGCCTCCGCGGTTACACCCGCGCATTATTTCTTTTATCAAATATCCCCTCCTTCCCGTCACATTTCCGGGATCAAAAGTACCTTATGTCACCCGGGGATAGTGTAGCATTCCAACAGTGAAAAAATTATTCAAATCGGTTCAGTAGTATCGGAGCCTATTCAATACAAACAAACAATCAAATCTTTCCTCTTTATAATATTCGTATAGATTATTCAGCCATTCAGGAATTTCTTTTGTGTCTGGTCAGTTTCATCCATAATAATTGATTACAGTGTGCTATAATAATAAAATAGATAAAACTAGCGGCCGCCCGCGGTTTTACCCGCGTGGTTCCCGTTACCGTGGGACTTGATAAAAATCCTTTCTTAGCGGATGCCTACGTCATAACATCTACCTGCATGCCAAATTTCAGCCCGATCCGTCCAGTGGTTTGAGCTGTGCGTTGATAGATATCTATGTCAGTCAGTCAGTCAGTCACTTTAGAGTTATATATATTTAGATTAGGAGTTTGTCGTTTGCTAATTTATACAAAAAAGCTATTCTGATTCAACCCCGAGTTGGTCAGTAGCACTTTTTGAATTTATTAATAATGGTCAGTTCTCATGGGATAACATAAATAGAAGTATTTTTGTTTCACTTTCTAACACGCCGTATCAGAGCAATGGATGCGAATGTATGGGGGTAGTTTAGTAGCTGGATAAAAAAATTGGTTGCCTGTAAAGTCGGTATACGGGCGAAAGTTTTACGTGACAACGACTTTTTATGTCTGTCTCTCTCGCTCTTAGGCGGGACGCGTGCCTCTCACTCGCTCTCATTGTGAGCGCATAACGTGAGCGGAGCGTAACGCAGTTTCTTGAAGTGTCACCCGGCAAACCAATTTATAAGACGTTGTCACGTCAAAATCTTTTTGTCCTGGAGACATAGATAAGTCTCTATTATTCCTTGGAAATACTGGACCAACATACCGCCCACGCGGGCAAACCCACAGGCGAAATTCTAGTTACATAAGTTATAGGCACGATTTGTTTGACCAAGCTACGTCATATCTTTTATTCATGTTAATAAAACTGAACAATATTATACGACTGGTGACGTCCGCAGCTGATATTTATGATCGACCTTGCAATGTCGCATACGAATTCCTTGTACTATAGACTTCAGAACTTCGTACAGAATGAAAGGAAATAATCCAGTGTACCAATGAGGAATTCCAATTAAACTCCTGGAGAACCTGCCAAGTTGTTTCGGATTTTCCGAATACATTTTGGACCCGTGAAAACATGCATTGTATGCTGGTACCACTAGCGAAGATAGCATGATATTACTCGTACATTTTTTTTATACTTGGTACGTGAAAGACACGCAGCCCACCTGATTGTAAGCGTTAATTGCTAACCTATTCTAAAATGTAAGTATTTGCAGTCAATTTCTTTATAGGGTATTACAATATAGGGTGTTTATTAAGCGATAGGATCTAGAACGCGCTATGAATACAGCCCGGCGCGGCTTGTGTACCTTTTTAATATTATACATGGTGTTTTGCATACGCGGGGCCAACTACTTGTAAATATGGGTGAATTTACAACGTTGACGTAGTTTTATTTTGGGATATTTTTATGGCCGCATTTAAATGTGCAATGCATGTTCGGAGACATTAAAATAAATAAATATCAATTAATTTGAGAGCTAGTGTGGCTAAACTAAAGATTAGAGAAGCATAAAATGTGTTAACACATTAAAGGAAGCTTTCTGGTTAAGTGTCCTTTGATGGAATAGGCTGCAATAGATGCATATGATCAAGTGGGCTACGAGTACTTATTCTATGTTTCTGCCAACCTGCCATGTCAACAAAAAATATACACACTTTTTTCTATTATATGCTTTGCCCAAATGTTTTTTATACTTTCGGGCAGATCACAACAAATATTTGAAATTAAAACATAACAGTACAAATCACACTTCGTCACTAAATAAACACAGTACACTGGCGGCCCATGTTCAATTCGAAACGTCAACGAGTCATTAACCCCATTTGCGGTCAGCCTGCGGTTCAATCGCGAATTAAACTCTTAACCAATGTCACCAATTTTGCTTGTTTATTATCTACCAAGGAAATAAAATGAATAAATGAACACATTAAGTGTATTTTTTTTAATCGACGTAACTAGAACACGTAATTATGTTTTATTATATTTTACCTTTCCTAAATCGATTATGGTCAGCAAAATACCTAATTATTTCTGACCTTTCTACTGATTATCAAAATGAAATAAAAATATTATCATTATCATAAGTATTTCTACCGAAAGACGTCCTCTGCTATTACTACCCGTAATGCGCTACCCGGCTTCAGTGGATTCTCGAGGTTATAGTAATTTAGGAAACAAATTATCTGAAACACTATTGTAACTCGAATAAAACACTTTCCTAACTAAAACAAAAGCCGCTATCGCGCTCCGCAAGTGTAATTCGATCAAACGTCATCGGGTCATTAACCCCGTTCGCGGATGGCCGCGGCCACGGATCGCGCGGTTCAATCGCGAAATTAAACAGTCAACCGACGTCATTGTGTTTGCTTGCTCGATATTAACTAAGTGCCGATGCGCAATTACTGCGCTAGGTGTGAAGCGGGCGTGTGACAATGAACGTAAGTGCTTTTGCACTCAGTGTGCATAAGGCAATGTTATTTCGATAGAGGGTACTGACAAAAAATGTATTTTCATCATGATATTACTGTTAACTAGATTTTTTTTACTAATTTGTCAAAGAAATTGTACAATTTATTGCAATTATGCATACTAATACATTTTTGTAATAAACGCATTTGATTTCACCCTATTTGACAGGAAGGCTTGGTTAGTGGTATTTTTTTAAATACATCTTGGACATTATTCACACAGCGCTGTCTTTCCCCAATAGCAAAGCTCTTATTGTTGGTGTCAAACAACAGATAAACTACTCATATACCTTTTTCGTAAGTATATACATTTTATACATACAAACAAACATGGTTCATGCACACAAATGTTTGTAGTCTACGTGGATAAAACCCCAACCAATACTAACAATAGCCAACTTCTTAACCATTGTACCAAATCAGTGGTATACGCACTCGGACCAATTTACATTCAAATAAGACGTTATCCATTCAACCACAGAGTACCTTATAATAGAGTCATCAGTTAGATCGCCGTTCAGCGCCATCTCGTGAAACCGGAAGAAATTACATTTTTCAATATCTATATCTATAGCTACACCATTGACTAATATATATAACTACACTATACCTACGTGCCTGTATATAGGTATACATATTTTATGATTTAATTTTTATTGTTATATTTTAAACTAAAATAGGCATAAATAAAACAACAAATCTAACTATTACAATGTTTATTTATTTAAAACAAAGAATCTAAGTTCAAAACACAAGGCAAAGGTCGATAGGCAAAGAAATCGGAGTCCGGAAAACGAGGCGATGGGTCAGAGTGTATGGGGCGCCGGAGAGATCGGAGTCCTAAATTCAATGCACTGGTCAGCGAGGGAATAGATAAATCGGCGTCCAGGTGAAAAAGCAGGGTCGTTAAATAGAAAAAACCACAAGAAAAAGCAAAATATCACATTCGTGTCACGTAACGTAAACAAACGGTATTGACATTGACACTATTGACAGATAGCCATCCATGATTTTTCCGCTATGTCAATATATGAACGTTCCGTTCCCCCCAGATTCTGCATATTTAAAGAAATTTACTGAAATTTCTTATGTATTAAAGGAAACAAAAGAATTTAAAATAACAATTATTAATAAAATATGCGATACAATGTGTTCTGTAAATTTAGTTTATCTATTATTTTTAAGTTTTGAGAATAATAATGAAATAAGAAATTGCGTGAAATGTCTCGCAAATTTGTCGCTAACGCCATCTAGCGATATAGGAAACTACTAAAGAGAGCTAATCCTCCTCCATACAAAACTTCAAAGTATAGAAGTGAAAAGACCCTGCATTCAACCTTTATCCAATCCGGGGCTTATTAGCAACAAATCAAACCCCGGCATAGTCCGGGGCTTACGGGAGTTATTACGGGTCGCGTGGGCGATAACATTAGTCCGGCTAGTTCCCGTAAAAACAAGCATAAATCACTCCACTAGTGCGTAATTGCGGTTTAATTTGGAGGAGAGGAGCCTAGAGGGCGCTCGTGTGATTTGATTGTGTGTAAATTGCGGGTTGTTTTTCATCAGTTAACACGGAGCCTTAAAAAACCCGGAGGTCGTGGGTTCGATTCCCGCTTAGGGTCTGGTTGGTGGTAGGGCTTTTTTAGAGTCCAACTGGCTAGCTACCACCCCTACAGGTGAAGTCTGCCATAACAGCCCTGACTGTGTTCCGGCTATATTATTTTGGGAGCCAGTTCACTTGAAATTAATGGCACGAAGATCAGATGAGCCTACAGTCTGGCAGCACATTGAGAAACGCTTCCTGATGACGTGTACCTCAATGGAATAGGCCGCAGTAACCGCTTACCATCAGGTGGGCTGCGTGCCTGTCTGCCAACTGACCTAGTATAAAAAAAAACCTGAGCCCTCGCTCCTTTGTAGGTGTCTCGCTGTATGTTCATTAATTAAAAAATAACTTCCCAGCTTAATCCTTTAACGTAGATAAATGCGCACATCCCTAAAGCCACCTTCAGTTAAACGATCCGTCAGTCATATAATACAAAAGTTCCCTCACGATGTATAATTGAAAAAGTTAACACTTTATACTTACACAGCGATCAGAAAAGGCAAATTATTAAACCAATTAAAACTTGGTAACATTAACTGAATCAACGCACAACAAATTCCCTCCTCAAGTTTACTCCTGTGTTGATTTTATTTGATATCACGCCCTTTCCGACACATATAGCTCATAAACTAAGCCTTTCGGAAACTTTGGAAATTACTACACAATACGTGTAACGTTTTGTTGAATACTTTCTAATTAAAAGAAAGAAGTCACAATTTGTAACAAAATAGAACAACCACACTTAAGGGTTATTCGTAAAGTCTTGACTAATGAAAGGGCTATAACAACTTTATTATGTAATTTTGTATCAAATTTTGGTCTAAGCTTTTTTTATACTATGCAACCGCTAATTAACTCGGAATAGAAGATTAAGAATCAATGTTTCTTTAGACAATTTCTTCACTTTTATGCATATGTGAAAGATTTCGTTTATTGTTACTTTCTGTGATATTTTTCAAGTAGTTTTAGTACAAACCGTACTGGCTTTTACACCAGTAGTACGCTACATGCTGTGTGAATTCTTTAAAGAGTAAGATAAACTCGTAGCTCATTTATACAAAAAATTTACCATTGAAGACTTGTAAGAATCCAAGAGGTCGGTTCATGAAAATGTAACAATCCAAGTGTAAGGGAACATAAGGGAAGGTATCAAAAGCGTATCGTAACACCGCGGCCCCGTTCCTAAGCCAGCCATTTGCCGCTCGCGTCTCCATTCAACATTCCCTTAAGTGCCAGAATGAAACCTGTACTCCAATCCAGGGCACGAAAATTTTCGCTTTCATTCGCTTTGAAAATACACAAGTAGGTATATCTGTAACCCTTTTATGAATTTTTAATACATTCCGTTTGTGAATACACAGATCGAGTCGCGAACACGGCTTAGATTACATGTATTATTGCAGTAGTGTAGGCCGGAAAGGGATAAAAAATTCATTACAACGCGCCTTCTCGCCGTCTGAATATGAAACTTATTACGTAAGGGAGTGAGTGGCAAATCGCTAACTAGTAACATCCAACTCATTTTCCGCCGACATTGAATATTCTGCCATGTTTGAAGGAAAAACAAAGTGTTAAATTGCGTGGGGAGTCGCCTTTGAGGTGCGGGCGGGTTTAGCGGAGTTGTGACTTTATGTTTTAGGTGGTAGAGGTGATTTTTGTTTGTGGACGTGTGGTGGGGAGTGGGGCGGTGGTTCCTGTTGCAGGAGACACGTAGAGGATGTGGGTCAAGTGGCAGGCAACAAAAGTGTGAGTGTTGCGATGTCGCGCTCCGTACTCGGTGCATTTTGTTTCGAACTTTGCAGTTAGGTTTACAAGATGTGTAACTAGATTTTTCTATGTATTTTACTGCTTCGAAGGACTTGAAGCTGGTACTTTTGATATTCTGTCTGAGTGTCTTTGAAGCTTGGCGGGAAAGCAGAGTAAAAACATTTTCTTGGCATACTTACTTGATTTTACAATTAGAGTATTCTTGAATTTTGAGGGCCGGTCTCATCGTTATCAGATTATTTCCAGATAATTTATCTGTCAAATAACTGCGATAAAGGTTTTTTTTTTAATTGGTAAAAGACTGAATTAAAGTTATCCGACAAATAAAAATTCACAAGTTAAATCTCTCCGTGGTAAAACTAACCCATTAGTGATTTTATTTTTGACCCAATACTTGGAAGAGATTTTAACTTTAAATTAAATTAAACATAATAATAATTATATAAGAAAATTAAAAATATTGCGAGCTTCGTACAGACTACATGCATACGTCTTGTCGCACGCACACAAACACTGTGCCGGAACCTGCCGAACTGAAACGACGTTAAACGAGTGTCAGGATTTTTCCGTTGGATTTTTTTCGTTACGGAATTTCTTGATTCGGTCGCCGCGCTCAAAGCCCGCGATAAAAGCTATGCAATAATTTAAATTGATACTGTCAAGCCAAATATGACTTGACTTTTGAAATCGACTGGTATATTTCCACAATGTGCATAGGTCTTTACATCCCAGCCCTGTCGAGAAACTGTACTCAGAGAAATGCATCTAATAAACCGAGTTTACGACCGCCCAGAGGCGAGAGCAATTTCAAATAATATGAAATTATTATCACGCCACGCACGCCTCTATTCTGAATTAGAGGACATTGTCACAGTAAATACGAGATAACAGTAAAGTAAGAGCTCAGGCGCGACGTGAGTTGAATACGCGCGGCGCGTTTGTACTTGTGCGTGCTCGAGTAATCTGTTGTGTTTCCAAATCCAAATAGTTCTTTTTAAAGATAAATACATTTTTTTTATTTGTTTCTAAGTACAGTAAATATCACGTCAGACGTTACACTTTGGACTTTGTACCACTCTTATGTCGGGGGCATAAGTGCTATTATCGAACTGCAAGTGTTAACTGTGATGTGTTGTTGACCGTACAATGCCAAAAATAAATGTACTAAAAATTCATTTATAAAAAATAAATAAAACATTTTTGTTATCTGTCTGTTCCAAGTTATCTCTGAAACTGTTCAACGTATTTTGAAAGGATTTAACGACCAGTTGCATGTCAGCCTTACTAAAAACTCCATTATCCCAATTGATTTTTTATTTTGCATATGGCACCGGGAAAATGAAAAGAAATAAAACTGTGTCTGTAATTTATTTTTTAATTATTCTGCAGCATTTTTAAAGTTTTTTGTTACATCTGGTTCACTGAAAGTTTTAAAAGTGTAATTTTTCGCTTAGGTGGCACAAATACTTCTTTAAGCCCACAGATGTGACTATATGACTGAGCAATTTTCTTCGCAATTTGTGATAAAAAGGCGAATATGAACTTTAGACGCTAACATCACAAGATCAGTATTTTATTATGATAGAAAATAAAACATTTTTTGTTTTTCATCACTATTCAACCATTCTAAATTTTTATTTTTGTTCTATATCTCGTTATATCTGTTAATATAACATATGCGTAACGTATTCCCCGGGTAAAAAAAAAAGATGTGCAACAAAGGAATAGGTTGAATTAATCAATATTTTTACTTAGGACTTCACAAAAACTTATTAGATCATTGTTGAGTTTAATGTTCTTTTTTTTTATTAGAAAACAGATTTTGCCACAGACTCTGGTCCGTGCCTTTGTATGGTTGAAATTTTGGGTTAGTGTTGGGTTACATCTTGCTCCGCGCAGAGTTTAATGTATCTATCTTTTCTATTCTGTGTCAGTTTCCACAGTTCAATTTTAGTTATGTTTGTGGCAAGACAGCTCTGTATGAGAGATTGTTTAAGGAAATTCGATTGAAAAGAGACAATGAATCCGAAATACTAATTTTGCTTTTTTTAAAGTCTCTGAAATAATCTTGTTTTGAATAGTAATAAAATGCTCTCTACTCTAACAGAACTGGTCAAGGCACCACCAGTAAGCTGATAATAGAGGTATATTTTTACTGTACAGGAGAAAGAATTTCAAGAGTCGTAGTATCTGGGAGCCACAGAATAAAAGTTTTGTTTTATTAATGTAGTTTACTTTATGATAGAAGAGTATATTAATAAGTCACTTATTTTGGCTTCTCATTTACTGTTCAGCACTTGCCATGCCAATTTTAAAACACTCTTACTGAAATTATAAAACTAACATAACTATTTCGTTTCACACTACCCCCAGCGCGTTACAAGTTTATCTCGAGTAGGTGTCCTATAGTGGCGTCCACTCAGTGTTGTTATGTTTCGTTATCGCCCACTTAGCCGCGCGTCGACGTACTACGAGTGTTGTTGCTCTGTTTTAACAATTTCGATGTATATTCACAAAGTTAAATTGCACTGGTGAAGGTACCACAGTAAGCTGATATTAAAGTTAAAGTCGGTTTTGTTCAAATTATTAACATTTTTACTTAGTACTGTAACTTTCAAGTAGCGTAGTATTGTGGGTGGTGTCAAATCATGATTTTGTTTTATTACTGTAGTTTTTTTTCTAGATGGCATAACCACGGCATACCTATTTATGTCACCCAATTTTGACTTTTCTTTTAATATTTTGCAATTAACTTATTCTACGAGTATATTAGATTTAGAATTGACGTAGGTACCTTAAGTAACCAATTTATATATTCTTTGTAGTGTGCTACCCTACCTAACAAACCTACTCATAAAGAATCGAGTTAGATTTATTTTATGTAAAAATTTAGATTTAACTTGAATATTATCTGATAACTATTCCGTTTCACACTAACTTTGTCTCGAGTAGGTGTTCAATAGTGGCGTCCACTCAGTGTTGTTATGTTTCGTTATCGCTCACTTAGCCGCGCGGGTATCATGGAAGCCGCAAAGTCAGCAATTTTTTATATATTAAAACTATAGTTCCTCAGGGGATAGCATGGCGAATATTTTTTTCTTTATAGTGTTTACTGTTTGCTATACTCTGTAATATAATAAGGGTAGATTTCATGAAATGTTCATAAGTACCTACTAGAGTCATATTTTGTTAATTCTAAGACGTTCCAAAAAGGATGTTTCCCATCATAATATTATGAATCATCTTATAGAATAAAAAAATATGTAATGACAAAAGTAGTAAGTATTTTAATATTTTTGTACACGCAAAGTTAAATTGAACCGATCTAGTTATAAGCAATGGTTATTTGTTTGGAAGCAATTTGCACTTTTAAAGTTCAGGAGAGTTCTGGGAAGAAGTTTATATTTATATAATGGAGCTACAATATTTTCATGCTTTTCTCCTCTCTTGATAAATTATGATAAAGCAAAATGAATATTTAGTCTAATGCTAAGCTCTAACTAGGTTAGCAAGATATCCAACTGTAATACATATATAAATTGTAAACCGTTACCTGTATCTTCCGGGATATCAAAGGAAATTAGTTGTACTATCGCTTACAAGTTAGCCAGTACGCTATACCATGCAGTTGCGGTAATGTTAGTAAAATGAATTAAAGCGAATATCCGTCTAACTCTACTTCGTCTTAATATTCGTCTGACTAATGTATGAAGACCGATTCGGTTTAGTGGGTAAAAAGTAGGCCAGTACACCACACGCCCTAGGTTCGATTCTTGATTGCCACTCAGAACAATTTTTTTTGTTGAATATCAAAAAAATGTATTACAAAAAAAAAAATTTATCGATGGCTAGCACCCATAGTTACAACTAATGCTTCGTTTGGGGGTATTATATATTTTATTCATAAAGTATTTTTATAGTAATAAAGTATTTTTATGTAAAAAAGTTGAATTCCGTTGTGATCCTTATTGCTTAATCTTTAATAGGATTAAATTGAGGAAGAGAACTAACTGAAAAATGTTTTAATAATGTTTTCACACCATTAATTTCGCTAATTAAGAAGCTCGGAAGAAAAATTACCATGAAATTTCTAAGGCTTTATAAGGACTTTTTGGTTTTAATTTTTAAGCACATTGTTTCTAATGTTAAGTAAAGTTTTGAAAGAAAGAAAATACGTCACTTTCTACTAAATTAATTAGTAAGAAGATAGTTTTATATCGTCTTACTGATTTATTTAGTAGTTAGTAATAATAACTGTATCACCGGTTCACCGGATTATAAGAGAGCAACTTCGTCCATAGAAGTTTGCAACGCTTAAACAAAATTTCTCCTCTTCTACTTCTTCTTAGCCTTCTTCTATCAGTAATCTGCTGCCTCCTTCATCTCCTTCCATTGTTCCCTGTTTTGAGCAGTAAGAGTCCAATTGCCTTTCCTATCTCATTTGTGGCCTTCCCCTGAATGCCCCTGGGTCGCTTTTGGTCCCAAGGTCTCCAGTCCAGCAATCTTTTGCACCAAGACTCTTGCTTCCTGGCTATATGGCTAGACAAAATTTTAATATATTTAAATTCAACTTATTTTTCCGACCTGGGATTTAAACCCGAGGATTTAATTCGGAGGACCACAAATTAATGTGAACAAAATTGGAAACAATCATGCCGATTTTTCAACACCTTTTTTCTCTTCGTTCCGTAACTCTACTTCATCCTAGCGTATTCCCGATTGCATCCAGTATGGAGCTCAGGGTCCGCTTCGACTATGATCCTAGATTTGACAAGCCTGGTTATTACAATGGAGCGATTGCCATCTGACCTCCGTAACCCTTACAAGGGAAACCAAACCTACTTGGAACATAGTCGGGACCAACGGCTTAACGTGCCTTCCGAAGCACGGAATCATCATTCTTTTCAGACATTCAGGTGATTCAAGCCTGCAATGTCCTAACCAAACTGGAAACATTCACACAAATCATCGTTCCGTAACTAATCCAACAAAATTTTTTGACATTCACATTGACGCACTTGATGAAAGAGGCCACTACCGTCTAGGTAGCCGCCTCCTCTTTCATCTTTCACTAAATTAAAAGTTAAACTAATTTAAATCAACATTAGCCGTAATCAGACAGCAAAACTCATCGCGAAACCAGAAAAAATCCCTTAAAACGTACCGGCCTTATCTTTAGATATGGAATTTCGCACATTACTTTTGAAGGGTTAAAACGCTATAAATAAAGACTTATCTCGCGATCTTGCCTCGTAATCATCCCGTTTATCATACGACGCTACATTAAGTACGCTGTGGTAACATCTTGGAGATATATTCGCTCCACTTATATTAAGATTCATTAAAGTTGCTTTGCGGAGAAGTTTTGGGTTCTGCTATTTTTATTATTTACGACATTAAATTGGCTTGTTATTAAGTAATGGTATTTTTTTATACCACATCAGTTGGCAGATAGACACGCAGCCCACGTGATGTTAAGCGGACACTGCGGCTTATTTCATTGAGGGACACTTCATCAGAAAGCGTCGCTCAAAGTGCTGCCAAAATGTAGGCTCATCTGATCTTCGAGCCTATAATTTCAAGTGTACGGGCTCCCACATTAATATTGTCGGAACACAGCCAGAGCTATTATGGTGGCAGATTTCACCTGTCGTAGCGAGCCAGTCGGACTCTGAAAAAGTCCTACCACCAACCAGACCCATGGCGGGAATTGAACCCACAACCTCCGGGTTTTATACCCTAGCGGCTAAGCCAATGTTCCACGGACGATGAGAGTGCAATAAAATATTAGAGAGAGGTTGCAAGTTCGAACCAAATTTTTTTACTTAAGGTCACGGCCTCTACATATCAGAGTTCGGAATAATGAGGATTTTCTAACTAAAAATAGGAAAAAAAAAGTTCAGCCCAAGAATCAAATCTATGACTTTAGACAGTAGTTTAAACCTATCTTACAGCTAGCACTGGAACTATTCATGCTTAAATATGAAACGATTGTACCATACCTGTAACACAAACTATTAGCTATTTTCATAGCGTCATGTCATATGGGTTACTTCTATGGGGATCTGCTGCTGACGTACAATCTATTTTTGTACTTCAGAAAAGGGCAATACGAGCTATATACGGCCTTAAAGTGCGTGATTCCCTAAGAAATGTATTTAGTGAAATTGGTGTATTAACAGTACCATCTCAATACGTTTTAGATTGTATTATGTATGTACGAAAAAACCTACATGAATTTCCGAAAAAATCTCATCATCATGATCTAAACACTAGAAATAAACATAAGCTAGCCGTTCCGAAAACAAGACTTCATAAAATAGGTAATTCGTTTGTTGGATTAAGTGTTACGTTATTTAACAAATTACCTCAAGATGTTGTTGACTTACCAATACACAAGTTTAAGTCACACATCAAATGCCAACTCATCAAGAAGAGTTATTATAAAGTGGAAGACTATCTAAATGATAAAAGTCTGTAGAAGTGGGTAGTATTGTTGCCGCTCCTCTACCTGCGCCTTTGTTATAATTGACATGATCTTTTGTATTGACATTAATATTTTCAGTGACATAAATTTATTTTGTATTGTATTAATAAGCATACCTCAACGACAAGGAAGCTTGGACTCGCGCCTTTGCATTGTATAGAATCCCGATAGTATCAACAATGTTAACTTTGCTATACAGTAACACATTAAATGTTATAATTCAATAAAATTAAATTTATTTTTCATTCAAAGAATCCTGAAGAGTTTGTAACCTTGGCGGTCATGCTCGCTAAAATGTGCTTGGGGTGGTGGCGTTATGTGTCGGGTGGTTACATTCCCTATAATATGGTTGAGTGAAATTATGGCTGGCACATACGTCATACTTGTGCTGCAGGTGCCACCTTTGGGCACTGGTCTTCCAGGGCTCACGGATTTTTCTCGATTATAGTCTCATTCTTATACTTTATACTGTATGGCTTGGTATTCTAAAACTAATCAGTAATTGTAACAAACAAATTGTAAACAAACATGGCGATGAAAAAGAGTAACTGTCGAGTTTCTTGCCGGTTCTTCTCGGCAGATGACTGCATTCCGATACCGGTGGTAGAGTCACTCTGTAATTGACGATTCATAAATACTTGATACAAGTTTACATGAATAAAGAATATTTTGATTTTGATTTTGATTTTGATTATTTACTAAATAATTATAAAGGAACAGTCTATCTATGGTTACGGAATAGTTAAAATTTTTATTTTATTTGTATGCTGTTTTAATCAGAAGATAATCTTAGCGGCTTGTAGATAAAAACAAAATTTAGCAGAACATTTAAAAAGTGTCATTTTCTAAAATGGAATCATAAAAACAACAGTCTGTTAAAACCACGCTATTTAAAGCTGGCTGCAAACTCTATAGTTTGCAGCCAGCAGACAGGAGTTGTTTTTTTGAATCCATAGCCCTATGGCTATGGATTCAAAAAAACAACTCCTGTCAAAACGAATTTGAAATTCGAACGAGCTGTCCCGAAACCCTGCTGAGTCCGAACACGTCCTGTGCTCACTTCATTAAATTTAGCCTAAAAGTTCATCGTGCTGATTTGATATTCAATTTGCGCTGCAGGGTATGCCATAAATTTTTTATAGGGGCATAAAGCGCCTGTCGGTGGATCCTTTTTTCTATCTATGGTTACGGAACGTCGGCGTTTGCGCCAGGGAATTGGCACATATATTTCGTTTGGGTACCAAACTGATTATTTTTCGCGTTGATTTTGTTATTCTTTGTAGGTCAAGACGTAGGTAGTGCATTGAACTTGATTCGATGAATACTGAAGATCAAAGTTTGTGAATGATAACTTGTCTTAGAGAAATAGAAAATATATCGTGCAAAAAAAAGTTATTAAAACAATAGTAAACTAAAACTCACAATTTACAGTAAATAAAAGCATTAGTGATGGTGATAAATGGTTTTATACTACAGTGTTATAAATAAACTTAACTTTGAGTTTACAAAAAAAAGTTTAAAAAAAATAACAATAGTATACATACAAACATACAATCACGCCTTTTTCGCGCAGGGGTAGGCAGAGACCAAATCCTTCCATCTGCTACGATCCTGGCACACAACTCTCGTTTCTTCGACATTCATTAATCTCATCATACATGCTCGTCAGTTTAGGGTACTTCGGACCTGACCTTTCTTTAGGACATCGCCTATTTGGTCATGGAATGTCCTTCTAGGCCTTCCCCTTCCAACGCTCCCATTCATTCACACTTTCCTTATTTCTTTTGTAAGTCAATTACTATGGTATATTATTATTTTATTATTTGACAAGCCATTTGGTGTAATGGTCGAGAAGTCGGCTATTACACCAGCGGACGCGGGTTCGATCCCCGCACGGTACAAACATTTGTGTGCATGAACATGTCTGTTTGTATCGGTCTGGGTGTTTCTATGTATAATATGTATTTATTTACAAAAAAAAGTATATAAGTAATGTTTATCCGTTGTCTGGCACCCATAGCACAAGCTAATGCTTAGCTTGGGGCTAGGTGGCGCTGTGTCAAATAACGTCCAGAGTTAACGTCCAGAGATTATCATCAAGTAAGCCTACGTACAAAATTTTTTGTTCTTATTCTGTAAGATAAAGGACAAACACTCCAACCTAAATATAAAAATGCTCGCTTTAACACAAAACATTAACCTTGCAAAAGTTTAAATACGAGGAAAGTTCACGCAAATTTTCCGTAGGTATGTAGGTCAGATGTAATAAAAGCAAACGAAAAGAAATTTTACAAGTCATTATGTATTACGTATGAATGGAGGACAAAGCGGGAACGTTAATTATCATATTCGTTGCACGAAGCGCGTAATTTGAATAGACCCGCCACAGTATGAAAGAGCAGTAATTTGGATCCGAATCCGAAAACAGCCCGACCAATATAAAAAACCTCGCCATATTGAGGAAAAATAATAGAACTAATTTCTTCAAGTGGCAACAATCAAATAAAAAAACAATAAGATGTCATTCAATAATGCTGTCTGTCAAAATGTGATGTCAATTGTCAACCGTGCCTTGTTGGATATTGTGAGTTATTTGTGAGTATAACCATAGCAACCAAGTGTTGCTATAACAGTCAGGATATAGTAAGGCAAGCCTTTTAATATACCACTGTACTGTTGAATGATTCCTTTATTGCTACAATTATAGGTAATGGTTTTATCACCACACTTGCCAAGTGCGGTTTGGGGATCATGAGCCTGATAAACTAAAATTTCAGCCATGACTTAATTTTGATATTCTTTGATTGAACATGTTTAATCCATCTAGCCCCGGAACACCAGACACAATAGAAAATCTATTGTTAAGCGGCACGCGAGTGCCGGTTCGGCTTTGAGTGGTTAAGTATCTTATCTTTTTCTTGTACTCGTGAACTTTAGGCAAATATTACTTAAGAATGAGCGTTAAGTTTGGTTTATAAACCAGAAAATCATAATTCGTACCAGCGTCCCTATTTTCGGAACACAACCAAAACTGTTATGGCGGCAGACTCAACTTATGGGAAAGGCAGCTAGTCAGTCGGAATCAGAACAAGCTCTATACCAACCACAGACGCAACGCAAAAACCGATCACTCAATCATAGTCTTTTATACCCGATAAAAAATATATGGGCCGGACATATCTGCCGCAAAGATGACAATAGATGGAGCTACATAGCCATGCATTGGGTACCCCTGACGAAGACGAAGCGTGGGCAGACCAGCAGCCAGATGGTCGGACGATTTGAGGAAGACGGCAGGGCCAACCTGGACAAGATACGCCGAATCACGCACATTGTGGAAATCCATTAAAGAGGCATATGTCCAGCAGTGGACGCAGATTTGCTGAGAAAAAGAAGAATAAGAAAAAATTGTGCTATCAAAAAGTAATACTGCCAACTACACCTACTGTGACATTTCTCATTTGTCGCGGAAAATCTTCGATGACGCATCACATTCGCTCGTACACGAGTTTTGCTCAATTATGTGTTAATTACGCGGAGTGGAGAACACGGCTTATTATTGACTTCGTTAAGTGTTCGCTTGTCACATGTGACGAGCGACGGGTGCTGTTTAATTTGTGACGAGCGCTTGTGGGCTTAGTGCAGTGTAAGCTTCTCTTGTACATTTGAAACGTCAGAATAAATGCTCAGTAACAAATTTAATTATAGTATATATTATTTTATTCCTAAGTATTCACAGCGCTGTCTAGTCCTAAACTAAGTATTGCTTGAATTGAATTGAATTTAATTATAGGTGCTAGACAACGCACAAACTTTTTTTTAAATTATAGAGGTACAAATACGTCCCTTTTTTTTTCTTAAGACATAATAAAACTTTACTAACCATGCGTAATACTTAAAATCATGCATAGCTTACATATGTATGCAATTATATAGAAACACCAATGCATAGAGATACCCTATACATACAAGCATGTTCGTTCATACACAAAAATGTTTGTATCTATAATTTAGGACTCAAAAAGAGTTTTTATATCATAAAAACTTTTTGCCATGCTTTCCGATATAACAAAAAAAGGAGGTAACAAATATTATCAAGAACTAAGGAAAAATTCAGATTGGTAAAATACAAAACTGGCCTATATTTTAAAGTATGACCAACAAAGGTTGATGATCACTTTCGCTGTAAATAAGTCCAAAATTATTCACCCCTGGCTTGTTTACCAGCTCTGTAATCTTGCTTGTTTAAGGTAAATTAACTTATTTTTGAACTAGCTTTGCCCGCGTGTTTCTTTAGATAGCACAAAAAGTTGTTTGTTCCAATCCCATTTAGGACATCCATGTAAATGTTACTACGAATCGAGTGGATACTAATTAAATACATACAAATACTTAATCACCACGGTTACCAAACGTGCATTGTAGCTATGACTTAATTTCAATGATGAAGGCTTAACCATGTAGTGCGACACTAATCGTTTGATCTATACTAATACATATTAAAAAGAGGAAAGATATGATTGTTTGTTTGAATTGAATAGACTCCAAAACTACTAAACCGATTTGAAAAACTCTTTCACTGTTAGAAAGCTACACTATCCCCGGTGAACATTAAGGAAGGGGGGGATATTTGAAAAAAGAAATTACGCGCGGGTGAAACCGCGGGCGGAATGCTAGTATTTTAATAAATAATAAAAATATTTACATACAGACAAACCGAACACACCGCGTGTATATAAATTGCCAGCCTTATAAAAGCGTCGAACTAAGTTTTATCTCTGCAATCCGGCCGCAAGGCGCGTTTTTTGAGCAAACGAGTTAACTTAAGCGATTTCTGTGCGATGAAAAAAGGTCGGACTCGAAAGTAATGGCTCTTGCCGGGACTTCGCAACTTGGCTATGAGAACATAGTGGAGCGATATTGTTGCTATCTAACCAAGGAAATGGTGGCGTGAGCCTTTATTGCTGGGGCACTGACGTCATCGTAAATGTGTAAAACTGTTGGCACTAAGTATAATGTACGTGCGTGTTATTATGTATTTTCATGTATTTTTAAAGACTTTTTTTAGTTTTAAAGCTGACTTTGATTAAAAAAGTAATGCACGTAACGAAAATTAACACAAGAAAATAATTGTACGATTGTACGTGCTTAAAAATGTTAGTCTACAGAGAGGCATAGGGAGTTAAGGGAGTGTATGAGTGCTTCATCCTACTCGTTCTGTATACTCCATTTCGTTTGTCAACTGACTGAATTTGTGTAGGCACCAGATTACATATTTCAATAAAAAGCTATTCCTATAATAATTGGTAACTACTATATTCAAGAAATCGATCTATAGCATCATTTATAAGAATATATTAATTTTTCGAACATTGCAGGCAGCCGCGGGCAACATTTTTTCGCGGCATTTGATTGTAAAGCCTCCTCGCTATAGGCAATGGCTGCCATAACAAAAAATATCGCTTCGCCGTCTGTCACAGCTGCATGGTAACGGGAACGCCATAAAAACCGGCAAATTGCCCCTGAATATAAATCACTAGTCGTCACTCCGATCGCGTTCAGCCGAAAAACCAATCGCGACGTATGAATATTATTACCGCCATGATGTTTTAATCGAGGTATTAAATGCTATATTTTGCTTGCGGATGTATTTTTGATGCGGGGCTCGGATACTTTGAAAATCGTTTTTGATAAGAGTATGAATTGGAATTTTGCAACGCGTTTTTTACTCCGTGAATCTTTTTTAACGAGCACCTGTGTAAATTTTTCAAAGTTGTAATTTAAGGTCGTATTAATGAAGTAACTTATATTTACCTAAATAATAGTAGTCAGTATATTTTATAAAGTGATATGTATAGTAAGCAGCGTATCAACTTAGCCTAGTCTGTCAAAAACTGACAGTTCATGGTCTTAGTAGAAAGAAAGAAAGACGTTAAATTAAATATTGGACAAAATCGTTTAAAGTTTAACAATGTAAGTAACTTAAGAACGAAAAAAAACTATACACAGATATGTTGATCAAAGATTTCTTTAAGTCTCTTTCTAACTCGTTACTACTGGCGCATAGAACAAAATTAAATGTGAATATCAAAGTCAGTCAAATAAAAAGGTCAGATTTGAATAACAATACATATTAAATTCTGACAGTTGAAGTACTGACGAGTCTATATACCTACATGCAGAGTCACTGCAATCTCAGCAGTCGAATAATAGGGTTCGATATTTAAAACGAAGGGGTCCCGTTTTCGCGCAATTAACCACCGGCTGGACCCTTCGTTCCGGAGAAGCTTCCGACCCTCCCCCCTCCCCCCGCGATGACAGCGCAGACGTCGATCTGATGTTGTGAAATAATGAATAGAATCAGCGACTTGTGATTTACAAAGAGTCGGGAAGTTTGAAATGTCATAGTGCACTCATCGTTTGGGGCGTTATCCTATGCGTTTTTTTTTAATTTAAATTTATTTAAAGGTTATTCTACAAGACTTTGTGGTTCTTCGTATAAATAGTTTAATACTCAATCCAACAAATTACTTTCCTGTTTTTTGAAGCCTGTGATTTAGATTGGGCGATAATGCAAGATTTGTTATTTAGCTAACGGATTTTTTTACGATGTTCTCTTTTAACCGACAATAATTCAAGTGGTTATGCATATAGAACAAAGCTTAAACGTGCAATTTGGACACACTACATATTTAAATAAGTAAAATGATTCAAAATCATTGATAGTGTATTTAAAAAAGAGGTAGATACGGCACTAGCGCTCAAAAAATGCTCCGCTCATATTGTGTTAATTGACACAAATCATTTTAGACGCATAATGTCAACGGTTGGTGAAGCACATAGATTTAGTATATCTCGACGGATCAAATTCTAATCGCCGTGCGTCAAAGGATGTCATCTACCTCTTTTTTAAATACACTATCAATGTTCAAAATCTAAAAATACGTCGATAAGCCACCCAAGGACACAAGGATGCGAATCTGAATTCGGTTCCAGTTTAAATAACTCAGTCACTGTTCTCCGATACCTGTAAAAAATAGACAAAAATATGAAGCAAATTAACTAAAAGAAATGAAAAAATAATTCTTGATCATTATTTCTTATAGTTCTGAAATGAATCACGATTTATAATGATTAAATAATATCATCGATATTTTAGGCTTTCTATTAAAAAAAGGAAGCATTATTTATCGACAAAAGCATTACCATAAAAATACTTTAAAAATAAATATTTAAACTCTAGCATTGTTCCGCCTCTGAAAGCGAGGCGGGGCGGTAATGAGCGCAGGTCGTTTCGCTCCGCGCGCGCCAATGTATTGTGTGTTTGTTCTACGGAGAATTAAATCGTGCGGCTATTAACGAGGAGACCCATTTCAGTTGTGCTAGATTTACCCTGCTTCCTTAACGGTGAAGTATGCTTATATGGATCTGTTGGTTACCTTCTGAGTGTATTTTTTAATGTGCAATTTCTTTTTTAACCGACTTCAAAAAAGGAGGAGGTTCTATGTTCGAATGTATGTATTTTTTTTTCATGTATGTCCGTCGATTTTATACTACATCAGTTGGCAGACAAACACGCAGCCCACCTGATGGTAAGTGGCATACTGCGGCCTATTCTACTGAGGGACCCTTCGCCTGGAAGCGTCGCTCAATGTGCTGCCAGACTGTAGGCTCATCTGATCTTTGAGCCTCTGATTTCAAGTGTACTGGCTCCCACATTAATATTGCCGGACACAGCCAGAGCTGTTATGGCGGTAGATTTCACCTGTGGGGGTAGTAGCTAGCAAGTCGGACACTAAAAAAACCCTACCACCAACCAGACCCAAGGCGGGAATCGAACCCACGACCTCCGTGTTTTAATACCCGAGTGGCTTAGCCACTGTTCCACAGAGGCGGTCACAGCTATATTGTGAAATATTCGTTAGAAAACTGGTTAAAAAAAATCATCAATGCAAAATGAGGCTCTTCGTGAAGTTACAAAGCAAGTGTGATGTTAAGAAAATAACTTCTAGTTAAGTTAAAGTACTTTCGACTGGTAAAATTTTGTGAAAAAAATTAATGTACGAACTGCTTTTCCAATTTTTTATCTGTCAATACTGAGGCGAAGCAATAAATAACCACAAGGAGTTTACTAAACTCGAGCTATTTTTTTTTTTTTTTGGACAATTTAAAGTTATTCATTCCCACTTGGTAATATGAACGTAAACTGTAAAAGTGGATAAAATCAAAGCTTCTAGAATTGTTTTATTGCTATGTGTAAAGCATAAATCTACGCTTTTGATTTATTTGCTTTTTAGGTGTATCAAAAATTTGTTCAATCAGTTAATTCAAAACAGCTATTAGTTCATATTCAGTTCAAAAACAACAGTATTAAGTTCCAAACAACTTTACATAAATCCAATGTGAAGTGGTGTGTAATTGGAGGTCCTTAATTAGTGCTGAAAGTGAGTGATTTGGGGAACCCAGACTGTGTCTCAAATGCGACGTCGTATTTGCTTTGTTTTAAGAACGTTCTAAGTAGTAGACATTCGATTTAACTTTATTGCTCATTCTCTGTCTTATACTCGTATCTGTAGACGAATCAAAGTAAAGAAAAAAGAAATGTGAGGGGAAGTGGGGGATATTTGAAAAAAGAAATTACGCGGGCGGAAGGCTAGTACTACGTCATATAATAAACACGTACTTTGCTACAGAAATGTAGCATCTCGTAGTCGTGACGATATTTCGTAGCAACCATGGTACCACGTGACGTTTCATCTACAGCGCGTTACGAAATCTCGTAGCCTCGTAGTAGTTGTTCCTCAGTGTTACGACGCTACGAGCAAAAATCGACATTGGTGTGATTCAGGGTACCAGACGTCCATTGATGTCTTATTTACCTGTAACAAAAAAGGAATCTATTAAAAATAATATATAGAATAATAAATTTTTATATAAAAATATCTTAAATAAAATAAATGGAACATGTCAATTCTAAAATAATACATGTGTATTTTAATTACAGTCATCATTATCTGTGTTTTATCTACAATAAAAATAAGTATCTCATTTATTGATCTGATCTCAAACTGTATTCCAAACTGAACTCAAAAATCTAGGCATATTGGCCTCCGTCCACTTGGCTCCCATGCTTCGCTCCCATGGGATCCAAAAATATTTTTTTCCGCCTCTTGAATCCCATAGGATCCTCAGATAATATAAATTCCTTTTGGATCCCATGCTTGGATCCCATGGGATCCAAAAATATTTTTTTTCGCCTCTGGGATCCTATCATTATGACATTCAACGAAAATACTATATTTCGCTTCCATGGGATCTAAAAGGAGTTTTTTTCGCCTTTTGGCTCCTATAATAAAACATTAAACGAGAATATTATATTTCGCTCCCATGGGATCCACAACTAAATTTTTTCGCCTTTTGGCTCCTGGGTATACTAACTCATGGGATCCAAGAGGACGGAGGGTAATAAGCGTTATCGAGTCCACTTATTTAGAAAATGTATGAATGACAGAAAAACAAATGAATGTAGGGAAAACAAATGAATGTCGGAAAAACAAAAGAATGTCGGAAAAACAAATGAATGTCGGGAAAACAAATGAATGTCGGAAAAACAAATGAATGTCGTTAAAACATTTTTTATTGATTTGATGTAAAAAAAACAGGTGCAAGCGATTTTTAACCTTATTCACATTCAAAAATTTGTTGCTTTTTCGCAAACGCTTGTTGACTATCTTTGCTGGTTTATTAAAATGCGTTATTTTGGTAACTGTCGATAAGGTCGAAAATCGCTTGCACCTGTTTTTTTAACTTCAGATCAATAAACAATGTTTTAACGACATTCACTTGTTTTCTCGACATTCATTTGTTTTTCCGACATTAGATAGATAAATATTTCTTTATTGCACTACACATTTAACACAGAAAACATGTAACATAATAAACAATACAGGCGGACTTATCGCTAATAGCGGTCTGGGTGTTTCTATGTATATTACTTATTTGTGAACAAAAAAAAATTATAAGAGTAATGTTTATTCGTTGTCTGGTACCCATAGCATAAGCTTATGCTTAGTTGTGTGAATTGTTACGTAAATATTTTAAATAATAAATAAGTACATAAATACAACATTTAACATTATTTTATTCTTAAACGTGGTTCGTCGACAGTTTGATTTCACAAGTGGTCCCCTCTACAATAAAATAAATAAAATTCTTAACATCTACCCTCTAACCATTTACACAAAGTGATGTTCCCCGAGGGATTCGAACCCACGACCTCCGGGTAATAGAGCCAACGCTCTAACTACTGTACCACGGAGGCAGTAAGAATTATTAAAATCTAATTAAACAACCATGGGGGTTGTGGACTCTTGCAATATATTTCTTTGAATCCCATGGGAGCCAAGAGGCGACAAAAATTATCTGTGGATCCCATGGGATCCAAGCATGGGATCCAAAGGTAATTTATATTATCTGAGGATCCTATGGGATTCAAGAGGCGAAAAAAATTATCTGTGGATCCCATGGGATCCAAGCATGGGATCCAAAAGGAATTTATATTATCTGAGGATCCTATGGGATTCAAGAGGCGGAAAAAATTATTTTTGGATCCCATGGGAGCGAAATATAGTATTTTCATTGAATGTCATAATGATAGGATCCAAGAGGCGAAAAAAAATATTTTTGGAGCCCATGGGATCCAAGCATGGGAGCCAAGTGGACGGAGGCGCATATAGATACTAAATGCACCTACAACCCAACCAACTGATAGTTTGGCTCTCATTTCCATTGTATTACGAAAACTTTACAAAAGAAAGTGTTCAAAACTTTCCAATTCAGCAAAACTAAAGATATTTTTCAAATTGCAGCTAAAATATCTTTCCACGGCTATTTTAACGTCACAACCTGAACCTTTCTATCCGAGTGGCGAATCCTCAAAGCTACGTTAGTTACAACAATGGACTACAATGGGCCACAAAGACGGACAAACGGACCACCGCGGGGAAAGTTAATCGCATTCATTAGGCGAGAGATTGCACCCAGGGCGACTAAGATGGGACTTTACTAGATGTGGCTAGAATACAGAAGAGATTTTGTGTTTTTTTATACGTTGTTAATTAAAAATTTATAATTGTTTTTTGACTCAAACAAAACATATTTATATGAATAAAACCTTTATCCATATCGCCATTTACATACCTCTGAAGAATCGAAAAATGGTGTTAATATTAAAATTATTGCATAGTTATAGCACTCTAGGTCAAAGTTTATAAAATCTATATCTATAATAATATAGATAAAAGAAAGTGGTGTTAGTTACACTATTTATAACTCAAGAACGGATGAACCGATTTGGCTGAAAATTGGTGGAGAGGTAGCTTAGAACCAGGAGACTGACATAGGATATTTGTATCCCGGAAAAGTGGGGGAAGGGGGACATAGTTGAAAAAGGGAATTTAAGAGCGGGTGAAACCGGGCGGGCGACATAGGGCAGCAGGGTCACTACCAAATGCACCATCGGGCCAGTCAAACTTGGTTATTTTTCTTTACATTTGAAGTAACAGTAGTGTAACCTACGATAAAAGTTACATCAAACTTAAGCGTACCCTTACATGACATGAAGTCCAATACATTTGATATACTTTGACTAGCCACGTTAGTAACTAGCAACAAAGACGAACAAACGGACCGCCGAGGAAAGTTAATTGCATTAATTAGGCGAGAGATTGCACCCAGGACGAGGATGCAAAGTTTCAGTGGAAGTGTCTAGAAATTATCTTATCTTACTAATATTATAAATGCGAAAGTCTGGATGTTTGGATGTTTGGATGTTTAGATGTTTGGATGTTTGTTACTCAATCACGCCTAAACGGCTGAACGGATTAAGATGAAATTTGGCACACGTATAGTTTATAACCCGGAATAGGACATAGGCTATAAAATTCCTACGGGAAACGTCTCATTCCTGCGGGAATAACAATTTTGAAACTACTGAACCGATTTGAATAATTCTTTCACTGTTGAAAAGCTACACTATCCTCGGTGAACATAGGGTATTTTTGATCCCGGAAATGTGGGGGAAAGGGGGGAAATTTGTAAAAAGAGTTTAAGCGCGGGTGAAACCGCGGGCGGAAGGCTAGTAGAACCTAAGGAAGCAAATAGCAAGTCAAACATTACCATTTTAATAAAAAATCTCGACATACTGCGGAAAAAAAAATTAGAACTAATTTCTTCAAGTGGCAACAATCAAATAAAAAACAATAAGATGTCATTCATTATTGCTATCTGTCAAAGTCTGATGTCGATTGTCAACCATGCCTTGTTATTTCTTGTTATTTGAGTATAACCATAGCAATAAAGTTTTGCTATAGCCAAATATGCCAAAGCTAATGTGGCGCCTCCAGAGCAGGTTTTTTTATTTTCTTGGCCAGGCTATGCGTAGGCATGCGTGAGCCCCAAGCCTTTTTGGTAACATTTTTAATTAAATGAATTGATACATAGTCCAAGTTTTATCTCTGGATAAATAGCGAATCTACCCTAAGACAGCACCAGGTACCTAGGTGTAGCGGTTTAATTTGAAGGACTGGTTGGCTGGGTTTATGATTTAAACACGTGACATTTGCTATGCAAAATGTTAATTGGGTAATCTTAGTGGATAACAAGCAACCCATTTATTTTCCTGTTGTTAAAATAATTTTTATAATGTCAAATTTTTAATGCAAAACGGAACATTTGAATATCCTACTCGTATTCAACAAAAACGAACTTAAGTTTTGCAACCATTTAAAAAGAGCTTGCAGACAAATGTCGAAGTAAAACTATCGCGGTAAAAGTCCTAAGTAGTATTACTTAAATTTCCTCAAAGAAAACTGTTCAAAAGCAAGCAAAGCGACCCGAACATTCTAACAGTAACTACAATGGCAGGAACGGAGCCAAGAGAAAGTTAATCGCATTCATTAGCCGAAGGGACTGCACCCACAATTCACAAATTGAGGATGTATAGACCAACTAGATGTGGTATCACTGTTACCGTTAGAGTGCGGAATCCGTTAATGTGCACATTAACTAGGTAATCTGCGTAATACCGAATCCGAACGATCTGTTAAAGTGTAAAATTATTGCAAAAAAAGCTCATTATTGCTCTTTACTTAAATATTCTGCCCAGTAACGAATGGTATCGTTAACTTGGGGAATGGGTGAAAAAAAACCACGAAGGTAAATAACTAAATTCTAACCTATACTCATACGAGTCGATTTCGGCCTACGGTCGTTCTTGTTTTCTTATCTTTCTTAATAAAAAAGGACTTCTAGTTTCATTATGAAAGAGAAGTTAAATTTTCGGCAAACGGCGTTTGTACTAAATATTGTTTGTTTGAACTTGCTCAATGAAGCATTAGGGAATGGGCCTGCCTCATGCGCCTTCGGTCAAGGTTGGCTCGAATCCCATTTGTTTTTAATTCCATACTTCTTTTTTGTGTAACTTTTTTGATACCCATCACACAAGTGCATAAATTGACTTTGGGATCAACGTATGTGATGTCCAATATTTTTTTTTAGAAAATCAGCATTTTTTTCTCATTTATATACAGGTTGTCCGATATTTATTTATTTCAACCGTCCTGGGTCTGGTGTAGTAGCCAACTCCTCAACCACTAAAAAAACAAATTAGTCGTGAAAGAGTAATAAAACAATAAATCTCAAGACACTTCCAGCCGACGCTCATCCCGAGCTGTTTGTCCGTGCGCAAACATGTTTGTTTCCGCAGATTCGCCTTTGATATAATCTTAATGTCGGCTGCTTTACCTGTCTTGTCAGCGCAGAACTTACCAGACAGTTCCAGAACTTTCCTATAACTTTAATTCGGCGGTAGTTTATTGCGCGTTAACAAACATACGCTTTGAGTTGTGGGTTTGTATGAATTTCTGGCTCAAGATAATGTTAATGTTGTTTAAATTGCATTTGACTGAATACTCCAAATGGTTCTGTTTGTAGGCTTTGTGGTTTCGTTGTCTTAAATCAAAATGTATATTTGGGGATTTTAGCTGGCAGACAAACATGCCAACCAACCAACACGCCTATTCAATACATTAAAACCATATTAGGCCATGTAAAAATAATTGTCTCAATTTTAAAATAAACCTTATTTTAAAATTGAGACATTTATGTCAAACGGGGTGACTATGTGCCGCGCAGCCATGGAATTAATTTATGCGCGTAGCTGACTATGTGCCATGGGGAATTTGTCTTGACATTTGATGAATTACCGCTTTATCTGTGACTATCTTCAAATTTTTATGGCCTAAATGTTTTTAGGACACCCCATTAACAAATGCCCCATGGCACATAGTCACCTGCGCGGCACATAGTCACCCCGTTCGACTGTAATTTTGTGCATTAAAGAGTATCTATTTATCTTATTTACTTTTATTAGGAAATGAAATTTTGTATCTACTGAGGTCCAGTAGGTAAATGATTATTTCACCAAAAACTTCGTTTAAATTGTTGTCATAATAATTATTTATTATAGAGCTAAAACAAAACTGGTTGTGTTCAGTAATATCTCTGGAGCTATTATGGCAGATTCGCTCAAAATAATAATATACTTAAATACATATAAAAGGTACACATTACTCAAATGCAACACCGTGTTCCATTTTATACAATCAAAGTTATTAAAACGTCAGATTTTAACATTTATAAAGAGTATATGTTCGCATTAATTAATTTTATTATACCAACATCCAAAATTCTCTTTGTTCAGATAGTTCCAACCATTAATTTCTAATTACCCATCGCTTGTACGGCCGCTGCAACTGGCAGGGCTCTGTGATACCACAGAATAACTTTTAGTGCTAACGCACAGAGGGCTCACTCTCTAACAAAAGTCACGTTTTTTTTTCTTTTTTTTTGTATACCAGATCAGTTGGCAGACAAGCACGCAGCCCACCTGATGGTAAGCGGTCACTGAGTGATATTGAGGGACACTTCACCAGGAAGCGTCGCTCAGTGAGCTGCCAGACTGTAGGCTCATCTGATCATCGAGCCTTTGATTTTAAGTGCACTGGCTCCCACATTAATATTGCCGGAACACAGCCAAATGCGGTCAAAAAACATACACTACCGACTTGCAAGCAAAATTAAAACTTTTAACCGCGCGCGAACTGTGAATTTTATTTGCGCGCCCCAGTTTTATGACCAAGCTGCAAAATTTTATAATTTTCAAAGTATTTCGGCTGCTTAAATAATGGCGATATAAATATTAACAAATTCAATAACAAAAAAATTGTCCACGTAGTAGGTGGGACTCGAACCCGCGCCCCTTGCTGTCCGGGCGAGTGCACTACCAACTATGCTACCAAGACCTTAGCCGACCCATTGAGTCCCACCTGATACCTGGACAAATGAATTGAATGATTTTTTCTAATATCCTACTAATATTATAAATGCGAAAGTCTGGATGTTTGGATGTTTAGATGTTTAGATGTTAGGATGTTTGGATGTTTGGATGTTTGGATGTTTGCATGTTTGGATGTTTGGATGTTTGGATGTTTAGATGTTTGGATGTTTGTTCCTCAATCACGCCTAAACGGCTGAACGGATTTAGATGAAATTTGGCACACGTATAGTTTAAAACCCGGAATAGAACATAGGCTATAAAATTCCTACGGGAAACGTCTCATTCCCGCGGGAATGTCAATTTAGAAACTACTGGACCGATTTGAATAATTCTTTCACTGTTGGAAAGCTACACTATCCCCGGTGAATATAGGGCACTTTTAATCCTGGAAATGTGGGAGGAAGGGGGGATACTTGAAAAAAGAGATTACGCGCGGGTGAAACCGCGGGCGGAAGGCTAGTATTAATATAAACAAGTAGATTAAGCATTACAAATGTTGATTCTGTAAACATAAAAATTCCATCGTGACCCTTCTGTACGTTAGTAGGTACCTACTATTAGTTACTCTGTGGTAATACAGTGGATGGGTATTACTGACCATAAATCGAAGGCTACGGACCCCGAAAGCGTTAGTTGTTTAACTGACCTCTGTTTCCCCCGACCTATATGTCTTTGGTCAGGGGTCCATGAAATAAGAGATATGGACTGTTTTCTATTACGCATGAATTATTTTCTGTTAGAAATCGCAGAGGGAAATCGGACGGGTTAAATGAAATGTTTTTCTATAGTAAACATTTTTACTAAAAAGCTCATTTGGCCGTAAAAATCTATTTTAATTTAAATTTAAACTATAACTTCTCAAGTGTTTCGAGATATTTATCAGTAGGTAGTACTGTGTACATGGGATCCGGATAGTTGGACCAACTGTGCTAAATAAACAAGATACTTTATTATACTATTGGAAAAAGTTTTGATGAATTTTATGACGAAGGTCGTTTGATAAATCTGAAGCTTTCATGATTATTTCTCATATTCTTTGTTACTTAACTGCACCCGAGCTAAAAAAAACAAACCCTTTTACGTTAACTAGTTCTTTTGCTATATAACTACGCTAAAATAACATAGACTAAATAATAAATGACAAAGCGCATTAACATTTATGAAACGAAATTCAAACTAATGCTAGCACATTCCATCAAACATAATAAATTAGACCTACTAATGTAACAACGAAATATGAATTACACTTCATAATATTCCATTAAGAATCGTCCTTGATTTATTAATTTGTTCCACGTTTTCCAAGTGAGAAATTTGTTATTGTTTTCAGACCCAAATATTCGAAATGAACAAATAGTAAGAATCTCGCTCTAACGAAGCGTATTCCCTCAGGAATACAGTTGAAAATCCTTTAACAGAAGTAGGGTTCCAACTTTGTACTAACGAGCAATTAACAGTCTTCACCAGTAAGAGATAAAGTTGTTATTGCGTTGTAATTGGACATTATCTGGCAAGGTGGGCAGTGGACACATATTTCACTACCCTACACGTTGCGAACTAAACAATAGCGGGCAATAATAATTACTATACAGATATGAAATGGGGTCTTGCATTGTAGGAAAACGGTGAAAACGGCATCCAATAACTTGGTTAGTAATTGGATTAGAGGCCGGGTGGGTAAGGACGTGAAGTAAAACATACTGTATTGTTATAGAGTTGTGTATGTTGTTTTGTTATTAGAGGACGTCCATGGTTGACTGGGTCCAATTCCAGACGATTATAGACTGTGGAACTGAGTTGGTGAATACTAAGACGGAGGATCTTTACAAAATACTATTAAAGAGCAGTAAAATTTTATATGCAGTGCATTTTAATGTTAAAGAAGATGAAATAGGCCGTAATGTACATTTGCTATATTATAAATGCGTAAGGTAAAGCATATGGATGGGTGGTTAGGAATAAAAATATAGAAAGCACTAGCAATTGTGTTATATTGTTCAAAGAGTTAAGAAAAACTTAATGTTATTTTTAAGCGGTCATAATACAATTTAAAGTAGGTACATTATTTACAATCCAATTAGGTTAGCAATAAAGACTATTTTACTACAGCTGGCTACATAATTCTCAATAGAGATCCGCAGCGAGTTTCATCCTAAATAAACTCCTGAATCTTCGAAATCGCAGACACTAATAATAATCAACCTTTCGGGCCACAAACCGAATCTAATTCTCTGATCGAACCTACTGGCAAATTAGTTTTTCCAATGCAATCCCATTAGGACCGTAACAATCCATGTACTATTACTATTCTGTAGAAATCCGCATGGGAATACCAGATTCTGTGTGGAGTGCGCAAACTGCTCTTCTCTCATTTGCAGCGGTATACTAATTCAGTTCGGCCAAACGCTGATTTAAAAATACACTCGTATAGAATGGTAATAAGGGTTATTCTCGCTTGTATGTATGGAATGGTTGGTTGTACGCAATTTTTCGCCCGTTATCCCCCCGTACCCTGCCCGCTGCCTCTGTAAGGACGTGATGTGGAAACAAATGCGTACAGACACTGAATACAGTATTTGTGTGTGCTAACTCGAGTGTTGCGCCGGGCAGAATACTGTGGACAATGGTATGAATCTTGTTATGGGCATAACGCCGGACGTTGCGGCTCTTGTAACTTGCATGCTTGCTGTTAGGATTTCGAAAGCTTAGATTTTCTCATTAGAGAAGTATTATTTAATTTAGTATTATTTAATTATACAAATATCTTCTAATATATATAAAACTCAAAGGTGACTGACTGACTGACTGACATAGATATCTATCAACGCACAGCCCAAACTACTGGGCGGATCGGGCTGAAATTTGGCATGTAGGTAGATGTTATGACGTAGGCATCCGCTAAGACAGGATTTTGATCAAGTCCCACGGGAACGGGAACCACGCGGGTGAAACTAGTTATTTAATAAACTTAGATGACAATTGAATTTTATCCAACAATATCTCTGTTTTTACACGTTTTTCACTCATTCGAACCTAATAAGCGATCACGTAACTTACATAATTATGCACTTTGACTTGAGTTCATCTTTTTTATGTTTTTTTATGATATTTTAGTACGTTTGTTACTTTCAGACCTTACTCATTTTTGAGTTATTATATTACCTTTCTTGAAAGGCTTAACAACAAAATTAAGATAATAATTTGTATTGAATGAAGCTTGTTTATAAAGTTAAAACAAAGTCTTAATCATACCTTCAGATTTTTTCCTTTTAAATAATAGGTTATCGGTCTATTGATGTCCTACTTCGGCAGGACTTCATGGTTAAAGAATAGATTTAAATGTTGGTTAAGCTTAAATATTCATAAAGGACTTTACAATGGCACCTATCTTAATTTTCTAAATACCCATCAAAGGATATATACAGGATCCCAGAAAAGTCGTTTCATATTCGCCCTAACAACAAAAGCGAAACATACTTGCAAAAATTCGTCAATTTCACTTTAACGAGCCGAAAACCTCGAAATATGCTTACCACATTTTAATTGCTGGATAATTTCTTGCAAGTCTAAAAACACAAAGAGCGACATTGCCGAAATGCTAAAGTTTCTCTTGAGAACCGCTAGGGGACTCACAATACGCCGCCATGCTTGATTTTTGAAGAACAAAGGAGTTTCACAATGGCTGCTCTTAACGGGCATACAAGGCTGAAGGGGATTGGTTGATATTTTAAGTAGGGAGACATCGGTATTCGTTTAAATGAGAATGTCGGAAACAATACTCTAATTGTACTTTAATTTGAAATGCGCAACATATGTCGTAACCAATTCGGTAATCTATACAGATTAACAAAATTATTATAATGTCAAGACAGCCTTTTGATGAACGTTAATGAAAGTATTTATAAAAAAAAATTATTAAGGAAATTTTGACGAGACTTGTGTTAAAGTTGTCTTTATTTTAGAATAAAAAATATGAATTAAAATAGTATTAAAGGATGCCTACGTTCAACAAATGCTTGTGCCACGCGAGAATCGAACCCGGCGAACTTTTGGTGTATAGCCGCCTTCTCAACCGTAGCACCCAATAATTGGTCATCATAGATCAAAGATAAAGGTGATTAATGATGGTGATGGTTTATTAAGATCATCTCAATACTTTCCTGGATCAGCGCCATTAACGATGTCACCTATTTTAGTATTACAAAAAAAAGGATTGGCCTTTTAATGTCCCACTGCAGGGCAAAGGCCTCCATCCTTGAAATCAAGTTATCGTTACAATGATGGGTATTGGCTTAATCACCACGCTTGCCAAATGCGGACTGGTGATCACAACCTTCTGGGAACAAAGTGAGCTCGACCCGGGAATTGAACCCAGGACCCCACGATCTCGGCCCAGTAAATTTTTAAACTACTAGACCATCGAGGCGTTATTTTAGTATTTATCAATATTTTTATATTGCTTTTCACAACGTTTTTTTTGTTAAGCTCAACAAAACCACTTATAATTTATCAAATATAGATAACAGGTAATTTTACCAATTAATAATTGACTTAAAGCAACAGAACAATCTAAATTACACTAATTAAAATATATTATAATCACAGTCTGCAAAATACAGTGGCACTAATTTACATTGAAAAACGAGCATCAACGGCCATTTGTTGGAATTTAACACTAATTGTATTTCTTTTACGTAGATAATTCTTAATTAAATAGACAATAACAACATTTCACGTAATAACTTTGACTTGACTTCTAGTTCTTCTTTCTTTTTTTATCCTTTCAAATGTGTGAAACAAATAGGACCAAAGAGAGATCTTGAACATACCAATTTTGCTCTGTACGTTTAGAAGAGCCTTCAATGTGTTGTTAATAAGCCATACTTTTTGATGTCCAAAGAAATCATATCTAAATAAATAAAAAATATGTACATTTTTGCTTTTTGCGCTGTGCACACCATCTAGCCCTAAATTAAGCAACAAATAAATATACATACTTTCATACATTGGAATAGTCAGACCACAAAATCACAATATGTTTACGCACATCCATGTTTCTAACTAACAAATAGATAGGTACAATATTTAATATTAAGCTTTTTTATGTTGCTTTGCCCGTCCAGGGCGTCACATGTATACCTTTGTGTAAATCTTTCCCAACCTTACATTGTGACTCTCAATAAACGATTTGAATTTGAATCATATTTTAAAAATGATTTGCTTGTATAAATTTCAAGTGTTTATTCTATCTTATAACTAGGTATAATGTACGAATGAAATTGAATCTCCAAAAGAATGGAATACCTAAACCGATAAATTGTTTCTTATCTAAGCCCGTTGTGCTCGCAAATTTTGCGATACAAATCGCTGCCGCGCAAAAGAGTCGCAAAATTGTTAATATATCGTATCCTCTATAATATTCGTCGTTGCGTAAACCTTTAATAAAGAAAGCCCTTTTCTAGTATGTACTAGGTTAGTTCACAAAAAGAGGAAATTTTATTTTGCTTTATATGACCCGCCTCCGCTTGTTAGAAAATAATCGTAATTCTTAAAACAGGCTTGAAGAAAAAATATATTGATAATTTATTTTTCCTTTATACGTAAATATTTCCCATCATAATAGGTACCTAGCCAAAAATTAAAATGGGACGAAACAAATCGCTTCTTCGCAAAAAAATCATAAAATTGTTAAGGGAATCGCATCATTCGCGTCATTTCTCGTTTAAGGGCGGTCATTAAACAGCCTTTGTAAGGGCCAACGCACACGAGCTTGAATCATGAATACAATTACCGTCCGTCGGATTAAATTCTATTGCCTGATGAATCCCGAATTCCATGGAATGTAGAAATAATGTATGGCTCCCCTCTCGACTCGTATTATGCTTTTTTATGAGGTTTATAACGTTGAGGATTATGGGTTTAATTAAATTGGGTTTTTTATATTAAAGACACATGACTGCTTTTGTGAGTGTCATTTTCAGTGAGAGGCTAGTGGTAAATTTGAACGGACCTCATGTCTGTTGTTGGCCGTTGATGCATTTTTGGAGCCTTTTTTAATAAAGGGGATGGTAAGCAATAATTACCCATGGACACGTGTGACTAAGGCATTTGATGCGGTGCCAGCCTAAAGAAAACGATCGTCGATCTTCTATGTACACATCTCTGGTACTTTCCCCAAATAGCCTCTCACTATTCGACAGATGGACAGAACTGTTGGCACTATCATTTTAAAAAGGATTTTTGTTGGTGCCGTGATAGTGGAAGACAGATCAGTTTTTGTTTGTAGACGACACTAACATTGATGAAATATGAACTTTCCTATACCTATCGATACCTTGACTTACTTGCTCACTAAAGCAAGAAAACCGCTCACTAATTCAATCCCGATTGGAGTGTGTCCTTCCATTTTCCGGCATCACAACATCTTCGATGCCAAATATTGTTATACCCATTCGCACGAGACACTATAACTCACGGCCGAAAGTACAAGGACGAAACAACATGTTCCGACCGAAACGAGTTCGCTCTCTAAAACTATAAGGGACAGTGTCCACGGAGGAGTAGCTTTATAGAAACGTATTCAGCTGCAGCATACACAAAGCTATGCTACTTTGTCGACGGAGCGGCAACGTCGCGCTTGTGTCGCTGCATGGCACCCGGCTGTACCGCATGTTTGGCGGGCGCGGTCCTGGAGCGGGCTCCCGACGTGTTCGCCGCGTGCACGCTCTGGCCGCTCGCCGCGATCTTTGAGCGGTCGAGGCGGGCGGCGGCGGAGGTGGCGAACACGTCGGGAGCCCGCTCTACGACCGCGTTCGCTATACATTACACATGTCATACAGATATGTAAAGCTTGATGTGTGATGTGATGGCCCACTGTACATAGAGTGATCGCACGTAGTCGAATGTAGTGATAAATTCAAAATTACGTCTTCATTGTCCAACTGCATTCTCAAAAATTTTTGAGCAGATACAATACGTCAAGGTCGTCAAGGAAATACGAGTAGATCAGTACACTGGGCTGCTTACGTATTTTGAAACATTTATGATGCTACGCCTCCGTGGACAATGTCCCTTACCCAACTTTGATATACTAAATTAGTTTCGGGATACCGGCCGATACTCAGTATTGGGTCCGGATGGGGCCGAATTTTGTCTGTTCAGTTTCATAGCGATCCGTACCTGTTTGATGAGTAATGTTTACAAAGAGAATGTTTTATGGTCAGTACTTGGCTCATTTAAAGTTTTATAAAATAGGTACCTAAAATGAGTGACGATAAATATTGAGGTCACGGGGTGGTTTTAAATGTTGACTTACAAAATATGTGAGGTCGATTGTTCTAATCGCGGCGCATTTCTATGATGTTTTTTTTAGTAGTGGTAGAGCCATGCTGTTTTACAGTACGAATGGGCCGGCTCGCCCGGGGAAGTACCACCCTCTCACATACCACCAGCGTAAAATAATAGTGACTACTATTGTGTTTCGTCTGCTTTGGAAGAGTGCCGAAGGCCCCCCCTTAAAAGGCCGCAACGCATCAGCGATCCCTCTGGTGTTGCAGATGTCCATGGGCGGGGCGATGGAATTACCACTTGATTTGCGCATAAAATTTTGAGGAAGACGACAACGTCTTTCTGTGTGATCATGATTCAATTGGTCTGCCACTTGACTGTTACGAAAGTCAGACGACAGTTGCTCCAATTTTATGACGTTTTAGTTCCACACACGGTCGCAGGGCCCGCTAGCTGGTTGATTTTGTGCTAAAACGAAATTCTTCATAACAAGATTTATTAATGATTAAGAGGAGAGATCTTCTCGTGAGCTTGGATGTTATTACCACTATGAATGTTTTATTTTATACATCTTTCTTTGTTTGCCGTTTTAGGATATCTTTGTGCCGCAACAGACTAATGGTCATGAAGTCAGCTGGTACACCAGAGATCGCGGGTTCGATCCCCGCCAGTACAAACATTTGTGAACATGTCTGTTTATAATTATATTATTATGTATGTATTTACAAAAAAAAAATATATGAGTAATGTTTATCCGTTGCCTAGCACCCATAGCACAAGCTAATGCTTGGTTTGGGGCTAGATGGCGCTGCGTGAATAATGTCCAAAGATATTTTTTTACTTATTTTTATGTATAGTTGCCCGCCTCTCCATATCCGTTTCCACACATCTCTCTGTCGGAATGCTAGCATATTCCCTATTGTCCCAACTTCAAACCAGGTTAGCTATGGGTGCAATATTGGCTTTATGAGGCAAATCATGTTCATCAAACACCGATACCCGCTTGCGCTAACTAGACCGATTCAATTTCTAACGGCAATTAATTAGTTTTCCATTTGTGATAGTCAATCATTAATTAAGTTATGAGTTCACACTGCACTAACTAGAATAAATTATCAAGTTTTGTTTGTTATGGTGTAGCTGTCGGATTGTGTGCAGTGTGAAACGATGGGAAATTAGATCTAATGTATACTTGGTACAGACATGAACATTATGAACAAAGTTGTAGCATTTACGCTGTTTCAAACATCGTTAAGACGTAAATGCTGTATTTGAGTGATTTTCAAATGTTCGACTTGTTTCACAAATCATGATATTATATTCTTAGCTGTCAATTATATGTAGAATCGCAAATCGCAACGTCTTCAAACCGAAAACATGTAAATGTTGCGGCATAACGTAGGCACATAAATCGAAAAGTCTGCAATTGTGCAGGCCACTTAACCGTTCCGACGGTTACTGCATTCGTATCTAGCACGAGCGAACACGGGCCAATTCGGTCCAAGGACGGCCATGAATAATTTCGTGTAGCGACGTCCGTGCCAGCCGGAGACATGCCCCGCCCTGCCCGTGACGTTTTTGCAGGGTTGAAACAGTTGAAACATCTCGGTTTTGGAGGAGAAAACTCGATGCGTGCGGAGAATACGGAGTTGAAACCAATCTGGATATCAATAACTCTTGTTTTCGATTCGTTTGTATTACGTGATAGTACATTTGTAATAGAGACGTCACTTTCTTTACAACGACCGTTAAAATTAAGGAACGTTCTACACGATAAGTACCGAGATCTTTCAAACACTGATTGATTTACCACCGTTCTTCAGAAGGTGTGTTAAGCTGTTGGTCTCAGATTCTTTTTCGTTTAGATTCATATTCGTTTCAATCTCGCAGACTTTTTTATTTACCTATTCTTTCATCTTTGGACACAATAATAATATTTTTTTTGAATAAGGTAGAGGGAAAAACGTGCAAGAGATCACCAAGTGATTCACCTGATGGTACACACACACAGTCTTAAAACTACGTTTTCTAATAAAATATGACAAAATATTTGCCTACAGTGTAGGTAGACAACAGCACACAAAATTAACCGAAAACGCAATTTATCTCAATTTGGACAAATGGCAGCCCTAATCTCACCCTGGGGTAATAAATCTACATGTTATGTGTTCCTAGGATACCTGTTATAAGATTACATCATGGCATGCCACGGCTCCTACGTGTAGGTTTAGCTCGCTAAATTATAGAGGGCGTGTGTAGCGGTTTTGAATAATTATATTTAAAGGTCAAGAAAAAAATATATCTTATTTAAACTGTGTTGAGTTTATTAAAGCTCTTTTTCAGGCATGTGACATAGCATGTTTTCAGAACGATAGAATTTTGTTTCTATGGCATAACGTGACAGAAGCACAGACTAAAAACATCTTAGTTTTGATCTCCATGCACTTTGTCCTTTGGGGACATTTTTAGTATCCAGCTCTCTTACCACCAAACGAAACCTATCTATTATCCGATTCAAATGCTATTAGGATAATACCTTTTGGTTTTTTTTTTTTTTAAAGTGCAATCTGTTTCTGTCTGTGAACATTCAGCACTAGGTCAAGGATTTAGTTATTTGACGTGGAGAGCAGTCAGTCCAGGGACGTGTGCCCTTTATGTACCAATTATAGCTACTATAAATCTGTTGGGAACTTTCTTTTTAGCCTTTTGATTGTCGAGTCAGTCTTCATCAAGAGCATAGCCAGTATGTTTGGATGGTTATCAAGTCTATTCCTGTAGGATTTCATAGAATATTTTATCTCCTCTTGGACTGTTCTGATGTCAAGATCGTGGTGTAATTGTTGGCTTTTGGAATTAAGCGAAAAATTACGTCTACTTCGCTTATCCGTAACGTTAGCAACCAATAGAAACGCATTATTTATCTTTATGTGTGTAAGTCGTCACTGTCGCGTCACGCAACTCCAAAAGGTCGTATTCTAATAGCATTTTAACCAGATAGTACTATTCATACGTCGGTCTTCTAAGAGAGAGTGGTACTTCCCCGGTCCATCAGAGGCCCCAAGAGAGCATGGCTATACCACTTAAACATTATAGTTTATAGCGTTTCGTGCGTCACGCGAATATGATGCTGTGATTAGCGCGACCTGAGATAAAATTATGGACAGGCACGGTCGGTCGAATCGGTTAATAAATACCAGGTACATTAGCACTAATTAATGCGGAGATAATTAGTCGTATAATCAATCAGGTTCGGCGATAATTCATAGCTGCGTCAACATTTACACACGTGGTTGAATTTGATGGTGGTTTATTTGACTAGCCTCATGTGACTTCAGAATGCGTTGATTTATTTATGGTCGTATTTACCACTAGCGGCCGCCTATGCAGTTTCATTCTCGCGTAATTTCTTTTTTCAAATATCTCCCTCTTTCCCCCACATTTTCGCGATAAAAAGTACCCATATGTCACCCGAGGATAGTGTAGCTTACCAACAGTAAAAGATTTTTTCAAATCGGTTCAGTAGTTTCGAAGTCTATTCAATACAAACAAACAAACAATCAAATCTTTCCTCTTTATTATATTAGTATATTACTTTATTATATAGCCTTGCCACACTGGCGGATTGCAAGCGTTTCCAACGCGGAGCGGTCGCGAAGCGAACACGCCGCGGTTCCGCGGCGGCGACGTCGCGGTTGCGTGGCGTGTTCGCCGCGGAACCGCGACGGCACCGCGACGTCTGCGTACATTCAGTAACAGAATAGATTCCGAGGAGGAATAACTGCTGTTAGCTTTGTTACTTCGAAGACGCAAGAGACGTAAACCAATAATACATTGAAGATTTTGGATCCAATAACAACCAATCGACTGAACGAAAGCGACTTCCATGTGTTGTTTTGCAAAAGAATCAAAATTAATAATCCAAGACAATTTTATTCTTACATGCGTATGTCACAAGAGCTACGTTTTATGAGTTGTTACATAGTTGTGCTGGCCAGCGATCCTATGTGACGATCGTAAATTGTCATGTTTGAAAATAATCAATTTTGAGAAACAAATGCCGAGTTGTGTGGTAATAAGTACACCGATAATTATATGTAATATTATAAAAATAAAAAGGGAGTCGGGACTTTGGTATGCGAGTGTACAACATGGCGTCCACACTTCTCTCCGCGGCGAACACGCTGCGCGACCGCTCCGCGTTGGAAACGCTTGCAATCCGCCAGTGTGGCAAGGCACTAAAGACGACGGAAAACAATGAGAAAACCTGCACATTCAAATGGCTGTAAAGCCGTGATTCAATTGTTCAAGTTCACCTGTTAAGGGTTACGAAGGTCAGGTGGTAGACGCTCCAAAGTAATAAGTGCACATGCCAAATCACGGATCGTGGTGCAAGCGTATTCTGAGTCCCTGACTAGTTGGGACGAACAAGCTCATAGTGGGATTCCTTCATTTCTTTATTATTAATTATAGCCCCTTCTCCCCACATTTCCGGGATCAATAGTACCCTATGTCACCCGGGGATAGCGTAGCTTTTCAACAATGAAAAAATTTTCCAAATCGGTTTAATAGTTTTGGAGCCTATTCAATACAAACAAACAAACAAGTATTGATTTGCCATCATTTGTGGCCCACACCCCCCATACTCCCATAGGCCGGCAACGCATCAGCGACCCCTCTGGTGTTGCAGATGTCCATGGGCGGCGGTGATTGCTTACCATCGGGCGACCAGCAGGCTCGTTTGCCGCCTCTGACATAAAAAAATGTTCTTTTAATGCAGGATTGTTTTCTTTTACAGTTAAACCTCAACAGGCGTCTAACGTTTTCCTTAAAACCGTATTTATTCACAACAATACGGCCACCAAAACATTGTTTACATAAAACACGATAGCAAAACTGACATTCATTGTTGTCCTCATTTATAAGACGAATTGTGTAGGTACGCTTTTTTAATTTGAACGTGATAACTCCTATTGTGATCACGATAAGAATGGAAAGTCTCTGTCAGAACGGAGGAGAATTCTCCATAGAGCGAAACGGGCAATATTTCAGGCCTATTTTTTATGGTAAGAAGTTATTAAAATTTACTAGAAGTATGAAGGGAACGCCAGAAAGTTGCTTGTTGTAATATTAACTTTCTATATATTAGGGGTGTATATGACGATCAGTTAAGCACAGTTGGTAATAAGTCAGTCAACTATCATTCCCGTAAGATAGTAAAACCATAGTACTGATATAGTGTTGCAAAAAAGTAATGCATTATATAGTACTTAAGACCATTAGGAATAATATTTTGGCAGAAAACGATGACCACGATTCCCAACATGAATACACTCCAAATGCGATTAATTAAACTGTCTTTTAGAGAGAGACTCAGTTCTAATGATTTCGTAAAGGACATACAGGATATTCCTAAATTGTTAGACTTATTGTCGTGATTTACTAGAGATTAATACATTTGTCTTCTTATTTATAATTTAAATTGACTTTTTCAACAGTCAGACATTGTACATCGAAAGCACGGTAATTCCATCTCCTTCCATCTGTCAAAATCCTCTCGGCTAGTGCGGGGCACGCCACATAATGTTGTGTAAATCGATTGAACGATTTATTCTTCTAACAAAATAAACATGGATGAAACCGTAGGCACTGCCCACAGTTGTCAAACTCATCGCACCTTTAACCACTCAAACCATACTCAAGAGTAATCCAATCTACAATAAATAAATGGGTCTTAGTTTTACTGCAAGAGTTCCTCAAGTCTTGTAATTCTTGAAATTAATCCGTCTGGCCAAAGTATGATAGTTTACACTAAAACTTAGGATTTGCGAGGCGTGCTTCACTCGTTTGACGAAACGAGAGGGCTTGATTTATGAGAAAACTGGCTCAATGGTGCAATTGACAGCGAGCGATAATTTCCTAGAGCCAAGGTTTGAGGTTTTGAATCTCTCATTTAGCCATTTATTTGGGTATCGGTTTGATTTATGCATCTTCTCAGTAAAGAATTATAGAATATTTTTAACGAAAAAGAAGAAAAAGAGAACCAAAACATTAATCACACCTATATACATAATTTGATAAGCGCCACTGCAGCGAGTAGAGGAAATTTAATAATAGAATTTCCATACAAAAAAACTCTATTTGAATTATTTTCTATAGTTTTTCGTGCTAGCCCTACAGTTTAGGTTAAATAAAATATTATCCTTGTTACATTCACAATAAAAAAAAATTAATTTGCTACACCTACATAAAATTTTATGAAGCTCGTTACTGACAGCGGCTTCGCTCGTGTGGAACGTTGGTTAACAATATAATTTGTGTTAATCTAAAATAAGTATAGGCTATTACTGTACATCGCATCTACGAGTAAATCCATTCAGACATTTTTGCGCAAAAGAGTGACCAACATCCATCCAAATTATTATCACTAGCGGTCGTCTCCGCGGTTTTCCCCGCGTCTAATTCTTTTCCCCCACTTCCCCCCACATTCCCGGGATCAAAAGTACCTTATGTCACCCGGGGATGGAGTAGATTTCAAACAGTTAAATAATTATTTAAATCGGTTCAGTAGTTTCGGAGCCTATTCAATACAAACAAACAAATTAGTATAATGAACAACGAATGCTTTCATGGGATACAGATACAGTAAAGAATCAGCTTATTTACCTACAATGAACTATCCGCGATGATTTTTTAATTGCACCAACTTAGTCTTGTCACTAAAAAGTTTTATGAAATCTTTTTTTTTTATGGACTCTTATCCGTATGAAATCATGTTTTTTGAGCAAACAGGAGATTTGACAGTAGGACACGTGCCAAGTTTCAAGGTTAAACCAATCCCCCTACTTCATCACCCATTAACCTGAATATGTAGGTGCGAAATTCGTTGCGTAACAGTCACCCCTTATCACAAGTTTGTTGTTGGTATTCGCTTATCTTGACAAATGGTCTATGTATTCCGGGTTCCGTATCCCAAGGAATAATAAGACATTTGTTTAGCCAATGTATTGTGTTTTCTTTTCGTACGAGTATTTTTATACGGAAACAAACATCTAAACCTGTGGATGTTTACAGGGTAGTGATGCGGGATTTATACAGTGGTTTTTGGAACATCATTTGTTGAGAAACTAGTTAATAAGAAGGTGTTTTGGGAAACTTTAGTAAGTAAATAGGCACATAGCTCATCAGTGATAAGACTACTATTTCATTCGGAAATAAATCCGCCAAAAATATGAATACTTCCATTTTAATTTTAATTATAAGTGATTTTCGGATTATTTATTTCTTAATCGAAACTAGCACAAAAATTCATTTGGCAATATTTTTTTAAAGTAGACCAGTGTGTTGGCCTTTGCTATCGTTAGACTATTTTTATAAAGTGGGTACATAAACAAAGCAAAAAGCACTATGCTTCAATGTATAAAAAATCTATATAAAAGTAGCCTACAAAAAACATTACGTAAACTAACGCACTGTATTTCAATCCTACAAACTGAAGAAATTTTTTTGACGTGACAACGTCTTTTCAAATTGGTTTGCCGGGTGACACTTCAAGAAACTGCGTTACGCTCCGCTCACGTTATGCGCTCACAATGAGAGCGAGTGAGAGGCACGCGTCCCTTCCACTCGGGCATGGTTAGCCCGCCTAAGAGCGAGAGAGACAGACATAAAAAGTCGTTGTCACGTAAAACTTTCGCCCGTATACCGACTTTACAGGCAACCAATTTTTTTTTAACCTTATTATAACCACTTCGAAGATACACATTCATTTACAGGAAAGAGCTTAAGTTAATATCGAATTCCTCGGAATTAATTTAAAATTCACCATTAAAGGGTTGTAATTACCGATATTCAATACCGTTTCTTTTCAGCCAGCCCTTTTAGAGAGCAGAGGAGTAATAATTAAAGAAAAATAGCTAGGCCATTCTGCCTCCGGCGAGGGGTCAAGGCGATTTTTTGTCTCCAATTTTATACTTTTTTATTCACTTTTCCATTTCATTTAGTAATCGTCCGACGCCGCCTGCCCTTTGGCGGTGTTATCCATTTGACCGGGTTGACACCTTTGTATTAATTTATTCTTTGACGGCAGAAGCGGATTAGGACCGTCGGCTTTTTTACCTAACCGGGATGATGCTGTTGAGAAATATTTTATTTATATTTTGATCAACCTTTTTCATTGTTATTCATTATTTTCAATAGGTGTTTCTTCGAGCTTTTGTAGCACCAGTATCATTAAGTACAGACATTATTTACTAATTAGCGTTTACATACTAAGACTTACAGTAAATTTTCATTATAGAGACTCGTTCCCGCAGACTTTTATTGATAATATTATGTAATACCTGAAAAAAAATAAAAATATTTTGTTATTTATTTCAAATGGTCATAACTCATAACATAATAAAAAAGGTGTAGAGAGCCTGTCTCTAAAGATACATTGTTTTGAATCACAAAGGCTTACGAATATGGATATTGTAATTTTCCTCAAAAGAGTAGGTCAATTTCAAGTCTCCAGCGAGTATCACTTTATATGCTGCCACTCTGTAGGTTACCTTGGTATTTAAGCTTTTAATTACAAGTGTAAAGATCTTCATAATCTCTGTTCATTACGGCATAACATCGTAAGCTAAACATCCGCAAAGCCACAAGCGTATATTACAAAAACAATGTAATAATTACAACGTGATCATAGCGCAATTTACAAACGGGTTAACCGGATTAAACCGGCCCGGACGAAATTAAAACCTCCTTGCGGGCCGGTGTCTCCCGTCACACTCACGTCGTCCTAACTCGATTTGAATAAATAATGCGCGTCTCGGTTAGCAAACAGAATTATCGCGCCTTCATCTAAATAACACTCGTGTAATTTAACTAAATTCACTTTAACTTGCATGTAGGGCTGTGATCTACCTGAAGAGTGAATAGTCAAAAAAAAATGGTCAAAATCGCAACTATGGAACATATGATATGCGGAGACTGTGAGGCTGGAAAAGTCCCGTTGGGAGACCACAGATACGTTGGGAGGACGATATCACGAGAACGGTGGTCTCAAAAACCACCTGATATTCAAAATGAGTAAGACAACCCTATTCTCAGCGTTTTTTGGATATAAAATGAAACAAGAGATGACTTTGTGCGCCGAGCTCGCTCCAGCTCATAAATACTAGCAGAATTAGTTTTAGTACTAGGCAAGCCACGAATTTAGTATAAGTAATATAGAAGTTTTCATTAGGGTTTCGAAGAGATTTTGGCGATGCTACATGGGGTGGCTTTAGTGTGTATTTTAATTTTTTTGTACGTTCATTCAGTTTTTAGGGTTCCGTAGCCAAATGGCAAAAAACGGAACCCTTATGGATTCGTCATGTCTGTCTGTCTGTCTGTCTGTCTGTCTGTCCGTCCGTATGTCACAGTCACTTTTTACCGAAACTATAAGAGCTATACTGTTGAAAATTAGTAAGTAGATGTATTCTGTGAACCGCATTAAGATTTTCATACAAAAATAGAAAAATAATAATAAATTTTGGGGGCTCTCCATACTTAGAACTGAAACTCAAAAAAAAATTTTTCATCCAACCCTTACGTGTGGGGTATCTATGGATAGGTCTTTAAAAATGATAATAAGGTTTCTTATATCATTTTTTTCTAAACTGAATAGTTTGCGCGAGAGACACTTCCAAAGTGGTAAAATGTTGGTCCCCCCCCCCTGTAACTTCTAAAATAAGAGCACGATAAATCTAAAAAAAATATATGATGTACATTATTATACAAACTTTCATTGAAAATTGGTTTGAACGAGATTAAGTAATTAGTTTATAAATTTTTGGGGCTTCCCATACTTAGAACTGAAACTCAAAAAAATTTTTTTCTTCAAACCCTTACGTGTGGGGTATCTATAGATAGGTCTTTAAAAATGATAATAAGGTTTTTTATATCATTTTTTTCTAAACGGAATAGTTTGCGCAAGAGACACTTCCAAAGTGGTAAAATGTTGGTCCCCCCCCCTCTAACTTCTAAAATAAGAGAACGATAAAACTAAAAAAAATATATGATGTACATTACCATGCAAACTTCCATTGAAAATTGGTTTGAACGAGATCAAGTAATTAGTTTTTTTTTAAAACGTCATAAATCGTAAACCGCAATTTTCCTCTCATTCAATCAACTCAAATATAAAAACGTCGATCAAACTTACAAAGAACTACAAGAACTTTTATGTTATGATGATACTTGCTGCTACGGAACCCTTCATGGGCGAGTCCGACTCGCACTTGGCCGGTTTTTTATACTTATCATAATTGTGTATGCTTCATTTTATATCGTATCTATAGGTTCATTGATAGTGAGCCTCATTACGACAAAAGCGTTAATAAATGTAAAAGTAAGGCACCAGCTTATTAATGTCTCCATCACTAAAATCAAGTCATCGTTACAATGATGGGTACAGGCTTAATCACCACGCTTTCCAAATGTGGTTCGGTGATTACAATCTCGAGCTGTGTAATCCATCAAGAAATAATAACACACACGTCAAACGCGTGAATCATGAACCAGAACATTCTATTTAACAAAAATATTATCCACGTAAGCAATATTATACAAGGAAAACCAAGCAATTAATGTGTGAATCCGAAGCCCAAGAAAAAGCGCACAGTGGTACAAACACATCACATTCCGCGGCCAAAACCAAATAAACCTGCAATAAATTACAGAGCAAATATAACGCAATAACACAACACACATTTGTTAGAATGTTCGCGAGGAAAAACTGACTAATGTAAGAAAAAATACACTGAGCTTCGCGTCAAAATATTTGTTTGCACAATGGTTTATTTTGCGCGCCCACAGGAAAAAAATGCTAAATAAACAAACTTGTTACGATGAAGCCTTTTGTTTTACATTTTATAGAACTCTCACTTAATAACTTTTGACTTTTTTTACGAAAAAAAATGTGAATTATATTTTTTTAGTTAAAAATAATGTTACAATAAATAGGTCACATTGCTTAAGCAAATTTTCAGCCTATTTAATTTCCCGCTGCAGGGTATAATAGGTATCCATAGTTGAAATATAGGTAGTAATGATCACGATGATGGGTACTGGCATGGTACTGGCTAATCACCAGGCTTCTCAAATAAAAATTATCCTTAAAAAAGATAAGCTAGATAGATCGTCATCAATATAAAAAGATACATACCCCACCAGGCTACATTTCCATTTGTATAAAGAAAAAAGGATCTATATGGCAAAAGCAGATTAAAATTCATATATCACCCCGAGATCCGAAGCTGCCCTAAGTGTGCCGAGAACAAAATAAAAAGCAATCCTCTTTTAAAAATCGAGATTCAACGAATAAAATCCTTTCATTTGCCCAATCGAATACTTAAGGCTTAAGAGATCAGGAAAAGATTAGCGTTCAAAGTTTGTAGAAAATAATTTTCGAAGCGACAATTCCGTGTTTCGAAACACTGCTTTTAAAAAAAAAACTGAATTTTTTTCGTCAATGAAAAAAATCAGATATAATTATGTAAAAAAGGTTTCCAGTCGAGTTTTATCAAATACATATTCGTATTAGTTTATTTTTCTCGTAGCCTTGCACCACAGAGACAGATAAGAATGAAATATTTACGTAACAATACTTTTTGTGATATTCCATTGTTTTCTAATTATAACTAGCAGATGAGCGGAAAAATCACAACGGAGCAACCAATTAGTGTAATGTTTTTCTTATATTCATAACAGGATGCCAATTATCACACATATTTTTCGTGTATACTACTACCCCGACAGATAATCAGGCATAGAGTGGGAATTTGCGAGTATAAATTGAGATATAAGGGTTCTGTAGCGTCCAGATTATGACTAAGGAACCTTATTACGTAACGTTATTGAGAAAAAACCTATATCTAATTTTATTGTAATGTTTTACGAGAATTATTTTAATTTTTTTTTTGTTATTAAAATAGACCTTCTTTCTCAAGTGTACCTGCATTTTATAAAATTTTGATAAATCTCAAATTTTGTGATTACATAAATATTTGTACATACAAAATTCATATATTTGCAAACAAAACTTTTAGAACGGTTACCTCTTGGAGTTTTAATATGAATAACAATTTTTATGAAAATATTATACCTATTCGTTATTCATCGCCGTAGCCATTGCAACGACAATTTGGATTCAAAACGTCGCCGTGAGACATTAATAGGTTGATACTTTTCCCAAAAAATAGTTGCAGAGGTTTCACGCATGAGGTTGCGGTGCCCTAAAAAGTGGGATGATCCCTCCCCCGGTTGCCAGGCAACGCACACATTAACCGGTAATTCCACGATATTCTCATCACGTTGTGGAAAATTGGCTGCCCCCGAATTTCAAGCCGTGCAGTGGCATAACATGCGGCTACGCGTATGAATACATTACCTACGAAAAAACGTCAATCGACTTTTGTACGTTCACCTCAGTCTCAGTAGTGATCGGACGATCGATAGAGCTAAAACAAGTGCTCATTTTCTCTTTACGTAAGCAAGGAAAATTTACACGGAAAAATTCAACCCAATTAGCCCGTCTTTGTATATTTAAATAAATAGGTATATTGAAATAGATCGGTGTCGGAAAGTACGATATTACGTAAGCAACATAGATGGTTCTAATTGGCAGAAAATGCTGATTTTCTCGCTACGTATTAAAAATGGCGACCTTCGAAAAGATACTTACTCAGTAAAAAAAGTAGATGTTACTGTCCAACTACAAGTAAGTATAGGAAGCTGGCTTTAACTACACAGAAAAAAATATACTGATATTCCCATTTTCAAACCAAGTTCAGTATGCCCCAAACTTCTGCGCTAAACTAAATACAAAGTACTGATCATACATTGCATTGTTCTGTTCATTTCATTACCGTTCTTTTACTGGCCGAAGTTGAATAAAAAAAGTTCTAATAGACCTCTCTGTTTCACGAAAAAAAAAATAGTTTTCAAACATTGGGCATGAGCATTCTAATTTTAAATTCGAATACGCGACGCCGGCCAACTTCGGAACTACACTTGGGGTACGTTTAGCTGCCTGTGGTGTCAGTTTGGAAAAAACCGCATGGTTTTATTCTCTCCTACGGCAATAAAGTCCGGCTAGACGTCCAACTCCATTTATTTAAGCCTCACTTAACACATGCAAAGGCTGAAAGTCTCGAGCAGTTCAGCTCGCTTTCTCGGTTAAATACTACGCTATGAGGTTTTACTCTGTTTTTTCTTTCAATATAATATCAGTGAGCTTAATTAAAAAAGAAAAAAGATGTGTTCCAATTTTAAGACTGCTTCTTTTTTAACCAGTGTCCATTAACGGAAGTAATGTACAATTTAAGCACTAGATGGCGCTATTAAAATGTTTAAGAACATGTAATCGCTTCAAATATGAAGCGAAACATGTTAGTTCTGGATAACTACACGCTGTAACGTTGGCAACGTGCTGTAGAATGTAGGCTAACACACTCCCGTCTAATTAACTAACATGCAGAGGCACGGAAAGTCTCCAGCCATCTGGCCTCTTTCTCACTTAATACACCGAAATTTAGGTCTACCTAAATTAATTTACTTAGTGTCTGACATTATTATACACCGTCGAGGTAACGCTGGCAGTCTCTCACGGGTAATTTCGGAGGGATGTTTTAATTATACTCTAAATTGCTTTTTATTTTTCATCAAAAATTGTGAAAGTTACCTGATGATGCCATTAAGCGGTGTGTAACGTGGAATAGTTAAGGGATGTTTGTTCACTAGATGTGCCTATTACAGCTTCGGCTACGTATATACTTATTAGTTTACCGATAAAAAATATACCCTATGCCATAACAATGTGTTCTAAATAACTAACAATATCTGAATATCAAAAATCAAGTCATACCGTTGGTTTATTGAAACGTGAAAGAAGAAAAAACAAAAATAATTATATTTTTCCAAGGGTAACTGAGAATCATCCCGTAATAAAATATAGCATAATAATTATGTCCTTTCTCAAGGTCAAATTTATGTCTGTACCTTTTATCAAATTAGTTTTAGTAATTAGAAAAATATGGGTTCCAGACAACGGATAAACATTACCTACTTAAATACTTTTTTTTTTGTAAATACATATTTAATATACATAGAAACACCCAGACCGATATAAACGGACATGTTATGCACACAAGTGTTTGTACCGTGCAGGGATCGAACCTGCGACCTCTGGTGTACTAGCCTACTTCTCGACCATTACACCAAATGGCTCGACATGTTAATTTAAGGTCTGAAAACTTTACTGACGACAGGCAACGAATTTTCTATCCATTAATAATAAACATAAGTTTGGATTATAACGAGCATAAAACACGGCAAAAAAAAAAACAAGACCATTGATTTACACATACACATACCTACTTTAGCCAACACCGCATCGAAATCCTCCAGTTTTCCGTGTGAAACAAACAAACCAGCCGAATATTTCCACTAGGCGAGCCAGTTTTTCTTTGCGAGCCTGTTTATCCTGACAAATGGGTACTGCATTATTGTGGGACGCCGAGAACAGAACGTAAGACCTTAGTGGTAATGTATTTGTTGGGTTTGTTCTATTTTGTCGAGGCGATGGCGATGAGGACGCCTGGATTTGGGTAAAAGATGTCTTCAAATTGTTTATGAAGGTTTCGATGGTACATTGATGGAAATACGAAACTACCATGGAACGTGTATGGGATATTTTTTAAGTATCTTTAAGGTCAGAATTAAAGGGCTTTTCCTAAGCAAGGACGCTCCATTGTAGACCGCATATTATTATTATATTTAAAAAAAGTAACTTACTAGCCACCCACGCTTCTTACGGGTGTTATAAACAAGGAATAATTAAACCTTGTCGTGACAGTAACAAACTCAAAAACTGATTATCTAATTACCTAGTGTTGCATGAAGCTATGCGAGAGCATAATATGTATATTATTGCAAACACAATTTCTTATTATCATTTAAATTCTATATTATGTAGAAGCTGAGTGAATATAGATTAGTAGGGAGGGATAGGTGATATAGGCATGATTCTCAGAGCTCAGTGGGACCCCTTGTATCATAACATCCAAAAGCACAGGTTACATTACCTATTCAGAAACATAAAAGAATCGGTAGAATCAGTCGCACAAATACTCGTAAATCAGACTCACAAAAACATTTTTAAACGACTTAAAAGATTAGTTAAAAACGTTATTCAAACGCTTTGCATCCACGAGAGTAATCCTGAAAGTTTGTATAGGAACCCCTAGTCACCCTTTTTCCTATCTTTTCCATTTCGAAAATTAAATTAGCGAGATTGAAAAAGTGGGTGCACTTTACCCTACATTCCTCTTGACAGCTAGCTCCCAGTAAATCTATGCCATTACTATAATGCCTGATGATAACATACAATGTGACGTGACCGTAAAGGCTATGTTGTTTTAGTTGGCGGAGAAAAGGGTTTGACGGACCTATGCAAAAATCAAGTTTGATCGTAATGTCAATTCCACTCATGTGTAGATTTAACTTGTCCGATGGCGCATTTATTAGTGACCTATGCCGCAGGGCAATATGCGATATAATAGGCAATTTATAATGGGCTAAAAATCATGTTGTCCGGGTGTTTATTTGTATAGAGGTAATATTTGTGCTCCCTTCGTTGCTTCTGTTATCCAGCGCTACTTACTTTGAGGTCTGATCATAAATCCAAACCCCGTTTTAAGAAAGATATGGGTTGTCAAGCTATTAGGTATACATTTAAGTCACAGTCGTAATAGTCAGACTATCGTTATCTTTGACAGCAAAAGTAGGCCAATGCAGTCAAATACTCTAGTGTAATCTGACTGTGCAAGTTTCCTGTTAGCACCGAGCTAAATACGTACCTAAATACGATCCATAGTTGCAAACGCCCAGCGGATAGGAATAATTTGATATCATCAGTTGGAAAACTGGTTGGATTTTTATAAAGACGAATAGTATGAATAAAATATTATGAACTTTTAATACTTTTCTTCTTGACATTGAAAGAAGCAAGTCAGTAGCTTTATCACAATTTTGTGTGTAAAATAGTTGAAAACGTCGACGTAAGATAACAATCACCCGTAAGTGACTATTCACTATCGCTCAAAAGGGAAAAGAACTTAGCATAATAGAGTGAATTTAAGCTAAATTTCATGCAAAATGGAAGAGCTCTGTATCGCGGAGAGCTGCAAGCATCCATCAAGTGGAGTTATGTGAATAAACTTAGCGAGATTTCCATTGTGCCGGTAGAAAATGTTGTTGAAAACACTGACAGTGTTACGGTTCAAGATAAGCTTGGATGTACTTAAGTAGCTGGATGCGTCTTTGCTTGCACAGATTTCAAGCGCCACTTGGCTCTAAGGAAGAACTTTTATTTTATGATATCTATGGTTTGGATTCAATAACTTTTTCATGAACGAGTGATACGATTTCATCTTTAAACATGCAATTGCCCGCGTAAGATACATATTTTGTGTTTGGACTTTGTGGTTATTTGTTGAATATGTCTTTATCTCTGGAGAACTGTGTTGTTGCTAATCTGGTCGAAGGTCGAAACCTCGATTACCACTTTAGTTGGTCTTATCACTTTCTCACTTCGCCCTGTATTTTATACCAACAGAAACAAAAACTCTCAATGATTCATTTTTTGTGGTATGCTCACATTATGGCAGCATTCATGGTAAAAAGTCCTTTAATATAACAGGCCTTGTTGGGTGCTTATTATAATGTATTATCAGGTGAACCTAACCAGGTATATCAAAAAGCAAACATGTTATCATTTACACACATAATCTTCACAAATTTATGCCCAATTATCCTCCCAAATCTCCATTGAATTGTTGTCCCAACGAATCATTGTACCTGAGCTAAACAGAAGCCGCAAGGGTTCCGCCTACCCTAAATTGTGGTACCGCAAATTGCAGCCCGTATTGGTCTTCACATTACATTATTAATGCACCCCAGAGACACGTAAGCAACGTGGTACGTGTTTTAATTCGGGTACATGCCGATTCTCCCGGAATTTAATTCCGGGATGTAATTATTGTGTGGTTAATAATATTGACGGGCGCTTAAAAATTCACAGTGCACATGTGAATTAAGTGCTGCCAAGGAATGAACATTATGTGTTGTGTAATATGATTTACATGTAAATGTTGAGCCGTAGTCGAACAATGATTTTGGAGTAGGGTTGAAAACTGTAATTGTTTTTTTTTTTGTTTTTTTTTTATTTATATATTTAAACAGTGATGTACTTTGATTTGTTCTGAGGACTTTAGCTGTAAGTTCTTAGTGCTGGCTGAAAATTGGTCACAGACCTCAATCAAAGGCTGTGGATGGTTCCTATACTAGTGCTACTAAGGCGTTTGAGCGACTCTGTGTGGTTGAGAGGTTATCAGCACCGTGTGGGCGGGATAGAAAAACATCCTCAATAAGTACCCGCAAGTATTTTTTTTTACTTTTTTAACCCACCCGATTCGTTTCTACAAGCTGAAACATGATGAAAAGTTCTTAAGAGTGCTATCTTATTTCTTAAAATGAAAGAGAAGACTATTGAGTACCCGATACACCAATAATAACGGAAAATCTCAGCATTCAATTTCATAACAGCACATAATGTAAACGGGAACTGAATGTTCCGTCTAGCAGAACACAGAAGCAAAGCATTCCCGATTGCAGAAACTTGTGCATTTGTCGACTCAAGTTTCATTCTATCTAATGCAACATAGAATTTCAAAAGCTGGAATTTCCAATTCAGCAGGAGTACACACCAGGCGTTGTAAGCGTACCCAGACAATTTTATTATTACCACTTTCAATTTTGAATAGATAAAGCGTTGTGGCCGGCCTTATACCTTTGGCAGAATTCCAGCTATGTCCTCCCTCGCAAATCGCCCAAAACTTCAGCTAAACCCAGAAATACGGCGACCTTATTTCTTTGAGATAAGGTTGGTTTTGTTTGGGAAAAAACTGATTCAAATATGTCTCTGGCGCCGTTGTGTTTCCAATATTCTGATATCAATAAAGTGCCTCGTGCATATAAGCAAAATAAAGCCGCGACCGATTTCGGGGTATATCGCATTATGATGGCTGGGCAGGTGTGCTCTACACCGATTTGAATACGATCGTGTAAGCTTTTACGATGTTTACTTGAGATGGGTATCATTTTGTTTCCATTTCTTTATAAATTGATAATTCTGTTTTAAGCCACTCGTTATATCCACGGCTTTGTATTTCAATGTTTAGTTTTTTATCATTCGACAATTATTTTAGGTGCATAATCGCACACATAATGAATTGTTTGTAACTTTTTTGTTGGAGTAATATAATTATAGCTTTTTCTATTTCAGGCGATGTTACCAAGGGGATTGAATTTAAAATTAAAGGCTATATGGGAGTTCATAAGGTATATTCTTCTAGCTAAGAGGGGAGGCCAAGGTGACTAATTACCTTCAGGAGCTAATTGTCTTTGTTCTAGATTAGCAAAAGTTGATCTGAAAAATACCGAAAAAATAAAGTACCTATTACCAGACGCTTTTTTAATTTCTCTTTTAGATGCAAATATTTGTCATGTAGTATTATTTAAAGGTTGTCAAATATATTATTTAAAAATACAACGTGAAAGTAAATATTTTTTATGCATAGAAATTGATACGTTGCATTTACAATAAGGATTTTGAGAAAAACAAACACCGTTTCATCTTACAAAAGTACATTAACCCAAAGAAATGTAGAGTCGTCGTCAAAACGATTTTTCCATCGGTAAAGCTACTGAACTATAGAATAGAGTTTAGTGAAATTACCGACGTGACCAGCTTCGCCTTTGTAGAGTCGCTCTTTGTAGAGGAACTGTAATTAAGGCGCGGAAGTCGCTGGTGTAGAAGCTTCTTTAAGACCGGACACCGCGATTTGGAACACTTTGGAACTCTTTGCTCTATGTAGAGTGAAAAGTTTTTTATCGACACTTCGCTGGTCGCTGATTGGAGTTGGAATCTGTTTTATGTATGGTCTCTTGTTTTAAAGATTGAAGGAGTTTGTTGAACTCTACTTGCATAGTGATTTGGAATTTGTTTTCGGAAATATTGTTTTCTGTTATTTTTTCATTTGGACTTTGGTCCAAGTTTCATCAAAGCGAGACAATTTTTTTAAAGATGTAGTACGTCTTGATATTGCTTTAGTTTTATTTTATCGATAGTTTGATAAACTGTATGCATTTATAAAGTTTTTAATGTAAATTACAAAAAAATATGTTTTATTTTATCCTTCACAAGGCTTTACTTAAGCTTGCTCTCAGTTGGTAAGCTGCTCTACTCTATAAATAATTGCGCTTTTAGTACGTTAAAGCTGAGACCAGTAACATAGACCTCTACGAGTAATAGCTAAAAGAAGTAGCGTATAGTAAAATTACTTTTCAGCGATTTCTCGACCATATATTAAAAAAAAAAAAAATGAAACAAAGTATCATATCCAACTCATGTATCTTGCTCTTATCCATGACTTTAAGCATACATTATGTGTCTGCAGGCAAAATATAATCCGGTGGCTTTTTGAACAGCTGCCAACGCGAGGGATTATACCCTTTGCCTTGCTAAGTGATCTATAGGTGCACAGACGCACTGTAGTATCGAGAGCCTTCAAAAACAAGGACTTTCAATGAAGACAGGAACGAGCTAGCGGGTTGATGCAATATCGCCAGATTGCACAAGCGAAATGGAACCTTATGGCTGCTTTAATAGAGTCCACCCCAGCGTTTTCGGCTAAAGATGTGCCGATAGCGGACTCGAGATCAGGTGATTCAAAAAGGTATAATGGGTGGTCCGGCTTAAACGAAATTGGTCGCTTTTAGAGGGTAGTAAGGTCGGTTTTGCATTGGGGTTGTGCTGGACAGTAGGAGGATGACCCGAAGGCCGTAACCCTCACCCTTGGCATTTCGCCAAGGTGCTTATGCAGAAACGGACGTGTCTGCCTCCAGCCGTCTAGTTTTACGGTCTTTAAATGAATTACGCTGCAATAATAAATTAGAAGATATTTTGGGGTGTCACGTGTGCTTGGAGAAAATGTTTAACAATTTTTAACTAGACTAGACTTGACAATAAACTTGGTTTATTACTTAAGTAAATAGTTGGCACATCCAAAAAGTTATCAAGTAAATGGACTGCTTTTTATGCTCACTCTTTGTCACCTTTATATTTTTCTAGCTCAAATAGAATAAATTTTTTTTAGCAAAAAATAACGTTATTTAAAGTTACAGTATTCGTTATTTTTACTCAATATAAAGAACTGTTATAAATAACACACAGTTATGTTTATTGATTGATCGTTGCTTTGCGATATGATCATACTAATAAATTATAAATAAAAAAGTTTGTAATGTAGTAGATAAATAGACATTATTCCCATTTTGTTATATACTACCCGAATGGATTTTCATGAAACGTTATATAAAATATACTCAATAACACATAAGATATAATCTAACTCGTATGAAACTGAGAGATGTTACGTCCGTGTCGTTTATCATTCCGAATTCAATGATGGAGGCTTTTCACTTGCAGTGGATATTGTTAGGCTGATTTTTTTTTATTTTTCTTTTTAATTTGATTCTAAAAAGAATCAACAGTTTCAGTTTCCCTGTCCGGGTCTAAGCAAAATAAATCAAAACGAAATAACCCTTAACGGTCGTCCGGCGTCCTTGCGCAAGCGGCTCCCTGTTTATCTTAACCCTGATTTTAATTACTCAGATCAAGTGATCACTGGGACACGATGAAAGCCCGTAAACTTAATGGAAAAACTAGGACCTCGTCTTACAACTGGGACCATAAAAAGCGAATTGCGACCTCCAAGGCACTTAATATTTTGACGTGCCCCAATTAAAAGGAAAAACTGTGACGGCAGCGCCCTACAATTGGCTCGAACAGTGAAATACGCCTTTTATTGTTTGAGACACAATAGGGGTCGAGCCGGGAGGGAACAATATGACCGGTCTTTTATTTGAACGAAAGAAAATAAGGTATTTTCATTAATGAAGTTAAAGTTTAATTGCGTTTTGCAAAATGATCTTTTCCGTGGCGACGCGGTTGTGCGGTGACCGCCCGCCTCTAGCGGGAGCGTCAGCAGAACAATTAAACTTTTCATTGCAAGTTCCCGTATCACGTTATTATGAAAGGGTCACAATATTACTCATAATTTTTTCTTATACTTTTTGGTATAAAATACATATTTTAACGTCAATGTATTTTTATCTTTAACAACTTAATAACCAGTACCTACCGACTAACATCAATAAAATCTCATTTATTTAAAAGCCTTACCAAATAAAAGATACATATTTTTTTACTGTATTTGTTTAATAAGACATAAAAGGGAGCTATTAATAATTTTGCCAATATCTAAAACATCCATCGTAATAACAAGACTCTGTAGTAATATCAAGACTAATTAGTCTTAAAATTAATTAAATTATAATTTATGGTTTTATTTTAATTAGTACGAAAAAAAGTTTGTGATAATAATTTCAATTTCTTTGCTGACTGTACGAGGGGCTTGCGTGGGGCTCAGAGTAATTAAGCTAGAGGAAGTTGATTGTCACATCTGGGGTGTTCTATGCGTATGGCAACAGGTTTGATGACCACTGGGGTTTGTAGTTATAATGCTTTTTAATTTTTAACTTTGCTATTCCGTTTGCTAACGCTTTTATTCGTTTAACTTATTTGATTTGTTGGTTTTGAGATTCCAAACATTGTTTTCTCTGGTGAGTCACCTACATAGATTTTACAAAGTAGAAATAATTAACATTATATTATTTTTAAAAGAATGCAATTTTATGTTTTTGATTTATTATTTTGTTTTTGGCTACCTATTTAATACAAGAATATTTATAAATCTCAACTCATTTAAGTAAGATTTTTTTTTGTGATTTAGTTATCGTTGCTTTGAGCTGTGTGTTGAAACTTTTATTTATAATAACTTATTAGCATAGAAGTTGCATGTATTAAATTGTGTTTAAAAAGCTTTTGGCTGCTGATCGTACAAGGGGGGATTGCGTGGCACTCTGATTGATTAAGCTAAGAGTTAATTAATTGTCACATCTGATTGTTTTAGCAACAGGTCTGGTGACCAATAGGGTTTGTTAATTTAGTGGTTATCTACCACTAATCGAAAACACCCTGCAGGATATCCTTTTTTTCAAATTACTTTGCAAAGCTAATTGTTGCAATAAAAATCGTCAAAAAATAGGAAAAAATAGGTTTAAAAAAAATCAGATACCAATATAATTGGCATATCTTGATAGAAATAGAGACATCTAGCTAGTCTGCAATTATGGTGCAAATACGCTTTGCGTTTCCTCCAAAAAAAATGATTTTTTTTTATGGAATGCAGTCCAGTCCAGACCAGTCGGAAGTTTTATCCTAGTATCGCGGGTACGAAATGTATTATTAATATTTAATATGAACGTCATGACCGAAATACACTGCATGCATCGTGAAATATAAAACAAGCGAATTCAAGAAGGCACTTTGTTCAACACATCTGCCACTAACGATACATTATTCTCAGTCGATCGTCGCCCAATCATCCAAATAGGTGTAAATTTTTCACCGGAGGGTCGATCTTGATAAATTCAATAAAATGATAATAATATACGATCCGGAGACGCCATTATTTGCAGATGTCGCCCCTCCAAAATGAATTCAAGCGGCAGACAAAAAATGAAATTACGGTTTGACCCACAAAAACAGGTTACAGGCTAAACGTTACACGGAGTACGAGGATTAAATGAGCACTTGCTTATGGAAATTAATGGTCATGAATGATGGAAGAAGCGATGTAGGTCGATCCTGTAACGCGAACTCGTTTTATTTATGACGTACTTGCTATCGTTTTTTGTACGGATTCTACTTTCTACTAATATTATCGTGTCCGACTGTCCACCGATTTTGTGAAATGGATGATAGGTCGACTCTTACATTAGAAGTCGCTCATTCGATCCATACATGAACTGAACAAGTCTGTTAATATTGCCTGGCAGCCATTGAATAAATAATGCTTGGTTAGGGCGATATTTTACTTATATCATTTGAAGCCTACATGAATCTACAAACTTCTATACTATGTAATATTAAAAAGAGGAAAGATTTGTTTGTTGGTTTGTATTGAATAGGCGGAGCCTATTCAATACAACCACAGAACCGATTTGAATAATTCTTTCACTGTTGGAAAGCTACACTATCCCCGGGTGACATAGGGTACTTTTGATCCCGGAAATGTTGGGGAAATATTTGAAAAAAGAAATTACGCGCGGGTGAAATCGCGGAGGAAGGCTATTTTATTTTGTTTTTTATTGATTCTGACAGCTTTGACGTACACTCCCTATTCTCTTCTCTCATAGCACGTACGGACAACAGATTAGGCGTAGGACCAATGGCTTTCCGTTGCTTGTTTTTCGTTCTGACCGCATAAGTGCATACAGTATAAAAGAAAAACCATCTCGATATTTTGTACCTAAACCAATTTACGGTACAACAAAACTAGTTCAAACATTTAAAACTTCAAACAAACCTACTTGAAAACGCGTCTTCAAATAATAAAATCGAATTTATCGTCGAGCTTCCTCTAGATAGTCGTTCGTTTTGTTATCCTTTCAGGGTCTAGTAAATCTTAAGAACGTTGTTCGGTGCATTCTCACCCCACGATAGCTCCACAATACTTTGTATTCGAATCGCAATGGCTGACAATGCAAGCAAAGGTTATATAAGGACTCGTAAGTGGTCAATACAGTTACAAGTGGTAACTCAACCCCCCACAATACAAATGACTCCATTTAAGAGCTTGGGGATCCCTCAAAAACGCGCCAATATTTACAAATTCAACACTCAAATAGGCTTGATGACGTCAGTCGTGCACTATTGCGTACCTATTTGCTCCCCTCTGGAGGGTTGCTACTTTCCACTTTTGTAAAACATTGTGCGTTTTTCAAATTATGTAAAATATTGGGAAAGTTAAGACTTAGCATAAACCGTGAATAGTATCAATAATTTAGTTGATGCTTGAATAGATTTGTTTTTCCGCATTTTGGATATTTTACGCGTAGCTATACAAAAGGCCATTCACAAAAAGGATCATGAATTCTCTTTTTCTTTAGATTGAGCTTACATTTTTTAACTACAATAAATGTTTAATTCCTTCATAGACTGATATTACTTCGTGTTACATTTTAACCAATGTGTAAATTAGAAAAACAACTTGAACAGTTCTGTATTAGTACCCACATGACGCGCTCGCCACAAAGTAGCATTTAATTTCTTAGATTAGAAGACCCAACCCTACCGGGTTAAGTCGATAATAGCGGTTCTTTTCGACCGGAATGTTAAAAAAGGCATCTGTATTCCGACCGTCGGCCACGGGTTAGCTTTTTGATTTCTCCCGATGAGGCTGCGTTGGACGAAGATTGATGCGAAGCTGTTCCACTGCGGCATTGTTTTTGCGATAAACAAGGAAAACTCGCTTTGTCGTCCAATAGCGCAGAACAAACATACTAGAAGTAATCTCGTGTGGGTAAATATGTTTTGTTGTTACCATTCTATCAGTGTTGCCGGGGCTAGTAAGTCGGTAGAATGCGTAGTTTGCAAATTTTATGTGTATTGAGTTTTTAGTTTAAAAAGTAGTCTGAAAGTTGGCAGTGATTAGCATCATTCATTGTAACAAAGAAATGTGTAAATCGACAGAAATATAAAAAAAAAAATATTAAGCCATAACTAAATGTACGAGTACTTGTCTATGTATTCTGTGGTACGAATAAACTGTAAATGTCATTTTTGAAGAAAAAACTACATAACACAACATCTTTCCTTAAATACATTTATAAAGGTCTGTCTGTGGGTACAACTTAACACTCTCGTATTTTTAAAACGATTTGATTCACCTAACCAAACTCCATTTTGTTTCAATTAAAATCTCATCTAAAGCCAACATCCACTAATTGGTTAATAAAACCCAACCACGATCACAGTGCTTGAAAAAACTTCAACCAGAAAGTTTGCCAAGGAAAAAATATTGTTGTTAAACGCGCAACGAAATGTTTTGGTCTAAACCAATTAGTACCACCTCGGAATTTTGGAAGACTTCAGCTAACTACGGACTAGCTGCAAGTCAATTTTAAACTTATCTCCTTCAATTAAGGTGCAAAATTGTTTAGCAGAATCGACTCGTAGATATTTATTGATTTCGATATAATGTTGCTAGTTTTCATTAATTATTTTAGTACGAGTACCTATTTTAGTTCGGTTTAAAAACTGTCTAATGTCAAGCGGAAGAAACCCTTTTTTGTCTTGAAAGCAGAGGAAATTACAAGGTGTCCCATTTTATTATAATCCGCAAAATGTATGAAAAAAAGACAACTTTTTACTTTTATTTTGCGGAGGAGAGTAGGTACTTTTAAGCACCAACACCGCAGGCTAGCGAGGTTTGCGGCCGTGTGTAGTACTCGGGACTAAATACGTCCCACACTTCACTCCCCGGTTCCCCTTCACACTCGAAAGGGACAAAACATGACTTGATTGCAATTATGAAGGCATTTCTTCCTGCCTGTACTTATTTGCGCAAGATGGCTGGCAGGAGCTGGATGCGAGTGGCCGACGATCGATCAGCGTGGCGAGCATTTGGAGAGGCCTGTGTCCAGCAGTGGTCTATTACAAGCTGATGATGTACTGTGATTTACTTATTTGGTCCTTTACACGTTACTCCCTGATTATTTGGGTAAAATATAAGTCGTCGTTACTACTCGTAATACAGCTCTTGCATGTTTGGTTCAATTCATATTTGACTACAAGTATTGTTGAAGTAAATTCGATTCATCAACACCGATATTGTTACACCCAAATTAAAATAAAATCTTGTTCTAGTAATTCTAGTAATTTAAATTAGCATAATTATATTTTACATCGTTTCAATTCACAATTTAGGCGACCGTGCTCAGAATGAAATTGTAATTTTTGTGTACTCTCCGTAACATCAAATATATTTTATCTTGGTTCTAAGAAAGATAAACTTTTCCCTAGAGGTGGACTGTTTCGCCTCGATTTTGCGGAGAAAGCCGAATCTGGTTAAATCAAGTCAATTTAAATAGGCCGTCGCGATTGCTTGTTGTACAGAATAACGCAAAATTTGCTTTTACATATTCATTTAAAATTTAATTTTCTTTTTTGTCACATTTTTTGTGCGTGTAAGTTTTTGTTCAAAGTCTGTTAAATAGGAATAGGAACGTATTGGGATAGGAACTTTAAATATTATAAGCCATATTATAACCTATATTATTATATTTTTAGAACTTTTATTGCGTGTCTACTACTAGCTCGGCGGAGACGGAAAACAACGAAAGGAAACCAACAGAGCTGCTGTGCTGTGTAGCCATGATCAAGTTCCCCTTTTAAGAGTTACGGCGATAAGATAGCAGTTTTGTAGTGGTAGAACCATGCTGTTTTACAGTAAGAATAGACAGACTCCTCCGGAGATGTACCACCCTCTCACATAACACCAGCGTGAAATAATAGTGACTACTTTTATGTTTCGTCTGGTTTGTAAGAGTGCCGAAAGCCCAAACCCCCTTAAAAGGCCGGCAACGCATCAGCGATTCCTCGGGTGTTGCAGATATCCATGGGCGGTGGTAATTGCTTACCATCAGGCGACCCACTGGCTCGTTTGCCGCCTCTGGCATAAAAAATGTCGCTTAAATGTAATAACTGTGGACTTGTCAAATTTTGAATCATGGTGCAAGCGTTCCCTTAGATTGGGACAAAGCAAAGTAAGAAATAAGATTGTTTGGTCATCAAATATATTTGTTACGGTTAAAATTCCCTTATATTGACGTTACAAATAATTTATGGAATATTTTGTAATGAGGGTATAAAGGTTTTGTTTGTAAAGAGAGATTTAAAAGGTTCAGCGAAACACTAGACATTGTATTAATATTCTTCTTCTAACTCATTACAGATTGTAAACAACAGAACCCATTTTGGGATTATTTCCGAATTTCTACGGGCGCGAATTTTGTAGGCCTATAGTACGAGAGGTATAAGAAATTTCTTGAAGAGGACACGCGAGTGACTTATTTTGTAATTTTATTAAAAAGTTGTTGTTAACCATTCTTATATCAAAAATGCGAAAGTAAAGTCTGTCTGTTACGATTTCACGCCTAAACAATTAACTGATTTTGATTGATTTAACTAGACTTTAGGAAAGGACATAGAGCATTTTCATTTATTTGGTATAAAAAGTGTTTTATTATGTTCTGACTACCATATTATGTAATAAGTCACAGTTTGAGTTTTTGCTAGATCAGTTACTATTATTTCATGTCACATAAATTAAAACAGGCAGCAGTGGCCGCTCACCATCAGGTGGCCTACATGCTTGTCTGCTTACTAAAGTTGTTCATAAATTCGTAATTAAAAACGCATATTTCATCTCCTACTCTGCTTTTAAAAGCACCGCATTGATTCAAACCAAAAACAAAAAACCGTTTTAAATTGCCACCAGCACCCGTACTATTCTTTTTTCCTCACGTTTCAGTAACAATTCCGCTTACTAATCTGTACTAGAAGCGTTGTAATCAACGTAATACGAGACCGGATCCTTTGTGATAACTTCCCAACGGTTTTCTTACAATGAAATCGTCATTTCAAATTGTGAATGGTTTTTTGCTCGCTCGAAGAATACGAAATGAGGGGGTGGGGCGGTTTGGGGGAACAGTGTATCATCGGGAAGATAGAGATAGCAATAATCGGACGATAACCCTTTAATTATGGCCGGGATAATGTAGGATTGTGTTCGGAATGTGATCGTCTTTGTTGTGTTTGTGAAAGACCTAATTTTGTTTGTAACCTAATTATACTGTGTAGTATGTAATAAATAAGCTTGATAATAGAATAACTTGCTGTTACGTGAGGATATAAGTAGAATGATTTCACAGGTCTTCCTGTATACTTTTGTAATTTATAATATTTTGTTGCTGCATTGTATAGTATTTTACATTTTGTTATCCAATCCTAGAAATTATAGTAAACAGATCTTGCCAAATATTTTCGAACCAAATGCCAAATACCTTTTAAAGAAAAAAAAAACAGTTCTGAAATAATATATCCCTGTAGATTATAATGGTTGTTACTTCGAAAATCCTGGCTGGTATACGATTTCCATATTATCAGCAATCGAATAGTACCCACAAAAAAAAAAGTGTCACACTAATCCCTTAAAAAAGTCCTAATATAAAAATCAAAAAACATCAAAGAGAAAAATTTAAAATTCTTTCGCAGTTTGAATTTCAAAAAGTTAGCGTTAAAAATAAGTTGCCTGATATACACGCTTGTCGCCTCCTTAGCTTCCGCACTGAGGCGTCATAAAGCACCGTGATCGACTTACGGAGGCGCTTCTAAGCCTCAAATAAACCTCTTTGCTATGAACACAGCCGCAGTAAAACTATTTACATAATAACCCATGTTGTAACTCGCGGCGTCGACCGGTTTTTTAAGAAAAAAATTTCTTCGGGGAAATGAATTTTTCTCAGTAAGAAGTTGTAGCGCTTGCTTCGCCGCTTTTTATTTCGTAAGTGCGTTGAATTTGTTTTAGAGCAGATAAAAAGTAAATAATATGGACTCATTTTGGAAGAGGTTTTATAATAATAATGATAATTATAATTTTTGAATTTACAAATTTTTTTTTCTGCCGTACACGCTATTTTAGGCTAAATACTTAAGATTAGACAGAGCGTTCTAGCTATCCTAAAACTAAGCGAACGGGTGCCAGAGATAGGGTAAAAATTACTGAATAATTATTTGTAAACGAGAAGCAAAAAAAAAACCTTGTGATGATCGAACCCGCAACCTGTGGTACCTACCTACTTTATAATCAAATGACCTGTATTCCTAATTAGTGCTTACTTAATTAATATTCCATAATATGTAAAGTACCAAAACTGACCGTGAATAATAAAACATCAATTTCATAAAAACTACTAAAATTCTTAGAAACGAAAACTCTTCAGAATACCTAAACAACAACATTTCGTATTCGGTTTATATTCAAAAGGCATTAAAGAAGTCCTTAGGTAAAATTAAGCGAAATAAGTGCCTTCATAAATACGGGCTGGAACCAGCCGTAAAAAAATTGATAGGCCCTAATACTAAAAAACGTGCGCAATGAATATTGAGAGAGCACTTAAAACGAAGTCGGGTTACCTCGAGTGATTTTATTTACCTCTTATGTACAATTGAATTACAAAGTTCATGCCTCATTTGTGGTAGATTATCTCTTTATTTGGCATGAGAAATAGAAGTGGAATAATTGCCAATTTCCGTTCGTTCGATCTCGAATACATAAAAGTTGATTCGATTCCTTTTTTACTTTAATTGACTATCTCGGTGGAACAGTGATGATTATCTTTGGCCCTGGGGCTTAAAAAAACGAAAGTCATGTTTGATTTTTACATATAGTCACAGTCTGGTGATAGGTAGAACTTAGAATCCGATTGGCTAACTTCTGCCCCAATAGGTGAAACCATTGTTAGTTTTAATAATTAAACGAAAAAAGAAAATAAGGAGCCAATATTACCAAACTATCGAATTTAACGGTTTATATACTTCGGTCACATTAAGCACACCTAAATAACCTACTGACCAATCAGGCCATCGGTCCTGCTAATTGTACCCACACCGCTACGTAAATAATTGCCAGTAAGCCTTGCGTAGGGTTGTGCCGCTCGCGCGCGTGGGGGTTCCGTGGAGTTGTCTCCGCATGGAGGTTCATGTCTCTCCCTCACTGCGCTGCGAGGGTCATCGTTAGGTTTTAGTTGGTATGGGCCAGCAAATAGCCAAAATACGGGCACCAACTCGTCCCTTCCCGGTGTACTTTAGCTATTGGGTAGTAGGACAAACGTCTTAAGCTCCGAGTCCCACATACGGCCACAGGACTTACTGGCCTGCGGTTATGGTAACTAAAAGCATTCTCTTTATATGAAGCATTTAAAACAAATATGAACTGTATACAATTAACCTACAGTAAAAATGGCGCCCAAGCGAGGGTCGATTTATCAAAACGAAATAAGCATCGTCAAATCATAATTTATTTGAATGGCATTACCCACTTATTCTTTCTTCTATAGAAAAGTGAAGCTGGAATCCAATTTTTAGCACCGATCAGGTATCAGACTGAGCAGAAAGTTGCTAAGTTTTATTTGATCTCCAAAGAAAGTCAGATTACCAGATCACCGATTCCTAAATTCCTTTGTTTTACAAAGATTTTTTTTTTGTAGTTCATTTGGCTGAGTTTTGAAACTCATAAGATTTGCCAGCCCTAACACCCGGTCCATACTCACCTGCCTATGCGTTTACGCGATTCCGTTGCGGTCGACGTCGGGAAATGAATAGCCCAATTTTCCGCATTTTCGGCCATTAACAACATCCGCCAGTGTACGGGTGACGCGTCCGCAAATAATGGAAGCCCCTATAACTGTCTGTTTGTTTGACGAGAAAAAAGCCGGAGTTGGCTGTTTGCTCGGCCCGATTGCGTTAAGTTCGCTGTTTGGAATCAACAGTTGCTCAAATCTGGAGATGGGGTCAGCTTTAACTCGAGTTTTCGGGTTAAAGAGAAATTAAATATGCGTCTGTCTACCCTTTACAAAATTATGCTTTTTGTATTTTTATGTTGATTGTATTAGACTAGCATATGTAAGTACATTGATCTGACCTCATAGTAAGTAGCTAAAGCGCTTTGTGTTATGAGTATCAAAAACAATAAACACAAATAAACATAGAAAATACAAGTCTTTACGTAAATGTTTGCCACAGAATGAACCCACGATCCTTGACGCATAGGACAAGGTTACACTGCCCAACGCGCCATCGGGCCATTTAATATTGTTTAGTTTGAGTGCTCTGGTGATAAAAGAATTTAATTTCTACATGAAATACTTTTTAGGAAGTGTAGTCGCTAGTCTATGAGACAAGGCTTTAATGAAGTTTCAAATACGAAGTAAGTTTGACCGCTACTGTCTGTGGTCGTACTGAATCAATGTTACACTGTGATGTGGATTCTAAAGTTATAAAGGTAATTGTTTGGATACACTGACTTCAACTTATTTGGGGTTTAAGGTTGGATAAGGGTATTTGGTTCAGCTGCGGACGCAAATAAATTCATTTTACCTTTAAATCTCAGAATTGGGGCACCGATTGAGAAATCGATTTTGAAAATACTCGTAGTTAACACTTTTGTATTAGATTGATTTTATCTTTTGAGTGCTGTAAGAGATAAAAAGTGAAATACGTCTTTAGTACTTCTTTCTCAAGATATAGGTTAGGTATATCTTGGTATCTTAAATGACACACACTGAAAACAATGTTTATTTATATTTGAATTTATGGGTGCTTGGATACTAAAATAACAGACATGATAAATAATTCAAGTATATAAAATATATACTTGAATATTCTAATTAAAATTTGTAAATTATAATTAAAATATTAAACTAAAATAAAATGAGATGTCATAGAAAAATCAAAAGTCAACTACGTTGGCTTTTCGCGAACCAACTAAAATTACGAGTATTATGGTCCTTAAAAAAACTTAGTATGCCTCTACTAAAACGCGTTTAGCAAACAATACCAAATCCTCCTTTCAAGAATAACCAAAAAAATAAATAACCAAACAGCGTTTTATATCTAACGTCCTCCAGGCTCTCATTTTTAAGAAAAGCAACATAAAAGGAAATTCATTATAACCTTGATACAGTATCGCAGCCGTTAGCGGTAACTGCCGCGCTCATATCGGAAACCGTTAGAGCCCCGCCTCACTAAGACGCCATTGGCGACGCAGCCAGCTACCGTACCTTTCTTTCTATGCGGATGACAATGCTTTTAGACACCATAACCGCGTTCCCCTGCCGGTGCCTCGTCCACCAACTTAAGAACTGTGTGGGACAACGAGAGAGATGGAGAGTCCCACATATCCTCACTCCAACGACCAACGGAGTGGGTAGCAATGCGTAAATGCATTCTCCCAGTATTAAACCTTCGACCGCCTCCGTGGAGCAGTGGCTAAGCTCGGGTATAAAAACCCGGAGGTCGTGGGTCCGGATCCCGCCTCGGGTCTGGTTGATGGTAGAGCTTTTTCAGAGTTCGACTGGCTAGCTACCTACCACCCCTACTGGTGAAATCTACCGCCATAACAGCTCTGGCTGTTTACATAATGATTTCTAATATTTACACGGTTACTACTCATTAAATAAAACAACTTTAAACGGATGAAAACTCGCGTATATTCTACATTTTATATTTAAACCCGACGTTTTGACTACTTTTCAGTAGCCGTGATGAGCTCTGGTTGTGTTTCGGCAATATTAATGTGGGAGCCAGTACACTTGAAATCTACGGCTCGAAGATCAGATGAGCCTACTATGACTTTTAGCCTCTAAGTAAGGCCTCTTAAGCACTTTTAATAGTTGAGTTTATAAATTTCCAGGTGTTGGCAAATTGTAAAATATCTATATATGATACAGTTTTATAACCGCTATGAAGCTAATGTACTTTTAAGATGACTATCTTCTTTACACCTTTCTTTATTATATTAGGTTTTAACCTTAGGTATCGAGCTGCAGCGATAATATCGGAAATAGCTCTTTCACTGAGATAGATGTCTTGCCAGCTTTAAGGCGTAGATAAAACAGGCTATTGAGACCTAGCTCTTAGTGTTTATGTGCCATTCGAAATGACTCTGAGGATATAAGCTTTTGAACTCTTGAATCGCGTGATTAACCATTTCATCTAAATTGTCGCCCATCTGGGTACCTAATACTTCTAATGTCATTTCAAATAATGCACGACCGTTTAGCCATGTATATTTTCTTAGTTTTTGAAATAACGTTACGTTACGTTTAAAACAATGTTACACTATAGGTTCATGTGTAATGTTACACTATAGGTTCACAGTAGGTGCCAGGTAATTTGAAATTGGGTTTACTATTCCAATTTCCATTTATTAGGTAACCATGCAGACGTATAAAAGTACAAATCTCGGAGGAATATCTTCTATTTTAAGGGACATCATCTCCCACACTACCTTCTGGTTCAAATTGGTTTCGATAAAAAGACAGAAGCAAGCAGAATCAACATTCTTCCTAAAAGCAGACAAAGACAAAAATATTGACTAAAATCGGATCAAAAATACCGATCACCAGTTATTCCGCACAGACGCATCGCGACAGTAAATTGAAAAGCGACTTAATATCCTAAACTAGTTAGGACACCCTCGCCCTAAACCGCAACATCATATCCCTCGCGATTAAAACGGGAAAGAGCGACCTCCAACGAATCAATAGTCGTGGCCAACACGCTGGAAAATCAAAAGGACAGCGGTTTGGTATATTACAAGTTGTGACACTAACTGATAAAACAAAGTGCAATAAGGAAAGGACATTATTTTGTTTTGGCGATACTAACTTGATCAGCAAACATCAAGTACCCGGTCGCCACAAACAGTTCTACATATTGACGATAGATGGCGCTGACGCTTTGGAGTCCTGCATCGCGCAAATGAAGACATTGTCGCCGCTAGCATAATACGACACATTAGTAATGGTATATTGGACCATGGTCCCCGAGCACAGTAAATCTAGCTCGGAGGAATATTTTCCACTTTTAAGGAAACGTTAGTATCGTCCCGTCCCAAACAAGTTAGACTAGCAGGTCTTGCTAGCCTACGGTCAATTCTTAAAGGTATTGTTCTCTTCCAAAAAAGTTAATTAAGATCCAAAATCAAGATTAGGATCTTTGAGCAATTCCTAAGTACCACGTCACTTTTGTCAGAATAAGGCCAGATTTAATATGACATTTGTCACCTGTGAATATGGTCTACTAGTCAACTGTCCAGCCAATCAGAAAAAGTCTTGTCTCGTGATTAAAAAGGGAAAGAGCGTCGTATCGGCGAATCAATAGTCGTGACCAACACGCCGGAAAATCAAAAGGACATCGTGACAGCGGCGAGGCTTGGCATGTGAGTTGTCACTGACTGATAAAACTAAGGACAATGGTGAAGGGATATCTAAAATTGTTTTTTTCCCTTTTGTACTCTGTGTTTTGACTTAAATATGGCAGTTAAAGGTTGTTACACTATAGTTTCGTTTACGAACAACCTTCATAAATGTAAAAACATTTTTTTCAACTTCAGTAGATAGTGATGTACGCCGTTCATCTAATGATAAATTATATTAGTGACAGAGTCAATAAAATTGTGTTTCGTCCGGTTTGTGAGAGTGCCGGAGGCCCACACCCCCCATACCCCCATAGGCTGGCAACGTATCAGTGATCCCTCTGGTGATGCAGATGTCCATGGGCGGCAGTGATTGCTTACCATCAGGCGATCCGCTGGCTCGTTTACCGCCTCTGACATAAAAAAAAATCACACTATAGGTTTCTCTAATCTTCTCTTATATGCACCGCTTCCTCTTTAGTATAACTAAAATGGAAAGAACAATGGCAAAGTCCCATACTACGATTGTCCTGGATAAGAATTGGGGCGTCTATGATTTAAAAAATGCTTATACACTAGCAATTGCATTACATAAACATTTCCAAAAAGAATTTTAACAAACGGTGGTTGCAAAAAAATGTTTTAAGTATTTTTGTACTTTGAGGTTATGTTGGTAATGAAACAAATCCTTGTTTTTTTTCTTCTTTTAGTAATTAATAAAATTATTTTTTATTAAAATAGTCATCTTAGAAGCAGTCAGAGGAAAAATAAACAGTCTCCTAAAACATTTATGAGAATACTGGACCTTTTAAATATCGTCTGTGGCTAAAGTACAAACCGTGCAAAGCCAAAACCTATAAAAAAAAATAGACTGTCAAACAAATTGCTTTGCAGTTTCCTGCTGTCAAAATAACTTTGGTAGCAGTGTTGCAATTGGCAGATAGTTTAATATTACACGAGACAGCTTTAAAAGTTACATTTTAACCAATAAAGAAACATTACGCTATTTTATGTACGAAGGGAACTTCCACTGTGCTATTTTAAATGATATATAATTTCTAAGTTACACATTGCATTGAAATAAATTATTTTTATTCTTTTTTCTTATTATTGAAAAAAATATAAATGTGTTATTTTTTCTAAAGCGGCAACACAAACGCGTAAGATATTAATATTGTAATCAACTGAGAGGTTTTTATAATTCATGATTTAATATCAGCCTTTAAATAAAAATGTGTTATGATGTAAAAATCTGGCTAATTCAAATAATCGTTTTTGTATAAGTCAAGTTTTAAGACACCTTAAAAACATGCAGGTATGAAACTGCCGTTGTTCTTTCAGATAAAGCAGTCGATGTTATGTCCTTTGTTTCGTGATAATTATTTCCACCAATACTTAAACCTGCAATAAATATCCGCGGTCAACACAGCGGAAAATTAAAGTACGTCACAAAGGCAACGCCGAAATGACTTTTAAAAATTTATGATTCATTTTTAATCATCGAAATGATTTCTCAATCCTTATATCCTGGTCGAGAGTAATATACGAGTAGTACTTTGTCTATAGGTATACCATCGATAAATATTAATATATCATTTAGCCGAAATTCTCTGGAAAATTATTAGTTCTACAAATCATTGAATTCGATGCCGTACCACAATTATACTTTGATGAGTTTGTCGTCAGATCAATATACTCGTATCTAATGTTGTCTACTAAATGTTCACTTCGAGAAAAGCTCGAAGAGAGATCTTCGACTTTCAAAGTAGCATTTTGATTTCCACATTTCATCCAGTGTCCTCTACGTTTAAAAAACGAAGTTAACCGCAACCATAATAAAGTTATGAGCGATATCCGTGCAACTAAACGTTAACAGCAAATCGGGTGAATCGACTTATTTGCGTTAACTGCGACGTTTACTGCGGGTTTTGATTTGCGATACTTTACGGCCAGCTGCGATTTCCCTGCGTATTTGTGAGTGGTCGCAATGTTAGCGTAATGCGATTAAGTTTGTCTTTAAAAACATTTAACGCTTTCAAAATCACTTACAACTATTAGATATAGATGTACTTGCTCCCACAAGAAATATTATTTATTCCGGAGTGTAATAATTGAAAAATTATAATCTGCCTCATAGAAAGTAGATAGTAAAATGCAGAACAGTAATGCATAATTATATGTATAGCTATAGAATGTTGAAATGTTGTATGCTCATGAAGACTTGGAAACATTTAATTATAGCAAGACCTTTAACCAATATAATATGAAATGTCATATTGATGATAAAACAATGAGAAATCTTTAGATAATTTTGGTCATACTATAGTAGCAGTAAAACGTAAATTTTATCTCTAACAATTTCTTACAACTAAAGACCTCTCAGGCCAAATATAAAAAAGTTTTTATTACAATCGCCATCATACACCCCCGATATTTTAACATAAACCTCGACACCAATAAATTCGTATATCGATTCCGCTGGCACTGCCGCCATCCAATGTCCATATGTATTACGTTTACGCGTCTCAGAGCCATGGATGCTCGTAGGTTATATCATTAATCTTCGTAATAAATATCTGAGTTCCCCTCCGGCCAATGCCTCGGTAGGCGGCTGAGTATTATGACGCTTTTGATGGCGACGCGGGGAGCACTTAATAAAATGCGTTTTTCCAATTTATTTTTCTTTCGCTTGCAAGTGTCTTGGCATACAATGGTATCGTTAAATTATAGCACTTAACAGATGATAAATGGGCAGTTCGCAGCTCCAGGCGAGTTGTAGTGCTAAGTATGAGATCGTGTAATGGCGATAATCCAACATTTTATCACAGCAAAACTGTGGCAGCGAAAGTTTAGTCAATTTTGAATGTATGCAGCGAAAATTTGTCAAATTTAAGCATGTACATAATTGCAAATCTAAGTGATGTAAAGATTATTAACTCCAAGGTAAAGCCTTTTCCATCATAAAAATCAAGTTATCATCACACGGGTACGGCCTTAGTCACCACGATTGCCACCAATTGGTGATCACAAATCCAAGCTGTGCTTAGCGAGCGTTTAAATTTAGGACCACAAGATCATGAGCAAGAAACTTAACCACAATAACAAACCAACGAGGTATTACTTCGTATTAACAAAAACATAAAGATGTACCTAACGACAGTGTGAAAAGGTTTCATTATAAAATCAAGTTAAGGCGGCACTAGAATGATAACACCATCACCTTCCAGAATCTGACCTGTAGTAAAAAAAAATTGCCCAACAAAAAAATTCAAACACACCCCGACACGTTAGTACTTTTATATATTCTGCGCCACGACTGTAATCATTAATTCATTTGGAACACACGAGACAGGATTCTTTTCGACAATTTAACACGACATTCAAAGAGTTCATTTTACTAAAGTAGGTAGTCTATAGTGGACTATCACTACAAGACCGTAGCGAGATGTCAACTCCCAACCCCGAGGTATTAACTTCATCCGAGGAACTTCCCTGACCTGTTTTACTGAAATTACCTGTTTTAACATAATTAAGATCCTTTATTATCTTCCATTTTGTTTTAAGGGGAATAGACTAATTCCCCGGCAGAAGCGAACGTTATAATGAAAGTTAAAAGGAATGGGTATGTAGTTGGTGGGTATAGAATATCAAATTAATTAATTAAAAGGTAATAGCAGAAGGGAAAGTATTGAAAATGGATTCTTTTTGACGAAATAAAATTATACAGATCAACTGAATGTGAAGAGAATTCAACATTTAATATTTTTGTTTTAGGTGTTTCTATTTGAAACAATTCTTCTATGAGAAGAATTTTATAACATAGATTCAACATTTAAAACTGAATAGTACTTGCTTGTTGAATGATAAAAATATCTCAATATCTCATATTATGTAAACTGTTTATTATTTTTTATTAACCGCAACTTTGACCTAGTATTCCTATAACATTTTCGTCCATTTGAAAAACAGCTTTTACTTTCAGACAAACTAGATTAATTTTTCTGCGTACTGAAGTTGTATAAAAATAAAAATCCGTACAATTCAAATTTTAAACCAGCCTGTTCCATGTAACGCGACAACTGGAAATTTTTTACAGGATAAACGTTATGTTGAACACATTCCGGAATGTCCGTTTAATAGCCCTTGAAGCATACAACACGCATACAACTGAACAGCGTACAATACGCATACAACTGAACAGCGTAGAACACGCATACAAATACAACGTACGGCTGGAAAGTTAACACGTTTTGTAAAGCAGAGGAGAAAAATTGGATGTACAATTGCATTACACGCACTCGACGAAAATGCAACCGATGTTTTCTCTCGTATTGCACGGTCTGTTATAGTTTCGACTTTAAATAGTTTTGTACGAGCTAGGGTAGTGATCTGGGGTCCGTACAAACCTTTGTTCATAAGACACAAGGTTTTGGGCCAGATGTAAATGAACCTTTGGTACTCAGATTATTCGTTTTAGGAGTGCTTAAGATTCTGGTCAAAGGATGACGACACTTTCTGTATGATCAGTTTAAACTTAAAACTGATTTCGACTTAAATGACCGTAGACGCTGCATACCTATTGTTTAAAATGTCATTGCAAACAATAAAAAAATATCTGTTTGTCTGTATACAAAGTGATCATAAACCAGTTTCTTTTTTGCCTTTTGAAACACGGATCCCTGAAAAGCGAATCGTTATTTGATTGCGACATGTCTGCCTTAAATAATGGCCTAGGGCTTTCCCGTTGTTTTTTAGTTAGCGTTAAAAGCTTAGCGGTTTCCAACGAGTTTCATTTCAACACAACACAATTTCTGAGTGCTTTGTGTATAGGAAACTTTGTCATTCGAAATTTTAGACTGTTGTGGTTCCGGTCTGGAGGTCTAATTGCCAGAGCAAATATTTTTGTTCCCAGTGACGTTTTTGGGACGTTTTTACTTTTTGCACAATAGACGTGTGTCACGTGTGGTAGAACCATGTTGCAGACAGTTTCAGACTCAGTCAAAATGGGGCGGCCCGAATGAGATGCCTTCACCATAGTAAAAAGAGTACACAGTATGTTATCTTCATACAAAAGCAGCGCGCGTGGCTTGTATGCCATTATAGTATTCCTAAAATAGCTCGATACGTATGACACCTGTTTTTGAATCGTAAAAATTGTATTTTACTAATTTTCAATTAAATATGATTCTATAGTTTGTAAAATCTAGGGATGATAGTATACCTGCAACATGACGTGTCAAACTGACATTTTTAGGGACCTCGATATACCTTAAGCTAATAGTTAAAATCGACACGTAAGTACCTAATCGATTCTTCAATCGACCTATACTGCAAGATTGAGTACCTTTAAGAAAGTATTTTTATTTTCGAATCGCATTCACATTAATATTTTTGGCCAAGACGTTTTACTTTTAATCAAATTTATTGATTTTTTTACTGTATGACTTTACGTTTGATAAATAAAACATTTTTTTCGAATTTGTCAGTCGTAAATTGTAAAACATTAATCCTGTCAATCCGATGACTCTGTCGTAGGCATTATGCTATTTTGTGATGACATAGTAGATATGCGTCGCCACACCAACACTCAATCAACTACCAGCCGCGCGCGGTACTGTGCTACTATGCTGTGCCTACATACTCTCACAAAAGATCGATCGATTGTCTTTGTGCTTCATTTAGTGAGTGCTGGAGGCACACAAGAATCCTTTCCCTCCCTCCTCCACATCTACCATAATAAAAAATAATGATAAATAAATCGGAATCCATTATTCACACAGCGCCGTCTAACCCCAAACTAAGCATAACTTGTACTATGGGTGTCAGATAACGGAACGGAAGTAATGTCATTACTTAGATTCTGTATGTTTTTTATATTTATTTTGTAAATACATGACTTTCTACATAGAACATAATATGACTCTATAATAATATGATTACGGAGGTCAAATGGCAATCGCTCTATTGTAATAACTAGGCTTGTCAAATCTAGGATCATAGACGAAGTGGACCAGGAGCTCCATACTGGATGCAATTAGGAATACGCTGGGATGATAATGATGATATGATGTCATGTGTTTTTAATTTATTTATTTTCTAGGCAATTCACAATATTATGGTCCAAATACTTTTCTTAGGAATTTAAATTGGAAATAGGTTTCAAATCCAATAGTGGAATACTAAAGGTAAAAGTTAATTATCAGGGGGCCTAGACAAAGTAACATTTTGACAGCGATTGCGAAATTCGCTAACTTCAAATTTTATGGATTTGACAGGTGCCTTAGAAAAGTCACATGGTCAATCGATATTGAAAGTACGGGTTTTGACATTCGCCATCGCAAATTGAGCGATAAAGAACGTCATAAATGCCGCTTGTCTAGGGCCTCTGGTATACAGATCTGAAATGATATTACACATAACGTTTCCCTTATATCAATAGGGTCTGCAAGTAACCTTCTAATCGCTATTGTGTGGAAATTCAGTGTTTGGGACGTACGTACGTATTGCGGTTTGGGACCAACCCAGGTCCGATTTCAGAGCAAATATTAGGAAACAGACGACAGTGTTAGAGGCCACTCTGAGAGATATGAGTGATATGACTGATCAAATTTAGGCTACAGTTCAAGAGTGGAGTAAAAGGACTGTTTGTAATGTCAACAAAGAGATTTTGCTTTAAGCATCGGACTGACTTTTGTTCGTGATACAAATGTGAGCTGAAAAATATTAAGTTCGCATTAAAATATGCATGATGTACAAGTTTTTTTTTTCTAAGCAGAGGGATCGCATTTCAGCCTCTACGTTTTCCGTTAAATTCGTCTGATAATAATAAACGGTAATACGGTAATAAACGGACAAACAAAATTAGATAGTAATAATTTTTACTGAAGAATTTCCATTACATGCTTGAAAGTTGTAATGATTTTATGTTTAACGGTAATTAAATTGAAGATTCTAGTAAGGTGAGAACTCCAAGTTCAAATAATTGTATCCCGTATGAGCTTGTATATTCCAAGCCATTATGCTCGTAAATAATTCTCAGTAGGTATAATCACTCTTAGAAAGAGATTGAATGCATATAAATGAAAATCAAATTAAATAATTTTATCTCCTATTTACATAATAACTCGAGAATTAAATAAATTATCTGTAATTATTCTCGTAACGTTCAATATTTAACCGTCAAAACCGTCATCATAATTTACAACCACTTTCAACTATTGCACGCAACTTCTGCACAATGCAGCTACTCGTCTCCCGGGAGCCGTCAAGATTTACGAGAACGCGTCCATAGCTCACCAGCTCTCCGAACGGTTAAATTGTCACTGTTTCGCTATCCGTTCTGCGGTTTATTCGTGACGCTTGAACTGGCTAGCTGTTATTTTGATCCTGATATTTCCTAGCTAACGCCTCGATGGTCTAGTGGTTTAAGTACCGGGCCGAGATATCGGGGTCCTGGGTTCAATTACCGGGTCGAGCCAATGTGTCGGTTTTTCCGGACAAAGCTCGGGCTTGTGATCACCAATTGGCAAGCGTGGTGATTAAGCCAGCACCCAATATTGTGATGATTACTTGATTTGAAGGAATGAGGCCTTGCCCTGCAGTGGGACATTAATACCCTGTCATTAAGATACTGTCCTCCATATGTAGAAAAGGTAGAACACAGTAGTCTCAATATTAAATACAGGACATTACTCTACTATTAAAGTTAATGATCCAACTAAATAATGCAAAGAAAACTTCATATTAATGTTGGCATTAAAGTAGTAAGTAAAATTCAGTCAAAAGTATATTCAATCTTTGTCTTGAAACTACGCAAGATATATTATAGGATGCAGTCTCAAAGGCGCTCCCCCTCTTTTAATCTTATAAAGAAGAGGACAAGAATCTGACATGTGTAAACTCTTAATTCTATTAACAAAACTTACTTTGCAAATCTATTTTCCAACATAAATCATACATTAATAATTCAAAGGATAACCTTATCCAAACTTTCTAAATCAAATATGGACTCTGTTCAGAATCGTAGAATTTAAAATAGAAAAACATGCGTGGCTCCTTGGGGTCGTAAGGTGCGACCTCCGAAATCGTTGGCAATACGTCTTGATTCCGTAAAGCTATCGTTCGATGGTCGCAAAAGTTAGAGGAAGATCTCCAATAAATAATACTGCGGGGTGTCGGCTGCAATACATAAATTGGTAGGACTTTTGACAGGAGATCGGATAAGGGCCGTTTGGGAGGGACGCCGGTCATAAAATAAATATTGTACAGAAGGACTGCACTTTAGATTAGTAGCTAAAGTATGTTTTACGGTAGAGTTGTTAACGTAGCTCACAAAGTTGTAATTGGAAGCTGCTCAGTTTCGAAATTATGAGGCAATATGTTATGGGATCACCGATGTTGCGTCAGAATACGACTTTATTTCATCAGAAATTTATTGTATTTTTTTTATTTATGTCAGTTTTTTTTGTTTCTCTTTTATTACACTCTTGTCTTTTTTTTTCTTAAAACAAGAAGCTGTGATTTTTTACTTAGAACGAAATGAGCACTACATTTTTTTACCCAAAAATTGGTGCACTACCAGAATCTTATTTTATATATGGTAATATTAGGTACATATATTTAAAAAATCACATTTACGTGCAAAATATTAATCACACTACTTTGTCACAGATAAACATCAGCTTTCCTCAATTTCCTGTCATTTTGCGCTTACATAGGAAGTATAGTCGACTGTAAGCACCTTTGTCCCCTCTGTATTTCCGTATCTCTCTCTGTCGTTTTTATCATGATTATAATCGGCTTTCCCTGGCCAAGGGAGAGTGCAGTGACAACCTTGCAGTCATGCGATTCCCTCTGAATTCTCCATGGACACGGTAATTTGATTGCAGGCGTGTTTGGGGAGTGTTTTGACAATATTGACATTTGACACTAATGCCATCACAACAATAGGATATGGTTTCTTTCGTGACGTTTTTAGTGATTACGGGATTAACACTACAGAATCTTACTAAGTAAAGTAAAATTATATCTGGACCTGCACAATAGCGCATCTGGTAATAACAGTTTTCTCAGCCAAGTGTCGTCAATTCTAATACGCTACACAGTTGGCTTCGATGTTGAAAATTACAATTATTGGAACGCAAATAAAATTATTATTATTTACACGCACGAAGTTCCAGAACGTAAATAATAGTACCATGAATATGTTGCGTAATTCTTTCAGCCTTTGCTTAGAAGTTTCAACTTTTCTGATCCACAAACTAGAAGGTATTCGTATTTACCTAAATCTTGAAATGTTTTATATCAGAACTTTATCTGAGGGAAAGACAAATTGCCCTAAGGGTAGATCTAGAAAAAGGAAGCCGAACTATTTTGATGAATATATTTATTGTGTTATTGTGATGCGAATGTAAACTACGCATATAAACACCTCTTTTTACAGAGGCGACATTAAAACGACCTAACCGTAGGACGCCCTCAGGCCAGGTGGAGCTATGATCTGCGCAAGATGGCTGGCAGGAGCTGGATGCGAGTGGCTGAGGATCGATTAGCGTGTCGAGCATTTGGAGAGACCTCAGCAGTGGACTGTTACGGGCTGATGGTGATGATGATGATGAATCATAGGATAACGAGACCTGTGGCACAACTCACCAATACCCCCCTTTTTGTTAATCGCACCCAAAACGGACGAAGACGGTGTCTGCCTTGTAGCGTTTAACCGACCATCTTGTCTATGTAGGAGCACCTCTGTAGTAAGCAGATGATAACAATTTATTTTAATTATGAAAGTATAATCAAAGACAGTACCTACTCAGATTTAACTGTTGTTTCACTTATACTGTCTGTCTTTTATTTCACCTTTTTAGTTTTAAAGTAACATTATAAGTAATTTCCAACATTTTTCGCCACAATGTTTGTCGCTGCAGTGTCATTCGCCCTAGTCGAATTCGCTTCAGAGACTTTTCGCTCCAGCTTACCGCGCTAAAAGTTTTTCGCCACATTGACCTGCCGCTACGTCATTCGAAACTACGTACGGGACCCTACTACAAACATACAAAATCTTATTGAAAATATTTCTAAAGTGTATACACTTTCCGAACTAACTGGGCTAAGAAATTTCCGTATGCATAGGATTATGTCAAAATTTCAGCGCGATTAAACAAGCGCGATAAATTGGTTTTGTACACGTTTATTTATTAAAAGCATTGAACCAAGAGGGCTCCTTCGCAAGTTATTAGAATAATCGACCCAAAGGGCGTTAGCCTATCACAATGGACCTGTCACTCATGCGTTCGTATACATATAAAACGAGTCAGACCCTGTTCATTTAATATCTCTTTGTACTGCGGCTTAAACGAAACGTGTAAAATCCTTTGTGAAATATGAAAACTTTGTTTTCATCTCTTCTTTGTTACATGTCACACATATTTTTTTCTAAAATATGTGTTTGATGTACTATAATAGTTTAATAGTTATCTACGTTACTTTTTAGAAAATATTTAATTTACTAAGTTTAATACAGACAACATTACTGGAACAGGGCTTTGATCTCAAAGAAATTTTTATTTATGCATCAAACAAACGCGCAATTAAATCGTCTATGAATATTTACTTCTCTGGGTTTTATATTGGGCAATGCAATTAAAAAACAACATACATTAAAAAACAACAGAAATAATCGGGTAAAAACAATATTTGAATTTTTAAGTAAAACTAAAAAACAACGCAATAATTAACAAAATGTTTCAAAACCAAAATAATCGGTCTTTTTTATCAGGTTAAGAATATTTCTAACAAAATCTTCCCTAATACAGCGATCCCAATAGACCAGTCGCCTAATTCCAGTGAACGTAAAGAAACAGTATCAACCTTGTAAGCAAATAAGTTCCGAGAATGTTATGAATAATAAAACAAAGGGGTAGCGAGGTGGAGATAAAAAATGTAAGTAAAGGTAAAAGACATACGTTCGCTGCTTAACTTTGCGTTTGAAACTAAAATATCATTTTGTCTAAACGTATAGAAGCGTGGGCTTTTTTTGTTTTTCGTGCCACGAGTATGGCCCAGTTCATAGTAAAGTGGCTACCGTCACCGATGGGGGTGTTTCGTCTGAAGACCCCGGTCCCTGCTTTTTTTGAATTGGCAGATAACCGCCTATGTTAGTTAATAATATGTACGGTGTCAATCAGGAATAACGTTTTCGACTTCATCGGTTGACACCGCTAAAAAACATCTTATTTTTGTACACAAGTAAGCTTACAAATTATTTTGTTCTTGGACCTATTATAACGCATTTTTACAATGCTTGCAAAACTATGGTATATTTAATCTTTTCTTTCTTTAATCACCGCACTTTATAGATAAATAATTAACCCTCCAATCTTATTAATTATGTAAGGATCAACAAAGACGCAACGCATTCCCGGGATCAATTACTGTGGCCACAACGCCACCTACCGTAGAATATCGTCGGATTATTTGCAAATTGATCCAATTTGCCGAACACGGCTACGCTTTTAGTGTGCGACGTTTAATGTGTAGCTCTTTCAACTTTGTTTAGTAAATGTGAACGCAGGTATCGTGTTGAACACACAGCTGTGTCGGGACGTTAGCAAAATCGTCTAGCATTCTGATTGGAGCGTTTGAAAGTTTAAAAATGGATTTTGTTTTAAAGTTGCGAAGGTTCAATTGTAATGGTAGAGGTAGAGAAACTGAAAGTTTAAATCTTTGTGTTTTTATTAATATGGCTTTAATTTACTAACTACTTGATGATGGAAGAGAAACTGAGGATCAATGCGAAATCAGACTACATCGGTTGTGTAAGATGATACATTTTTTGCATCCTTTGTGGGACAGTGCAAAAGCTGGGGACCCAAATCTCACCTTGGGTCTGGTGGTAGAGATTTCATAGTTTGACTGGCATAACAACTCAAAACCCGAATACTCGAAAAGTCCATTGCCCGACCCGATTAAGATGTCCTCGATTTCTCAGCCTATTCAAACCTAGACGATTATCATATTGTGATACTGTAAAGTAAAAGTGTTGCCCTCGACACGTCAGTTGCCGTATTTTACGGCAATAAGACATAATTTAAGGGAAATCTTTCGCCCTACCTACTAAAGTCTATGGCAATTTGGAACAGCAGTAAAAAACTCGCCAGCAACGCTGTACTCTAACGCTATTCTCGGTGCAGCTCTCAAACAATGCGGTCGCGATGCGAATAAATAAATCGCAATGACGCAACGCAATTGACTATTCCATCGACCCGTCTATTATCTCATACGCGTATGCAGTTACATTTGTCTGGGCTATGTGCATCCCAATGACGTGTTGCACTAGACTTCCTCGATAGATAGACTAGATTTGACACTTTCGCTTCATTGTCAATCACAGTAGGTGAGTGTTTTACTTAATGCTTGACGAAATGTTTACATTTTAAAGTATAATATGCAGTTGATGAACGCATTGTCTAAATGTTGATGGATACTTGTTTACATGCACTATATTGTCTATTTATAGTGTAATTTATTGACGTTATAGTGTGCGTCTGATCTCTCTTCGGTCGTCTCAGACTGCTGTCTCACCGTGTTATAAGAGTGAGGGAATAGGGAGTGCACCTGTGCTTGCGCACTCACTTGTGCACTATTATGTATATCCTGCGTAGTTGGCTGATCGTAAAAGGATTGGTCGCCGTAGCCGGAAACTCGGTTAGGAGGACATTATTATTATATTGTTATTAGAATTTAACGATAGAATGTAATGACTCATAACATCGATATAAGCACATCCCTAATTTATATTATATCCAACGTCAAAATCCGCTTCTAAAACTGAAAGCCCGTGTACCCGACAGCCATTAATAAACAAATCCCCACACAGGTGACATAATGACACCTAACGGAGATAATAATATTCCCTAACTTACGACCGTAATAAACTTTACCCAAATTACGTGTGCCAAAGTTAATCCCTGTTTGTTTGTTGTTCGTAAGAGTGGAGCCCGAACTATGGCGAACTATGAGACTCGTCATGTTGCTACAACGACCGGAAAGTTTTGCAATTGATCTGACAAAATTACTTCGGACTGCAGCTGCTTGACCGTCCGTGATTCGATCTTACTTGCCCTTAATTTGATACCAGTAAAAATCATGTACAAGCAACGCCAAAATGATATGGGCGTTCAACCCTCCCAAAAATCTGAACAATTATTATTGACAAAAATCAATCATAGCACAATACTTTTAGTAAATATCGTTTGTTGTCATTTGTTCTCAAACAACAAATGAAAATGCACCTTTAAGTCTTGAGGTAAGGTTGGTAACTCGACAAGCGAGAACTGGACACGCGTGTCCGGTTGGTGAAATGCAATTGCAAAATTATTATTTCGTCATCTGGCCACGCAAAGTTTTTACTCGTGTCCAGATAGTGAAACTTAAAATAAATAACTTTTATGTTTACTTTGAAAAAATATAATCACGCCAAAAAATTACGATTTATCCTTTGTCGAGTTAAGTTTTGTCCAGAAACTTGAGTTACAAACAATTTCTATAACAATTTCATGTTATGTGTCATGAGTGATATGAAAACAATAAATGTTGGGGGAATTTATGCAGTGTAATTAATTCTAACTTGAAGGGGCGTATAATGGTGTGTCATTGCATGTTAAGAAATAATTTACCACGATGTAAATTAAATAATTATGACTTATAACACAGAATTAATAATCATTTCGGAATGTTTTCCTACATTTATTATTTATAAATACAATTGTGTTAGAAATCAAAAATTTTGTTCATAAATAAAATAGTTTTTTTGATACGATATTGGTAATTATAGCAATTAAGTCAAGCAGTTATACTCTTGATTTGAAATTAAAATCATAAGAAGGCTTCAATGTCCCATTTAAGAATTTCTTCACCTAATTTTTAAAAAACCAAAGCTACATCTAAAATTACAAAGATTTGATGTTAGATGTTAGTAGTTGAAATCTATACTGTTGTGAAATGTTGAAAAAGCCAAAAACAAAAACTTTGGACACTAGCCAAGTTATTCTCCTCGTTTTGAAAAAATAACACTTTTTTTAAGCTCAACTATTAGCAAAAGCTGCTAGTTTATTTTTTTTAATTATAGCCTAACCAGGAAAATAAAAAACCTGCTCTGGAGGCGCCAAATTAGCTATGGTTATAGCAACACTTGGTTGCTATGGTTACTCACATTATCCAATAATAACAAGGCACGGTTGACAATTGACATCACACTTTTGAATGACATCTTATTGTTTTTTTTTTATTGTTGCCACTTGAAGAAATTAGTTCCAATATATTTCCGCAATATGGCGGGGTTTTTTATTTTAATGGTCGGGCCAACAATTATACTGTATGTACTAGCAACTAAACCACAAGTACTGGCATGAAAAAAAAAGGAAGGTTCATCCGGTTTAAAGGGTTCAAACTTCCGCTGACCAACCCGCATGCGGCTCGCGCTCCCTCACTGTCCGTGCGTTTTCCACGCTTCACTAGTGCGCAGTTTTCGAACCATTTCCAGCCGGGTATGGGGTTGCCAGCAATTAAATTTTATTGTATGCATAATATTACATAATATAATAATTAAGAATTATGAAAAGCTAGTTTGGTTGGTTGCGTTGGTCTAGTGGTTTTAGAACTTGGCAATGATTTTGGGGCTCGAACTGACTTTATGTCGGATTTTTTTGAATAAAGGTCGATTTTATGACTGCCAAGCTGCATTTGGTTAGCGTGGTGATTGAATCAGTTAAATCAGTTTTGATTACAATGAGATCATTAAAAAACATATTTATTACCCGGGTTAAAGTTCCGTCTGTCACCGGAGACAACTGAGTTTTTACAATAAAATGAAAACTATTCTTACTTTTAATAATTTAGAATTTAATTAAACGGTTACAAAGAAAAAAACATTTTTTTATAAATAAACTAGGTAGCTAAAAGTCAAAACAATTATCTTTATACCACTACAAAATAATAGAAGTTTCTCAACGAGTATTCATCTGTTGTATGCAAACACAACCTAGTTCTACATTTTCAAAGATCCAACTACGAAAAATTTCCCTCTAATTCTAGCAACACCGGAGCATCCCACCTGTCACAGAAAGGGCCTGCATCCGAACCAATTGAATAAACACGTAGTTTGTCGCTCCAAAACACAAATAAACTGCAAAGGAAACTTTTCAAAATGGTGGTAAAAGGAAAGGTTTATAACAAGACCGCTTCCATATCTGTGGATCTAGGCTTTAAGTCCCAACACATTATGTTTCAAAGAGATTTACAGCTGTTCAATAGTAAAAAAATGTTTTTCATGGAATGTACATGGAATGGTTGTATTAACTTCTTACTCATTGAAGATTTGCAGTAGGTAATGCTTTTTTCTATTGGACAGTATCACATACATTGATCTAACCCCAAAAGAAGTACCTTTTCAGACTACGGCTACAACTACTCTCTATTTAAAGGCAGGAATACAAGTTCCTTATTAAGCTCAAATGATAAGACTATTTATTATATGAAAGAGGAGTGCCTACATGTAAAATCCCCTTAAATGATTTCAAGGAAGTCTTCCGACAATATTATTTTTGATCACGTTGCATTCGTCAATTTAAAGCGCAGTGGGGTGCTATTCATACAACTTATCATCAAAATATTTGTTGTGATCAAAGGAAACAACCCTTCTGTAATTAGGGTGTACTCATAAAATATTTGTGGAGAAAACGACATGATAATTTCAAGACGCGTAGATAATCCATCAAAAGTAGAGATGGACCAGTTTTCATTAAATAGTAAAAAATAATTATATGCATAATTCCTTAATAATATTAAAAATCCGAAAGTAACTTTGTATGCATATAACTAGATCTTGGAATAGGCATGGGATAACAGTGTTTTTATTAGCCCCATTTTCAAAACCTCGTAGATCAACACACTAACGTGATTTTTGAAAGTCTCGTAGGTCACTACCAAATAAGCCAATTTTTATCTTGAAAACATAATTATCACATTTCTGCTAGAATCGTTTGTTTGTATTGCTGATCGGCAAAGACATCACTACACAACAATCCATTTGTGTTAATCCTGTTTAAAATATTATTATGATAAATAATAATAATAAAATATTGTACTCCCCCTCCCCCATAATATAATCAAAATAATTCGATCAATTTTATGTTTCAAATCGAATCATGATAGTTTTACCGATTGTATTCGATACCGGACACGATCGTATCGACTAAGCGATCCCATCTCTAGCAAATTGTTTACAACCATTAATTGAGACGTTCCAAATACGGGGTGGAGCTACAAAAACATGAGGAATGGACTAAGTAAAATATCCAAATGAACGATTCAATTACAAAATGCATCAAACACAACGCCAGCGAGTTCGAAACCTTTCGTCCGAGGGGACCCACCCTAAAGGAGGGGTCATTGACCCCTCGCCGGCACACTCACGTTACGTTCATTACAAATTCTTCAGTCCATCCCTTTCTCTCGTACTAGCAAAAGGACTTTCTCTGTCGTCCACTAAATAAATAACGCCGAAAATTCATACGTCTTCCATCTAAGTGCAACGTGATACGTATTATGCTGGCCTCATTAGGACGCCTGGATAGGCTGAATAGGTTTAAGTGGGTCCGAGATTGGGGGCGTTAGAAATATTTCTCTATTCCAATTATTTCCCTTTCATTTCACTAGCTGTGGCTTCGGCTTTGCCTGCGAGTTTTCTATCTCCAATGCAGGAGATAAAATAAAAATATTTTTATGAAATAGTTATGCTTTATAGTGTTAGCTGCAAGTCCAGCTGTGTCAGAAAATATTCGAGAAACATAGAGATACACAAAATTTACATTAATAGGTATAATCTATAATATAAAACTCAAAGTGACTGACTGACTGACATAGATATCTATCAACGCACAGCCCAAACCACTGGACGGATCGGGCTGAAATTGGGCATGCAGGTAGATGTTATGACGTAGGCATCCGCTAAGAAAGGATTTTGATCAATTCCCACGGGAACGGGAACCACGCGGGTGAAAAAAGCTAAAAAAGCTTAGTTAAAAGCTTTATCTAGTCGCCAACTTTTTTCAGACTTGTAAAGCAAACTAATAAGCGAACCCAGCCTATTCTATCAAGAGACAAGTTTAGATACAATATCTATCAAGTTAAAAATGAGAGTTAAAAGATGTGACCTTTCAGAATCCCCATAGGGCACGCCTGACACATATTTACCCAACCTAATTTCACGTTGATACGCGCCTAGATCCGTCCCATAAATATTATATAGGTTCCAAATAAACGTAAGAACCATATCACAGGGAAGCATTAAGAGGGACCGTAAACAACGTAGAATGGCCTATATAAAACTATGGCTGTAAAATGTTTCTTATTACATAGCTTGGCCGGCATTTTATGACTTACGTCTATTTGTAATCTGTTTTATATTTGCAGGTTGACAGAGTCGTTAAAGATTTTAACTACGTCCGAACGCTTTGGTGGTATTGTTCCCGAACATTTTTATCGATAGTAACGCTGGTATCGAAAGAAGTTAGTAATCGGTTCCGACTTTTTACAATATAATCGTTAATAACATAATATATTCAAAACAATTAATAGTACCGGTAGCATCAATCACATTGATGTTACCGTAAACTCGTATATCGTCTAGAAATAATCAATATTTATCGATTGATATCATCAATACCGTCTAATGTCCTATCGATTTTTAAGTTTCTTTTTTTGTTTTTAATAAATTAATTGATAGTTTATTACTCGACAAAACTCCTCAGTGGCACAATGTAGTATATATTTTTCCCCAATGTTTCTAACAAAACAAAGTCATTGTAAGTGACATAATATGCGAAATTGCAACGTGAGTGTAGTGCTTACCCTTTGTGAGGATACCTCTGTGATTTATATTGGCTCGTTTGCACACCAGCAGTCTAGTCCAGTTTCGGTCGCACTTCCACTTTCGCGCGTACCCACTGACTTGCCCGTGTATCCGAGACAACCATAGACAGCCATAGACAACCGTAGACAAATAAAGGTTTGAATACACAAACACTACATCCCTTCCTTGTTGAAATAATTTAATATTTCTATACAAACTTTATAATTTGAATTACAAACACTTAAAAGTATCAGCCTATAAATGTCCCACTGCAGGGCAAAGGCATCTATCCTTGAAATCAAGTTATCGTTACAATCATGGGTGCCGGCTCAATCACCACACCCGCCAAATGCGGATTGTTGGTCACAAACCCGAGCTCAGTCCAAAACAACCGATACAAAGTAAACTCGACCCCAGAATCGAACCGAGGACCCCGAGTCTCGGCCCGGTACCCAAACCACTAGACCATTGAGGCATTACAAACACTTATATAACTTTTAAAATTACTCTCTCAGTCTAATCCTTATCTATGTCTATCTTCTTTATATGTCTTCCTTCTCAGTCTAATTCTCATTCTCTTCATTTGGAGTTTCTCTTGGAACCTGCCACTCTTCTTCTATTCTTTAAATGAATTACATTCCATCTAATCCTTTGTCCTATCTTCCCATTTCTACCAATCAAGTCTCCTCTTCCAGCATGTTCAACTACATGAAGTGTTTCAATTTGAAGCCTTACTTATGATTGACATAGGGACAGCACATGAACAGGCAATCTCCTACTTCTCCAGATGAATCATTGTCACAATGCATGGTTGTGTGACAGTTGACATAGTTGTTGGGGGTTATCTGTTTGACTGTACTTCCTTTCCAATTCCGTCAAAGTCCTATTGGCATATGCAATAATTCCAGGGCCTCTCTTATCATTTTAATTAAAACTGCACCCAGACTGACCAGACTAGCATCGGCTATAACTTTTTAGAGCAAAGAACGTAAAATCTGGAATGCTGCCATTTGTTCTTCAATAATATCACATCTATAATAACAACATAATTACATAATACATGTATTTTCTCTTCAACCTTCTTTTCAATATGGATTGGTATTCGGTTATAAGGCTGCAACACTTGCTTGCTTAATTCATCTATGGGAATTTCAATCTGTCTGTCCTTGAATTCGAGAAAGGTTTAATGGTATTGCACCACCTTGTTAACTTCAAAACTCCTAATTGGATGGCAGTTTCTTTTCCTAATAAGTCTCTTGACCCTCCATTTATAAACAAAGACTTAATCTTGTTCCAATTTTCCATTCAATTGAATAAGTGTATCAAAAGATCCCATAAAATCTAGGGGTGTGTTGTTTCCATATGCATACAGCCTTTTATTTGACCCTTTTGTTTGATTTGTAGCTTTTACTTTCCTTTTCTTTCTCTTGTCTTAGTCTCACTTCTAGCAATGTTCTTTCCAGACTGATTCCAAATTTCATTTACATATATTAGGGGCTATATTTTTTTTAACCATACTCTTTCAATTGATAACTCACTATTTCTAATGTATTTGCTTCCATTATTATCATATCTAAGGTAATACTATCCCTCATTGTTAATAAAAAAAATTCCGTAGTTCTGATGATGTACATTTTCCTATAATTTGATCAATTATGTGTTCTTCTGGACTAGTAAACTTACATTTTCTTGCTTGTTCCCTTAGTCTTATTATAAACTTTACAATTTTTTTTTTCTTGTCTTATTTGTCGAAAATTGTGACGTTCGTATCATTTTGCTTTGGAAGAAAATAACCATCAAGTTTGTCAAGAGCTATCTTAAAAACATCATCAACTGTATCTCCTTGTGGTTTAATGTAGGCAATTATATAATTATGATTTCCTGTAGAACTGGTCTACCTAAAAGCAACAAAGTCGCTCTTTTCTTCTGTCTCTTTCTGTCTCTCTTTTCTGTTTCCACTATTTCAGCAGCCTCCAGATAAATTTCTAGGGATCTCGCCTCCGTCCACTTGGCTCCCATGCTTGGATCCCATGGGATCCAAAAATAATTTTTTTCGCCTCTTGGATCCTATCATTTTGACATTCAATGAAAATACTATATTTCGCTCCCATGGGATCCAAAAAGATTTTTTTCCGCCTCTTGAATCCCATAGGATCCTCAGATAATATAAATTCCTTTTGGATCCCATGCTTGGATCCCATGGGATCCACAGATATTTTTTTTCGCCTCTTGAATCCCATAGGATCCTCAGATAATATAAATTTCCTTTGGATCCCATGCTTGGATCCCATGGGATCCACAGATAATTTTTGTCGCCTCTTGGCTCCCATGGGATTCAAAGAAATATATTGCAAGAGTCCACAACCCCCATGGTTGTTTAATTAGATTTTAATAATTCTTACTGCCTCCGTGGTACAGTAGTTAGAGCGTTGGCTCTAATACCCGGAGGTCGTGGGTTCGAATCCCTCGGGGAACATCACTTTGTGTAAATGGTTAGAGGGTAGATTTTAAGAATTTTATTTATTTTATTGTAGAGGGGACCACTTGTGAAATCAAACTGTCGACAAACCACGTTTAAGAATAAAATAATGTTAAATGTTGTATTTATGTACTTATTTATTATTTAAAATATTTACGTAACAATTCACACAACTAAGCATAAGCTTATGCTATGGGTGCCAGACAACGAATAAACATTACTCTTATATTTTTTTTTGTTCACAAATAAGTTATATACATAGAAACACCCAGACCGCTATTAGCGATAAGTCCGCCTGTATTGTACAGTTTTATTATGTTACATGTTTTCTGTGTTAAATGTGTAGTGCAATAAAGAAATATTTATCTATCTATCTATCTAATGTCGGAAAAACAAATGAATGTCGGGAAAACAAGTGAATGTCGTTAAAACATTGTTTATTGATCTAAAGTTAAAAAAACAGGTGCAAGCGATTTTCGACCTTATCGACAGTTACCAAAATAACCCATTTTAATAAACCAGCAAAGATAGTCAACAAGCGTTTGCGAAAAAGCAACAAATTTTTGAATGTCAATAAGGTTGAAAATCGCTTGCACCTGTTTTTTTACATCAAATCAATAAAAAATGTTTTAACGACATTCATTTGTTTTTCCGACATTCATTTGTTTTCTCGACATTCATTTGTTTTTCCGACATTCATTTGTTTCTCTACATTCATTTGTTTTCCCGACATTCATTTGTTTTTCTGTCATTCATACATTTTCTAAATAAGTGGACTCGATAACGCTTATTACCCTCCGTCCTCTTGGATCCCATGAGTTAGTATACCCAGGAGCCAAAAGGCGAAAAAATTTAGTTGTGGATCCCATGGGAGCGAAATATAATATTCTCGTTTAATGTTTTATTATAGGAGCCAAAAGGCGAAAAAACTCCTTTTAGATCCCATGGGAGCGAAATATAGTATTTTTATTGAATGTCATAATGATAGGATCCAAGAGGCGAAAAAAATTATTTTTGGATCCCATGGGATCCAAGCATGGGATCCAAAAGGAATTTATATTATCTCAGGATCCTATGGGATTCAAAAGGCGGAAAAAATTATTTTTGGATCCCATGGGAGCGAAGCATGGGAGCCAAGTGGACGGAGGCGGGATCTCTTCCATTGTTCCCACTTCAGGGCAACCATATTGTTGTCTCCTTCAAGGTCAAGCTGTTCCGGGGTTGGAAGAAGATTGGTCATGTTTAATGATAAGACCTGAAACAATTATTTTTTTAAAGTAACCACTCTGAGGACTACAAATCAGAATGTTTACATTCTATACAAAACCGATATATTATTTGAGGGCCTATAACGCCTCTCTAAACTCAAATTTACACTTTACAATTTCATGAAGGCTTGTACTGTCTATCACATTTGAAGGCAACGCCTCTCTAAACCCAATAATGCACACTTTACAATTTCATGAAGGCTTGTACTGTCTATTACATTTGAAGGCAACGCCTCTCTAAACCCAATAATGCACACTTTACAATTTCATGAAGGCGTGTACTGCCTGTCACACTTGAAGGCCTATAATGCCTCCCTGAACGCAATAATGCACACTTTACAATTTCATGAAGGCGTGTACTGCCTGTCACACTTGATGATGTATGGTTTACAATTTCATGAAGGCCCATACTGCCTGTCACACTCATTGAGGCATGGTTTACAATTTCATGAAGGCCCATACTGCCTGTCACACTCATTGATGCATGGTTTACAATTTCATGAAGGCCCATACTGCCTGTCACACTCATTGATGCATGGTTTACAATTTCATGAAGGCCCATACTGCCTGTCACACTCATTGATGCATGGTTTACAATTTCATGAAGGCCCATACTGCCTGTCACACTCATTGATGCATGGTTTACAATTTCATGAAGGCCCATACTGCCTGTCACACTCATTGATGCATGGTTTACAATTTCATGAAGGCCCATCATGCCTGTCACACTCATTGATGCATGGTTTACAATTTCATGAAGGCCCATACTGCCTGTCACACTCATTGATGCATGGTTTACAATTTCATGAAGGCCCATACTGCCTGTCACACTCATTGATGCATGGTTTACAATTTCATGAAGGCCCATACTGCCTGTCACACTCATTGAGGCATGGTTTACAATTTCATGAAGGCCCATACTGCCTGTCACTATTCAACACATTTAATCAAATTAATAATACATAAATATTTGATTTGGGAACTTGATCGAACCCCAACCACATATACTTACTTAAATACAAACATCCAGACACAGAACAAACACAAATGTTCATCACACAAGTGCCCATCCCAGGCGGGATTCGAACCCACAACCCCCAGCGCATAGGGCAAGGTCACCACCAAATGCGCCATCGGGCCAGTCAATTATATTTATTGAGAATCAAAGGTGGGTGAATTGGAAATAAACAGGTAATATATATATTCCAATCTGAGGCATATAATAAAATATATGATAAGAAAGTGATTTTAGAAACTATTAAAATAATTCTATTGGTTTTTTTACAAATTTCACGTATTCAATAATAAAATGATAAGTTTCAACCATTTCATGCTTTAACATTTATTAAATGGATACTCCGGAGTTATTATCATTACTATTATTTTGAACCATTGAACTACAATTACTAGCGTAGTACTTGTAACTCAATGTTTTGAACCAAGAATAATTATAGCGTAATTTGATTTTAAATGCGGTTAGCATTGGATTGTGTGAATATTGTAAGGCCTTTATAAGAAATACTAACAGCATTTTACTTAGTTCATAGTGCTGTTTTACAGAATACCAACACTTGGCTTGTATAAACAAATGTAATAAATTTTGCTAACCTATCTATCACCATCTATCACCCTCATTGTTAACTATTGGATATTTTAGGGTACACAACATATTATACTCACTTAATTGCGTTCTTCACCAGATGTTGTTAAAGTTTTGGTATCATTATCTTTGTATTTTTTATTCCATTATTTTGCTTAGAGAAACACCGAAAATTTTACCGGCATTTTAGCTCAACATAGTTCTGTCTGACCAGTGCTGCCAGCGAGGTCTTGTCAAGCTACCTCAAATGTACAAAAAGTAACCTTTTACATTTTTTAGGTAACCAAAAGCATAAACAACTTACAAAATTATTTGATAATATGTACTTCTTATTATTAATTAGTACTCTTACCACGTTTTCAGTTTATCTTAATCATAAAACTATAACAAAACCCACCAAACAAACAAACAACACCGAAGCCAAAGATATTGATTTGGTTAAAATACTAAACCTATCTATCTATGAATATTGGAGTGAGTAAGGTGGCAAAACATACTGTGTCACGAAGACGACCGGGCGAGACGGACAGTTGATTAATGCATTGGTGTGAAAGAGAAAAGTATCTTGCTCTTGAGTTTTGCACTGCCTACTTTTTGCAATTAATTTAAACTTTTCCTCTACCCTAAGGTTGACTGAAAGAGATCGCCACCAGCGATAAGTCCGCCTATATTGTACCATTCAATTTTGTGACGTATCTTTCTATTATAATTTTGTGCAATAAAGAGCATATTATCTAGTAGCACCCAAGATGCCGTCGGTTTCGGTGGGAATGCCCTACGTACCCCTCGACTAGGAATGGCCGATACAAATCGTATATAGATATTGAATCGTGTATCAGACCAATATCGTAATATCCGATATCGCTGCGAATCAAATCTATATATTTGGTGATACACGATATTGCTGGATCGATGCGATGCGTCTCGATTTGATATCTAGCTCGATATCCAAGACCTATCGATAAAGGATATTAAACCGTATCGCGTTGCGATACGAGCTAAAGAAAGGATTTGTGAGTGAGTGAAATAGCATTAGTCGTGTATTCGTACAATTCTAAACCTTATTTGTATAAGAATAAGGTTGTTTCAATACTTTCTTGTGTATTTTGACACATTTTTAATAGACCTTATTTTGTCAGCAATAAGATGCATTTTCGATTTGCAATTTTACGTAACTCTCACTGACCTTTGTCCTTGAACTCATAGCATTGGTGATCCATTCCTATGATCACTTTTGTTAAGTATTCTATTATTAGATTCGGTGGTTGGTATTATTAAGTTTATGTATTTCATGCTTTAGTTACTACTAATGAGTTCTGCATTAATAAACATCGTATTTAGAGTTTATTAACGTAGTACTTACTGAAACACAAATAACTAAGTAAATATTATTAAAGCATCCGTAATACACCTAAAGTAACTAATCGAGTCAGTTTTAAGAAATTAATCACAATGATAATATCATGTCATGATACAGTATCTAGTTCGATACACATACAGTCCGATACACCAATATATAGTTTCAAATAATATATAGTTTCAGAATCCGATTTCAGATATCAATATATATAATAATTCAAGTCACTGGAGACTTTTTTTTTTTAAAAAAAACAAAAGCTTTCCGCACGCAAATTCCTAAAAATCACCTAAATGTGACCTTTTATGTCGTGTAACCTAAAGAACCTGAAGGAATCAAAATCACCTAAAAGGTTACAAAAGTAATCTTCTGGCAACATTGACTTCTGACATTTTCCTTTCTTCTTCTTTTTTTTTTTAAAGTAAGTTGCCATCATGCCATTTTTATTAGAAAGGTTTTTTTTTTTTTTTTTACAACAAACTATTATAAGGCTTTTAAAATTTTATTCTTCGTCTGCTGTCAAAGTAAAATTTTATGAATAAAGAAAAGAAAGTCGACGCTTGTAGGGTCAATGAACTTAGTTAAATCTTAATAAGTAAAAATGAATACACAAAACCCATACATACCCTGTCTGTTAAATAATACTTTTAATTTAGTTAATCAGCGGATCAAACTGATACAATTGACTGCACTGATACAGCCTACTAAGTTTTATCGTCGTGTTTATTTCTTTATCAATTTAAATTCTATACAATCCAAAATTACGCACCTAGCAGACAATCATTCTACTGTCGACAACTTTAGCAATATACTAATTCAAATAGATTTTGAAAACCCATTCAAACCTCTTTTCTTCTTCTTCAATGATGAGCTGTGATGTTGAGCTCCGTTTCTTGTCCTAGATTTGTTCACGACAACTAAATTTTCTTTTTACTAACCTTTCACCTCGTCGTCATTTGTAGTGCTTACCCTTTGTGAGGATACCTCTGTGATTTATATTGGCTCGTTTGCACACCAGCAGTCTAGTCCAGTTTCGGTCGCACTTCCACTTTCGCGCGTACCCACTGACTTGCCCGTGTATCCGAGACAACCATAGACAGCCATAGACAACCGTAGACAAATAAAGGTTTGAATACACAAACACTACAGTGAGTAAACCCGAGTACTGCGGCAGGCAGTCCGCGTGCACTCGCACGCATAAATAGCGTGTTCCCCGCACTTCAACAGCAGATGAGCGCAGACAAAGGCAGCGATGTCTTGACTGGTCCTGCGGTCGCGAGCGAGCCGGAAAATGAAGGTTTATTTGTAACACATAAATGTATGACTTGCAAAAAAATATAGTCACGAAATAAATATTTTGATTTTTGATACTGAATACACAGAACAGCTACATAAAAATACATGACAGAATAAAAAAATACGTATGGTACTCGGGGTCTGCTGCGGTGAAGCTAATGCATAGCATTTTTTATCAACTTATGCGGCAGCACGGGGCGGCTTACGAAGCTCGAACGGATCGAGACGAGCTTCGTACAGTCTACACGCATACCATACGTCTAGTCGCACGCACACAAACACCGTGCCGGAGTCAGCCAAACTGAAACGACGTTAGACGAGTGTCAAGGTTTTTCCTTAGGTTTTTTCGTTACGGAATTTCTTGATTCGGTTGCCCGCGATAAAAGCTATGCAATAGCTTAAAAATTACAAATTAATGTCGATGTTTGAATCCCTAAAAATTGTTAAGTTGTGGCGCTGACGTAGCAACACGTGACTAAATCCAAGCCATGAAGCGGCGTCGCACGCATAAATAACGTGTTCCCCGCATTTCAGCCGCAGATAAGCGCAGACAAAGGCGGCGACGTCTTGACTCGTCCGGCGGTCGCGAGCGAGCCGGAAAATTAAACGTGCCTGTCGCTGACCCGCATGCCACTGCAGACACTACTCATGGCTATAAACGTACACTGTGTACTTTTGCACATACATACGTAGGTACTATAAGTATATTGTGTTTGTTTGGTTTTCTTTACGACAAAGTTTGAAATATACCTTAATCACGTAAAAGTGAGTCACATCCAATTTAACCTTACGGTTTGCCTTGTACACCTAAGCTTATTTTAATACGTATGAAATATAGATGCTCGGTCATGAAAATCTTTGGAATCATACCATTAACCTAAAAAACATTAAAGCTTTATTTCTTAAAAGGGATTTCCGTCATTTAGCCTTCTTCATTTTTGTAGGTATGTAGCATAATTACACTTATATTAGCGAAATCACGTATCTAAAAACTTACCTTTCTTCCTTCTTCTTCAATTGTCCTGATCTAGTTCGAATTTGGTAATAAAAAACGTACATACCTGTAAGACGAAAAAATATATATTAGAATTAAACACTTTGTGAATAAAATTTAAATGGAAACTTTAGGTAATTGGTGGGAAATTAATTATTCTGATAAACCGAGATCTATTTTTCACCACAAACCACTGAAATGCATTAAATGCCCCATGTTAACCTACTGGTACAGTCAGCGTGACAATTTATTAAAATACTAGCCCTATGCCTGCGGCTTCTCCTGCGTGGATTATAGGTACGAAGATAATCTGCAGGAATTCGATTTTTTTTTTTATATTTGGACTAAGCTAGCACTTGACCACAAAGTTGCCTGATGTTAAACAACTATGCGGTCTACGATGGAGCGCACTTGCTTAGGAAAAGCCCGTTAATTCTGGCCTTGAAGAGCTCCAAGCTCGATTTTTTTTTAATAAGGTGTAACCTTTTTCAGTCTTCAGCTTCCAATACCGTCGCCATAACAAAAATATCACTTCATCGCGTTGCTCCATTGAGAAGTGCAAGAACAAACTAAAACACTTATACTTATGTTATCTCATGGGAACTGAGCATTATCTATACCTAATATTATAAAGAGATTTGACTGTTTGTTTTTATTGAATAGGCTCCGAAACTACTTAACCGATTTGAATAATGCTTTCACTGTTGAAAAGCTACACTATCTCCGGTGAACATAGGGTACTTTTGTTCCGGAAATGTTGGGGGAAGGGAGAAATATTTGAAAAAAGAAATTACGGGCGGGTGAAACCGCGGACGGAAGGCTAGTCCTGATATAAAAGTAGCCTATATCCTTTCCCAAAGTCTAGTATATGTATAATTGGGTCATTGGCCAAGTCACACAACATTAACTATAATAATAAAGAAATCGCAGTAAGGAACCATAGACTTGGCACGACTTTGTCTAGATTTCATTACTTTTTAGAGATAAACAAGCAGCTCCATCGAGACTTGGCTAGTTTTTTACAGAATGTTTTTGGTGGGATTTCACTTCTTTTTGTAGGAACGTGGGCATATTGATTTATTTTGTATCTATTTGAAATGAGACGTTTCCCGTAAGAATTTAAAAGCCAATGCCCTATTACAGGTTATAAACTATACATGTGCCAAATTTCATTTGAATCCGTTCAGCCGTTTAAAAATGGTTAATCCCGCGGGAATGAGACGTTTCCTGTGAGATTTTTTTAGCCTTTGTCCTGTTCCAAGTTATAAACTATACCTGTGCCAAATTTCATGTAAATCCATTCAGCCGTTTCAAAATCGTTATTCCCGCGGGAATGAGACGTTTCCCGTAAGAATTTAAAAGCCAATGCCCTATTCCAGGTTATAAATAAGGAGGGAGAAGGGGGATAGGATTGATAAGGTACTACTATCCTCATCCCCCCACCCCCCTCCCATCCCCTTCCCCCTCCCATCTCCCTTCCCCCTCCCATCTCCCTTCCCCCTCCCATCCCCCTTCCCTCTTCCCTCCCCTCCCATACCCCTTTCCCCCTCCCATCACCCTTCACACCACCCCCTCCCCCTTCCCCCCATCACCCTCCCATCCCCCTTCCCCTTCCATCCCCCTCCCCCTACCATCCCCCTTTCCCCTCCCATCCCCCCACCACCACCAAATGAAGCGGCTCACCAAGTTGAGTATTTTTTGTAAAGGCGGTATATGTCGATCTCTAATAGTTTGGTTGGGCTCTTGTGTTTTCTAATCAGGGTCACCAGGTACTCCAGATCTTCGAATATACTAGTTTTTATAGTTTTCCCTTTATGTGGCCATTAAACCCTAACTCTGTACCAAATTTCAGCTCTCTGAGTTTATGGGAAGTACTAGTTCTATTATGATGATCATGAGTGAGTGAGTGAGTGAGTGAGTGAGTGAGTGTCTATCATAAATGCGAAACTTTGCTTTCGCTTAACTTCGGAACTAAATGACTTACAGACTTGAAATTTTGGATTTTAAGTATGTGATTATAGCTTACTAAATGACGAAAATTTCTGCGTTCTGGTCTTATACAGAGGTTCTCAAATAGGGGCCTGAAAATGCGGCGAAATGGTTCCAGTAAAGGATGGTACGGCATTGTTTGCTTCGCGCTCGACTTGGCGGGGGCACTGCCGTGCCCCCAGATGTACAGAACGCAAAAATGTCAAACGATACGTCACAACACAAATAAAAAAACTAACAAGCAAAATCAAATAACATAAATGGGGTAACACCATTTTTCTAGACTGAAAACGCGAGTTGAATCGTGGAACATCAAAAAGGGAAGCAAGCTTGGGAGTTTTAACAGGGTAACAACATCATAAAAGGGAAATCCGGGATACTTTATTTCGCCGCTTATTTGTTTATTTAAAAGGCTTGTCAATTTAATTAGATACTCTGCATATCTTATTCAATAATAATCAGTTCAGTTACTGTAGTGTTCGCATAAACTTATACCTTCATAGCATACCTATGCTACGAAGGTTTCTACTTAGAAAGTAGAATTATTTTACGTGATCTGTGGGGTTTCAAACAAGTTCGCATTAATCGAGATATTTCCTTAATTTTCGCTAATTGGAGCAAAAAGGCGTATTTAAGAATGTTAATTAAAGCACTCATTAGCGCCTTAGCTACCATTAATGGATTGTCAAAGTTTTCTGATTGAATAAGAAATAAACATTTAAAAATACTTGTTAGGAAAAAAATATAACCGTATCTTCTCATCTCGATGTTTTTCGGGATTTTACAAGGCTTCTATTTAATTTCTGGTAAGAATCTACTCATGACGATATGTAAATACATAATTTAACGTATCAACACGATTTCATTCTCCCTGTTGATCCACAAATTCGTTCCACCATGGCGACCCTAGCAGACTCCCGCATGGATCCGTATGAATGAATAAAAAAATAGCCTCACAAAGGGCGTGCGGGTCAAAAGGCAGATACCTCTGAGTGTAATAAAGTCTCTCTACAGCCGAGCTCTCTCTAACGCCGCGATGTTAGCGTAGTGGTTTAATACCTGGGTATTATCTCAGGGTCCTGGCTTTAATTCTCTGGTAGGTCTAAATTTATTTCGGATTTTTGGTCCAAACTGCATTTGGTGAGCACGCCAATACAATAAATAATTGTAACGATGATTTTAATGATAAAGGTCTTTTCTCTAAAGAGGAACATTAGCTGTTAGGCTTTTAATAAAACACGTATCGTATTGCCAGACGCCCCTGGTGGGTCATCCAAGATATCGCTGGAGGGACGAAGCTGCCAAAGACCTGAAGGCGCTCGATGTGCTTGAATGGGAGGAATTGGCACAAGATCGAACCAAATGGGAAACTTTAATGTCGGAGGCCAAGATCCACTTCGGATCGCTGAGCCAACGAAGTGAGTATTGTCAGTTTGTGAAGTTAATATAATATGTTTTTCTCCCTTATTGGAGTTGTTACGATGACATTTAAGGGCATTCATAGTATGCGGATGGGTTGGTTAATAGTCAAGTAAAGTAGAAACTAGGGGAGTTTAGTATGTAATGAAGACCTATTGGCCTAATGACCTGTATTGGCCCTGAGTTCCAGGATACTTGAACGCATTTTCCTCCACACAAAAAAGTTTTACATAGAATGTAGTAGAACGTATAATGTTGTATAAACATATCATTAACAACATCCATGAATCCGTCCCAACATGGCGACCCTAACTCCCGCATGGATCCGTAGGAATGAATAAAAAATAGCCTTACAAAGGGCGTGCGGGTCAAAAGGCAGATACCTCTGAGTGTAATAAAGTCTCTACAGCCGGCAACGTTTCAAATTAAAAAGTAATGCGGCTTTCGTCAATTGCAAAGGAGGCTGTTTTCGCGAGTCGTTCCGCGACGTACATTTTTAGTATTAATAAACTTGTTAATAATCTAGTCGCTTTGTTCGCTGCCTTGGTTTTGAAGTCAGTTTTATTGTGTAAACAGGTGAAAAAAATGTTTTGTATGTAACATTTTAGATTGGTTGAGAGCCGTTTCACTGCACGCTAGCGCTGATAATAAAAAATAAATTATAACTTATCCTTAGAAATTCCAATTCTTTCGATTTATTCTGAGTGGACGAGGCCTTATATTGAGGACACAACATCAGAAAGCGTATAAAAATAGCTTAATGCGCTGGATTAGTCTACTCTGCTTTTCGATGAAAGTAAACTACTACCAACATAAGTATCGCTAGAAAACAGGTCAAGTAAAAATGGTACCACAATACATCCAGCAAATAATTTGTAAAGACAGACTGAGTAATGACCGCGCAGGATTATATTCTGTCTAAAATATGCGCCCCTAAAAATATTTAATTTAAAAAGTAAATTAAAATTCCTCAAGAATGCTTATAGCATGCTCTTATCATACATGGCAACACTGAGCTCTCAGAAATAATCTTCAAAAGCATTTACTTCATCACAACTCAGACGAAAATTCCACAAACTCCAACAACGTTAAACTTGCAAAATGTTCGAAAAAAATTTTACTTACCCTAACTTTTAGTATAATCGCTTTGATCTCAATACTCTCGCTTCCAGGTGACTTTTATCACGCATGTAACATGTATCGAAAGAATCTCCCCCCCCCCCATGTCAAGTGTGATGTTAAGTACACCGTTGTCTTACGAAACACTTAGGGTGAGGGTAGAAATGGGTTTCTAATTTTTTTCCCTATCTCCTTGATTTGTACTTTACTACTTGTATTAAATCTCTGTTAAAAGGCAGGCGTGGCGAATAAGCCCTTTTGAAGGAGTTCGCTTCGCTGTTCAGTGTGTGGAGAATTTTAAAGGTGAAAGTTTAATGTCACATTACACTTTTTAACATTTGAAAATTTAGTTATCTTACCAATGATACAATATAATATAATGTCAAGGATATGTAGTTGTGGGTGGCAGATTTTATAGTAGCTAGCCAGTCAGACTCTGATGAAGTCCTTTCACCAAGCAAGTAAAAAGAAAGAAAGACAGATACAAGGGATTTATTTTTAATGGACCTGTTTGTTTGTTTGAGACTATGGACGTCACCATTATAAACATTTGGCCTCAGTAGCTCAACTCCAAATTTTACTGATGCTACATCCACGATGTTTCTGTACTTAAAATTAATTTAAGACACGACGGCAGTAAACTTTTTATTCCAGAATACTTAGTCTTGATAATGTCAATTCCAGTGCACAAACTTTACCCCGTCGGACAGCAATAGCTTACCAAGTTAGGGATGCAATGCAGACGACATGCTACTAGTTTTAAAAATATTAAAATGTTACAAGCAACTTTGAAGAGTTTCAACTCCAGCAAGTTATCATATTGTCTTGAAGCCGCACTTTGCCGGCTTAATAAGAGAGTGAATTATGAGTAAGTGCAACAAGGAAACAAATAAAAACAAACTCGGCGACGGAGGACGTTTTAAAACACAAGCGTCGTCTAAAATACGAGCTCTAGAAAGTTTCAAACCTTTTTTTTCATCACTTTTTTAAAGTAGGGTATGAAAGATGATAAAATGTTTTTTGTGGGAAATAATAAATTTTCTTTAAAAATACTGAATTTATCCAGCCTGATACGCAGGAATGTGCATGCGAGAAAATTTTGTTTTTTAATGAAAAAAAAAATATCCTGGGACTTTATTTACACAGAGTCATCTAGCTTCAAATTCCAAAATATTTAGCTTGAACTAGGGGTGCCAGAACACGGATAAACATTACTAATACTTTTTTTTGTAAAAACATAATTATTCATTAAAACACACATACCGATACAAACATGTGTTTGTACACGACCTTTGGTGTAACAGAGTTTTCAACCATTGATCGTTAAACATTTTTGAATACCCAAACCTAAATGATACTGCTACGAGTAATAACTTAGAAGTAACGATCAGAACAAACATTTTGTACCGTTTTTACAAGCTAAAAGAACTTGTTGCGAACACGTAAGTCACTGCGGTTTAATTTATAATTCCATGAAACATGCTTTCCCTGAAACAGACCGCACACTTCACTCGAAAGTGGGAAACATGGCTCATTGAGTTTCTACGTTATCCTATTCAGATCATGTAAACTTTCGTTTCAAGTGTAATTTATGTACATGTTAACTATAACATTAATATTGCTGGAGCACAACAAAGACTACTAAGAGATTGGCACTAGTAGGTTACGCTTGACTTGCATACGGTAAGCGTACAAGTGCCTTAAACAGAGTTAAAAGTACTTGAATTTAGTCAGCGAATCATAGTCGCTTATAATATTTAAGAAGTTGGCTAATATCTCTACAACGTGCTACGTTAAATGCGCAAAATCTCAGACACCCCAAATGATTTTTAATTCAATTGACCTAAATATTTAAAAAAATACATTAATAAAATTAAAAGGTTTTAGTTTTACTGGCAATTCTGATCTATTCTTGCGTCTGCGTCGACGCTTTGTCGCGGAAGGAGTCGGTAGATAAGTTTGCGCACGTGACGGTTTGACCTTTAAATAAATAGATAGGGCAAATTTTTTTATAAAGATTTTTTGAAAAAAGTGACCTATGTATTTTATTAAAAATTGGTTAAATCGATTCTGCTCGTTATTCTGATCAAACTATTTCCAGGTTTTGCGCGTTTAACGGTTACGTTAAACCAACGTTTATTTCTAAAGGTTCGATCCCTGCACGGTACAAACATGGTGTGCATGAAAAATTGGACATGCCCGTTTTTCTCGGTCTACTATGTTTTATTGTTATCATGAGTATCTACAAATAAAAAACGAATATGTAATATTAATCTTTGGCGTAGCCCCCAAATAGTACAAGCTATACTTTGTTAAGTTTGGGGCTGGACGGCGCTTACTGAATAATATCCGAGCTTATTATTTAAATAAATTAGTCGGGTTTACCAATGCTTATAAAAAATTCAATCTTAAACTTTATAAAACTGAAACGTCTCGTTTATCTGTGGTTACATGTTTATCGGATATCAAAGATGAGCCAGCGTCGACTGCGTTCAAAGCTAGCGCGCGGTACTCCGCAAACAACTTGCTTTCAATAACTGTTTGATCTCTGACTTGACCCGATTTTAAATTATGATTTTTGCAGGAAATCTTTCGTTAACTTCTGGTTTATTAGACACAGAAAGCTCTGAGGTATTTTGTTTTGTTGGATACGGTAAATTTATTAACGATATTTTTACGTTACGTTGATTATCATGGTTCAATCAAAAAATAGGAGTAGATTTTTTAAATATAAGAGAGGCAAACAAGCAAATGTTATTGTATGTGAATAATGCTACCTATGGACACTTACAGCACCTTAAGAATTGGAAAAACTAATATGCTAGGTTTTTTGTAGGATTTAAGGCATGTTTGCTTAAAAACTCGGCTGTAGAAAGTTAGGTCTATCGGTTTGGATTTAAGTTTAGAAAGTATTGACGTAAAGTAAAATAGTACAAGGTCTGCTTCGTTTTGGGCCAGATGATGCAATGTGGATAATTTTTCTGGTTATTCACTTAATTATTATTTTATTATAGATTATGAATCACTAAAAGTAACCTGTGTGGTTAATCGTTGGGCTTACCCGCTAAAGTCAGGCTAAGAAACATTTCTTTGCAAATACAAATGATTTCCCCGTTTTGTGTTGGCCCCGTCCTATTATGTAAATAACTGTTTATTATGAGCTGTAATCCATTAGCTCCAGAATCCAATGCTGATTTTATCTCAAGTTGTAACAAACCTGGTTACTATAACAACAAATGCTATTTACTTGTTTATCAGAAGCGAGATTGTTGGGAAACAAAAACACGACGATGTTTACATTATCAAACAGGTACTGAGATTGTGAGCTCAGATGTTATGTAACTACAAATTTTCAGGTATTATTTATTATTAGAACATACATATAATAGAACGAATAGCCTATTTTCTTTTATTTGCTCTAATTACAGGCAAACCAATTAAGCTTAGGTAGTAGAGCGGTGCAGAAGGGGTGACGTGTGACGTATGAGTTATTAAACACGACAGAAAAATAGTGGTAAATTTATTATTATTATTTAACGTAACAAACAAACTCTCTACACTCTAGCTCTACTGTACTCTGTAGCTCTGTGCCTTTCTTAAACTTTTTAATAACTAACTTACACAATAAACAAATGAACAACGACTAGTCGCGATCCGCCATTTGAGTTACAACGCGCCCACTTATGTTGACCCATTGATATCTCATTTAATGAAGGTACTTTTTCCCCAAACTGAACGAACTCGCGACAATCAGATGCCCATCCACAGATCATATTTCAACGGCCGAGATAAACCGGGACAAAAGAAAGGAACCCAATTGGGTAATGGCCCAGCTTTCTCGTTATCTCTAGCCATTATTTCTGTTTGAAGCACGCTGCGGTATTCTACTTAATACTGAAGGCGAAATCTTTACAAAGATCTTTGATAAAGTTCCATGGTACTTGATCTCGTTGAGGAGTTATGTTCGAGTAAATTGCTTCTGTGGTCGCTCAGTGTTGGTTTATATTACAAGTTGAGAAAACTGAAGGGATAGTACGGTTTGGTTAGGAAACTTTGGCTGCTAATTTTTATCGCGAACAACAAACTTCTGAAAAGAGGCTGTGTTTTATTTTTAAAAACTTATAAATCAGGCTACATTTTTTCGCCGAAAATTAATAGCTGTCAGCTACATCGTGGTCTAAGTTTATTCCAGTCTGATCGGGACAGACTGCTTAGGGGATAATAATGTGAACTTTTATTAATATTACAATTACAAAATCAGATACAAAACGTCAGGTAGGTACAAAATCAGGTAAGTGTGCCGGTAAATAACTCTCGTAATAAAAAAAATTTGAAAATTCTATATTTTATGGGCAGATAAAACATTCAATTCCGACAAGAACTTTATTCTATGATACTAGCGGGATTTTAATTCTCGTCACAATCGTAAAAAATGCAACGTAAAACTTATTTAATTTGCTATGATATAATTTTTCTTTATGCTGGCGCCACTTGGCATCTATGTATATGAGCCATAACTATATTCCCTCCATTCTCCACCGAATTTCACTCCAACTTACTTGACTAAACTCTTAGCTAGAATATTCTCGAGATAACGAAGATGATATCCTATTACAAAGGCACAATACACCCCCAGAACCGATGTTACTCGTACATCACAACTCGGAAAACCAATTTCCTACACAACATACGAGTCGAGCCTGCAATAGAAGCCTAGTCGATAGGAATTGCAATTAGGCCTCACCTACGCATAGTTTGGCAGGAATTTCATTCATAACCCACCTGTCTTACGGACTATTGCCAAGAATTCTATCCCTTTCCTACGTAACGTTCGATGACTGTGCGGTAATGAAAATGTTCCCTGAGGTCAATTGTTAGGAGCAGCTCTGGCAATCAATACGTAATATGACCCAATTTGATCCAGAAACGTAGTCTTGTATGAGAGAGTTGGCATAACAAGATGTACCATTTGAAAGCTGGCTAATAAAATACATAACTCTCAATTACAGCAACATTTATGACACCACAAAAACCCATCCTAAATAGCCCATTTTTACCTTAAAGCCTCCATTAGTATTCTATAGTCACCGTATTCTATTGTGTATCGTAGTTAAAATAAAAATATAATATACAGAAATCACCTCTTTTCTGAAGGAGATTACTTTAAACCCTAAAACCGTAGGCCAGGAGATTCAGGACTCAAAACTTTCGGCCCTACCTACAATTCTCCCCTGGTTATTCCTTCACATCCGAGATCTGTTATCACTGGCCAAACGAGTAGAAAAAAATGCACTAAAAATGACATGAAGTCCAACAAAATTAATCATCAAATAGACAAAACAGAAAGTGTCCCCATTTGAACAGTTATACAAGTGCTCTGTATCACGCATCCATTATAATACAAAACACCCGTACAATTTTCGACCCAATTACGACCCTCATTCTTTGTAATGAATAAAATATTTCCATAAAAAAGGATAAAGAAGTTGGCAAGACGTTTCTCTGAACTCCTTTATCGCTAAACGTGTTTTATTTTTGCTACAAAACTTTTTTTGTTATTTACTTAAGAATGTACGCACACGAGTGGTTAGATGTATGATTAGTTATTTATACAAGTTGGAGCGGGGAACAAAGCAAACGGTTTTCCTATACATAAAACAACGTAGGCCCGAAAAAGTTTTGTTCTCTGATAGAACTCATAAATTTTAATAAAGAAGTTGCTATCTTGTTCGTTTCGTGTCCCGTTTCCCGCGTGTTTATGTAAAGTTACATACCAGGCAATAAGCGTCTGCAAAGTAATTTTATTTTTCTATTACTCGATAGCGAAGTTTAGTTTTCCTTTTTTCTTTTTTGTTTGACCTTGTACAGTCTCAAGCGTCCCAACAAACATTTAACGTGTTGAATTACTAATGAAGTATCGTGTAGATGGTGTTTTTCTTCCTAGCTAGCCAAAGCTTACTATTTAGGTTTTCTGATGCATGGTTAGGTACTTCACAGTTAAGGTAGAAGTTTTTATTTTCAATGGAAGCTTTGATGCACAATAACCGCACGTAGCGAAACCTACAGTTGTGTAAGACTCGGTACTAAAGACATTTATCCCACTAAAATTCAGTTTTCCCTCCACATTCGGAAGGGACGAATCAGTGCCCGCCTTGTGGCGATTGACCTGGCCATGCCTGGGTCGGTGGATACGAAGTAAATGCACATGAAAAAGATCCTAGGAGGTGTAATCACACAGGTCTTGCATTGTTTACAGAAATCGCAACTATATAATAAATAGCTAATCATACACTTTCTCCTTAGTAACAATACTATCAATGAAACGTATCTTCTATTATTCTGTTTAAAGGATGAGCAAGCCAAACAATAGATGTCGCTATAACTCGTCCATACGCCGTTCGTGCCGCGACTAATTTAATAGTTGCTGAAAACATCCCGCGTGGGCCTTGATACATTGTTATTACGTTGTTATTCATCTTTACCAGTTCTCTTTCCTTAGGGATAGCTGTGACACTTTTGCGACTTCATTCGAAATATGAATGCGAATAAACAAAATACAAACGGAACAAATAGAATACGCGGTTGTTCCGAGGTAAAATGTAACCGAGGCTATCAATAAAATTGGTGGGGAAATGTTTGAAAATGGCTCATAAATCGATACCCTATTTTGGAGTATATAAATGCACAACTGCGCTTAATACCAACGCTACAATTTTACAGTTGTGATTTGTCTAGTGAAAACACTTATGAGTTTATAACTGCATCCTGTCTACGTACTATAAAACCTTTTCTATGCCAGTTCGTTCATAAACAATAAATTACTGAAACTCCAAATTAGTAAAATTCAGTTTGAAAGTCATAAAGCTTAGAATTTCAATAGTCTCTAAACGCATTAAGTAGGAGTTAGGTTATTTATATTATAGTAAAGTTATAGGCCGTAGCGCTGGCTCAACACTGGCACATTAAAGAGAGTGAGCACTCATCTTCTGAGAATGTCATTTCTAATAATTCTTTGCAATATTCCCGAAAGTAGGTATACCAAACTAGGGCATTAAAGTACTTATTTACACAACCAAGCAACGGCGAACATAAATTGATTGATAACACCGTTCACACAATGAATAAGTACCGTACCAGCCCTGCAAGCGATTAATCGTAGTAAACGTCGGATGTGCCGAAAATTATAACGTTCGCCTTCCGGGGAGTTCGCGAATAGACCTGTATGGGCCTTTTGTGAAGACCCATACGAAAAACTTATTAATGGCTTCGGAGATCATTAGGATGGGTGGAATTGATTTCACCGCATTCAAGATATAATATTTTAAATTGAATCAAATGAAGAGAGCCCATATTACGGCCGTTAGCTCTAATAAAGGTAAGAGAGATATTATTTCACGGAATTCATATTAAGTTGGTCTTTATATGTGGTATATACCATTTTGAACGGTGCTATAGTAACTGAATTAATGATCAAATTACTGTAGGCGCAGTAACACGACATACTTAACGTTGTAAAAAATGTCTTCAAAACTTAAGGCCGAAAATTTTCAAGAAGACGATGAACTTTCATTCATAAAGCTTAGAACATGTCTCAAAAAAATCTAGCAAAATGAAAGTGTTTTCAGACGTCAGAACAGAATGTTGATTTATCACAATAAAAAAAATAATATTTTCATGTTAAATTGTGACACATCTGCTCAAAGAAGCAAAATAAGACAATAATTCTTATTTTTTCCTTTTAAACAGAAGTGGCCGTAGGCAGTCACAATGGATTAGAGCTTAAGGATGTTTTATATACAAGAAAAAACAAGAAAGTTTATTGGTGTGTACTTTGAATTTATAAGAATCAATGATCTTTAGTAACAAACATTTTATACTACAATAAAAAAGTACTATATAAAGTTATTTTGTTCTGTAAGAAACAGAGCCTGATTGCTTTTGTTTTAATTCAAACTGAAACAAACAAGGTGTCAAAAATTTCACGGCAAATAAACTTAACAAGATAACTATCTTCTAATAAACCAGCCGAAAATACACAAAATGCTCCATTAAATCCAACAAGCCAAAACCGTAATTTCCCCTCTATATCAGCAGTCAAATCGTCGGACAGCTTGAATCAATGATGGATACGATAAATTAAAGGAAATTGAACAGTTACAGCATACCTATCAACAGAAGCTTTATTCTGTAAGGAATACGGTTGATTTTGGCTGGGATTAGTCTTTTAAGTTGACCTGGTATAAAGGTATAGCACACAAAACATCGCGTGTGCTAGTAATGAAAACAGTTGAGCAAAGGCACAGCGGTATGTCGACTATGCAAGTGCTCGCTAGGAAGTCGTACGCGCACAGACCAGAGATTAAAACATCTCTGTGCGTACGCGACTTATATCGAGCATAGGCTTTCCGACATCCCACACTAACAACAAAGCATTATATAAATATGGGTCATTTATCATGGGTAAGATAAAAAAGTAAGAAAAGTGGCAAGTGTGTAACTTTTGTTACAATGAGTGAAAAAAAA